>JAJJMB010011677.1:353383-369975 GCA_023531105.1 Papaver atlanticum | reverse complement strand
TCTGTGATGAATTGATTGCCTATCATGTGAGTATGTACGCTAGAGTTTGTTACGTTTCTATAGAGGTGTACATATTTGTACACTTGTATGCTCTGTAATGATTATTTTGAAGTTTATTTTTGACTTTAAGTTTTTTGGGTGTATATTGTTGTACATATTTTTGACTTTATGGACTGTATTACTAGGGTGCATGAATCATTTGCTCACAGTAAACGAAGATTGTAGGACATGAATACGACGAAGAGATGATTACCTCTTGATTGTTCTATTTATAAATGGTGGATGTCACTTGGGTAAGTTTCTTTACCTTCGTAATTAAACTTGAAATCTTATTTTGAGCATAGTTAACCCTAGTAATGATGTGGATGATATTCGGGTTGATGATATGTCACACTTCAGACTCATTAAGTATTATTTGATTTTATATGTATTAAATTTAGGGACTCATAAGCTCAAAATGATTTTATTCAATATGGGTAGTGATATTGTTGCTTAGGTACACGATTCAAGTTGTATGCGTGTATAAAATTGTGCACGTTGTCCTATCTCATTTATATATGGCATTTCTATGGGTATGGATGTGCACCGGTTGATTGTTTTGAAGATGTGCATAGTTCTGCAACTAAGTGTGCATAGTTGTACACATGCTTTTTGTTAATGTAAACATATTTATACACATGTTTATTATTTTTGAATTTGCGCATAGTTCCGCAACTTTATGTTGTTTTGTTTTTTCCAGATCATTTCATTGGTGCTTATGTATTATTTTCCAGGTTGAATATTATCATGTTGATGTCTAAGAGACAGGTAAAAGCTCTTATAAATAGACTCATTAGTCCCATATCTAAGACTCTATTTGGAAGACGAAAAAATCAACACATTAAAATTGATAGAGGGAAGTAAAGAAGACCTATGATGTGCACTGAGTGCTTTACTTGCACCTTCCTTGATGATTTACTACCCTTATTGCTTACTACTTTGTACCTTTTTTTTCATGTAGATTGTTACAGTGAATGTTACTATCTTATTTATTTTAAGAATTCAGTTTGGTTTTTACTTCAGTATGTGTCTTTCTTTCTGCAGGTATGAATAATTTTCTGACATGTCAGTACATATTCATGTACACTTTAATTTTCTAACCTGTCAGTAGATGTGCACCATCTTGTACACTATTATGTACACATGAAGAAAAAAATTACCTATAATATACCCTGTAAATCTGAGAAAAATCTATATTTAAAACATCAATATTTTACTAGTAATAATATTTGTTTAAGAAAGTTAAGAAAATAGTTGTCAAAAGTTTAAGAAAGTTACAAACAACTTAAGAAATTTTTAAACATAAATCAAGTTGTTTCTCTCCTACTCGTATGCAATCTTGGTATTATTTATCTTCTGCGATATTCTACAGCTTGGCAGGACCACCGACAGGTTTCTGCAGGTTCTGATGCTACCATCTCCAACAAGTATGTACACACCTAAAAAAATCAAACAAATCCAACTTCAAAAATTATGAAACATGCCATATATCCATGAGATAGCTTACCAGTGTACTAGTATGTATACCATGACATCCATACTTCGAAAATTATAGAACTCGTGACATCCATACCCACAAAACAGATCATATATCCATGATATAACATACTAGTGTGCAAGTATGTACACACCTATAGGAATCTTACAAATCAAATATTCATACTCACACAAGATAGGTCATATGTCCATGACATGATACAACAGTGTACATGTATGTACACACCTATACAAATGACACAATCTAATATTCAAAACCACAAAACAGGTCATACTCCCATGAGATGATACATCAGTGTACAAGTATGTACACACCTACAGAAATTTAACAAATCCAACATACATGCTCACACAAAACATGCTATATATGTTCATGACATGATACAACAGTGTACAAGTATGTACACACCTATAGAAATGTCAAAACTCCAAAATTCAAAACAAAAAAAATAGATCATATGCCCACAACATTATATAACGGCGTACAAGTATGTACCCTCCTGAAGAAATCTAAAAAAAACAACATGCACGCCCACGAAATAACGCATACATCCTTGAGCTGTCATACATGTGTACAAATCTGCATACAACCACAACTAATTCAAGTATAATAGAATTCATACTCCCATAACATTACATATACCCCTGAAATGGCATGTTATTATACAAATCTGTACACAACTACAACAAATCTAACAAAAATAACATCCATGTCCACATAACAGTTCACACACCCCCGAAATAACATTCTTGTATACAAATATGTACACTTCCACAACAAAACTAACAAAAACAACATTCATGCCAACAGAACAGTCCATACATCCCTGAAACAGAACGCCAGTGTACAGATCTGTACACTATCACAAAAGATCTAAAAAAACAACATTCATAGACATATAACAGGTCATACATCCCTGAAACAGCATGCCGGTGTACAGATCTGTACACTATCATAATAAATCTAACAAAAATAACATTCCTGCTCACTGAACAAGTCATACATCCATGAGATATCATACATGTGTAAAAATCTGTACACAACCACAACTATCTAAGTAAAATAAAATTTATACTCACATAACAGTCCATACACCCCTGAAATAGCATGTGTTGATGTACAAATTTGTTACAACTAAAAAAACTCTAACAAAGACAACATTCATTCCACATATCAGTCCATACACCCCTGAAATAAAATTATGGTGTATAGATATGTACACAACTACAATAAATCTAACAAACAAATCATTCATGCCCACATAACAGTCCATAGACCCCTGAAATAACATTATGGTGTATAAATCTGTACACTACCATAACAAATCTGTATACTACCAACATTCTTGCCCACAAAAACAATCCATACATCCTTGAAACAGTACTGTGGTATACAAAACTTTACACTATTACAAAAGTCTAACAAAAACGATATTCATACACACAGAATAGTCCATAAATCTCTGAAACAACACTGCGGTGTACAGATTTGTACACTATCACACAAATCAAATAAAAATAACATGCATACACACATAACAAACCATACATCCCTGACACAGCATGCCGGTGTACAGATCTTTACACAATTATAACAAATCTAATAAAAATAGCATTCATACACACATAACATGTCATACATCCCTGAAACAGCACGTCGGTGTACAAATTTGTATACCATCAGAACAAATCTAACAAAATAGCACTCGTACACACATAAAAATCCAAAATATGAAAGTAGAAAATGATCTTACCTTTTGTTACTTGAATAGATGTTGTATCTTCTTTTTGTTGTTTTTCTTTTTCTTCGAATGTCTTGATTTCTCTTCAATCGCCGATTTCCTTTTAGATGACGATGGTTTTGGATATTTTAATACCTAATTAGATGTTGAATCTAATGCTTGTTGTTGTTTTGTTCTCTTTGAAGCTCTTGATTTGTTTTCAATCATTGATTTCAATTTAGAAGAGGATTCCGGACTGTTTTGTTATTGCATCTCCTTCATCATGAAGTTACTGCTGCGGCGATGTTCATCTATATCTAGGGTTTTGATTTGAATCTTCACTAATTTCTTTTTCTTTTCTCTCGGTTAAATGTTTTTTTTTTGATTTTTTTCTAGTCTTTCTTTTTCTAGTTTTTGAGAAGAATAACGGTTTTAATTCGCAGCACGTGTGGATTACGAAAACCGTGCAAAGGATAATAATGTCTTTGCATGTTTTTTGGACTAATATGCACCTAGTCGGCTCGGGCTGGACTAAACAGTACTTTTGGACGGGATTTCAGACTAAATTATTTTTTTCCCTTTTGGAATCCTACGGAAAAATGGGAAGGAAGGGGCGTTTGGGCCTTCAAATACGTATTGAGTAGTATGCCCAGAGAATAAAGACGCATATATTATTATATTGGTATTGGGCCGAACTAAGACGCAGTATTACAGTTCGGTACGTCAAAAATGCGTATGATTCGGGAAGATCAGAAAACTCGCATGTTGGAGTCGGAAATTCAGTTAAACGGCCGTATAGTGCGGGAACGACTGATACGTGAAAATTCTTTATTCGCCTTTGGTACGGAGAATTCCTAACTAGGATCGAGACTCTTTCTGATTCATTATTTTGGATGAAGGTGTCAGCAATCGGACACGGTCACATTAAGTTTTTTCTTCAACAATAATATTATATCAGTGGTTCTGGACAGACCGTCTATTTGAACCACGGGAAAATCATATAGACACAAAATGCAGGGGCGGCACGTTTGGTGTATGAGTGTATGCGGTTTTCTTTTAGTCTAAATGGGCGGTTCAAATAGAATTTGAGTGAATGGGTTAAATGGACGGAAAACAAATAAAGCTGGTCGTAGTGGACGAGCAAACTGTTGTGTTGGGTGAAATGGACGATAGACAAATTATTTGTAAACTGACAAATATATCCTCGACCAAAACATCATCTTCTCCAAATCGAAAAATAACTTCAGAAATTTCAGTTTCCTTAATCCAACTTTAACACCACAAAATAACAGTACCACCATCGTCAACATCATTATCTTCCTCCACCACCATCAACGGCACCACCAATACCATATGCACTGCCATAAACACCAACACCACCATGGAAAACATTTCTCCAGCACCATCACCAACACCACCACCATCTTCGTCGCCACAAACACCACTATTGACATTATCATGTTTCCCCTACGCCATCTACGACACCAAGACATCTAGCATCCACAACGAATTTTCTAAATGCCTTAATTTAATTGAAATTTCTCAAATTTTTAAATTAGGAGAACTAGGGTTTTGTGCTAAATAAATTTCACAAGATGGTAAATGATGAACATGCTCAAATTTGTAAGTTTCCAATCCCTAATTGCCTTTTGATTACATTTGATTTGAAATTGGTTTCATCATAGTTAAAAATTTGACACGCATATGTAATGTTTTAGATATGTTTATAATGTGGAATGTGAATGTAATTCTTTAAATTTCTTATCATCGGATGAAACTGGTTTCGTTATGTGTTTTCGTTGGATGAAACTAGTTTCATTATGTGTATTTATTGGATGAAACTGGTTTTAGACAGTGTTGCAAGTGGATGAAACATGGTTTCGTAATGTGTTTGTTAGCTACCGGATAAACTCTCTGTACCTCTGATGCATTTATGTGTTCATCATGTGATATCACAAGATGAAACAGGTTTTATCGTGTATTGCCAGTGGATGAAACCTTGATACATCATGTGCTATCATTGGATGAAAACTGGTTTCATATTTACACCGCCATATTTACACTTTGACAACAGACCAGAGGTGTAATCCATGATCAAACTATTCCTTTTGTTTTGACTGATCACCATCATCACCATAAAATTTGATACCTTTTCATCTTGGGCGAAATTAAAACCCCCAATTCCGTAGATAACACTAAGGTTAAACAACTTAGTTAAAGGGATAATTTAGGTAAACGATTTATTTTTATTTTTCTGGGCGGATTACCCAAAATAGTTAATAGAAAAGTATCTTTGTTGATGGTGGTTTATAATTCAGGGCTAAAATTGTAAAATCCTGTATTTAATGTGCTGTTATTCTGCAAAGAGACTGAGCCATTTAAAAAGTAATGAGTGTCCAGACCTCTTTACTTACATATGTATTGAGCAATTCAACATATTTATGAAATTTATCCAGGATGGTGCGTGAAGCAACAATCCCAGATATTCTGTAAATTTTAACCTATTGTATATTCACTAATGCATTGACCTGCCTAGTATTTTCCTATGCTATGTTCCCAGTCTAACTCTCAATATTGGCATAACATGACGATTAATGTTCACTCGCAGCGGAGTAGCATGAATCTCCCGAAGTGTCAGTATTGAGACCTGCATGAAAACACTCACGTAGGCTACATCACTCTCTGATAAAGAGATCGGCGTGTTGACACACTTTTTAATTAAAAGTTACCACGATCGACACTTTTAAATTTCCTAAGGAAAACCTAAACTGTCCACGTCAGTCTTAAAGAGCAATCACGGCCACACGATTTGGCCAGACAATTCAACAAGCTTAGCCTCTTCCCAGCGAAATCAGGAAATCTCCATGATATCCACCGGAGGGCCCACTAGCACCACATCCGATCGGAATCCCTTTAGTTCACCCGCAACACCCTTGATCGCTAGCCAGAACTAGGTTGATGGCGCTGCGAAAGAAAAGCTCAAACTACCTAGACCGATCATAACAGTCTCAAAATTATCACATCAGTCCAACTTAGCCAGCCAAGTTGGACGGCTTAGATCGTGTTTCAGATGATCAAAGAGGCGCCAACATGATCGTCGATGGCTCATCTCCATCCCCAGCTAATCGAATTACATGCCGCGATCCAGAAGCACGTCGAACCGCTTGCCCAAAGTAGGGCGATCGCGCGCTTATAAAACCCTAAATTGAATAAGCGGTGTTACGCAACTGTCGTAAATCGATCACAGTCGTCCATCTTCGCCAGCCTAGTCGGACGGCCTAGATCTAATTTCAGGAGGCCAACGAGATGCTTGTAAACTCACCAGCAACCTATCTTTGCGTATACCTAATCGGCCTGTCCAAATCGGTGGCAAACGCCACAAATCGTTTAGCCCAATGGTAGGGGTGGCCGCACGGCTTCAAACCCTAAAATACAATCAACGGCATCATACAACCACCGCAAATCATCTCGTCCATCCAACTTCGCTAGCTTGTCCGGACAGTTTAGATCGGATTCTAGATGGCCAACAGGGTGATGTCGTGATCATCGGCCGCCCCTCCTCCACAAGTAGTGATCGACCAAGTGGTAGCTCACCCATAGTGTTCTCAAACGATCGCCCAAAGGTGGCCGGTCATGCTACTTTTTTAAAACGTTCAATTCCCGACTAATTTGAACGAGCTCTAAAACAACGATGTTTCCTGCACATCGATTATTTTTAGCTGCTTGTTTAAAAGCAATGCTTTATATACATCGATTATAAGCAATGTTTTATAAATATTGATTTCACTAATAATTTTATTATTTGACCTAAAAGCACTATGTGCTGCTTTTAGCGGCGTGTCTCACGACTTGACACATTTACTCAAGACATCAAACATGTCACAAACTGGGGGATGCTCACTGGGGTATTGATCTGGCGGTTTACAGCGTGCAGCGTGCAACGCGCCCATACGAGAAAGTGTCAGGAAAGGACGGATGGTTAACAGTAATGAGAGGAGTGGGTGAAAGTGTGACCAGTTTTCCCTCATAATGGAAACATGGTGATCACCACTTTTACACAACCCCACTTTTCCACTTCTTTATCACCTCCACATCCTACAAGATCAGGGTGTGCTCGAACATAACCTGTATAAAAGGATTTCAACCTATTTCAAGAACACAAGTGATTAACACAAGTATCCAGAAATACCAAGAACTGATAACTTACATCCTGCAGGCAAATTCCACGTTCTGATACAAGTTATAAAATAGCCACACCTTCATAATTCAACATTCTGATCTCAAACACCTTCTTCGCTTCCCCCCCTAAGATCAACCCTTCTCCTTCATTTTTTAACCGAATTGAATCTGGAATGGCCATTTATTGGTTTAAGCCAGAGTCTTACAGATTGATCTCTCGAATCTAAAAGTACTCTTGTGTGTAGTACATTTGTTTAGGGTTTGAATTCGTTTCTCATCAACACACCCAAATTCACCAAAAACAGCAGAATCAGTTTTTAACCCAAAACAACTGGCGACCACAGTGGGAGATTAATCTCTCGGTTGCAACCTCAAGCTTTCGCAAAGATGGTTGGTCTTAGGGCTAATTCAACCACGTCAAATCCCGGCCAGAACCCCTCAAATGGTAATGTTCCTCACATTCCTTCGAGCAATTTTGGTTACAATGAACTTTCGTATTTTACTACCCCTTTGTCTCTGTTGATTCAATCAATCGAGAAATCCCAACTCTAGTTGAACTAGCATGGAGACAATAAATTTTGTCAAGAAATGTGGACCGGCTGAAGGAAGCAATTAACAACCTATTCACCTGCCTGATACACGTGACAAGGATTTTAGGAGCAGAAGTGGTGGAACGTCCAAATCTCTCGACGGATGATCGTCCTCAAGTCAATAGTTTCACTACCAATCAGAAGCCGGTGGACCAAGAAGCGACTTCTCTAGTAGAAAGTTAATGCGAACTTCTACACCTCTCGAAGGATCAACGAGCAGAGACATTTGTTGTAATCAACCATATAACTCTAGATACGCGTTTGGTTCCTTCACATCCAGAAGCCTCAAAAACATCAGAGATGTCCATGAATAATGTTACGTTTACTGAAGACGACATGATGGCAGAAGAGGGTCATAACAGAGCCCTACATGTTACTGCGCGCATCAAGGATTCAGAATTCCAAAGGGCTGTCATCGATACAGGAGCATCCTCGAATGTTATTACTCTTAAAACTCTCCGGACATCCAAGGTTCGACCAAACAAAGTTGTGCGGTAGCCTACCACGATGAAATATTTCGAAGGAAACCAAACCAGCACGTACGGGTACGTTAATCTTAATCTATCAGTAGGACCTGTCCAATCGAAAGTAAAATTCAAAGTAATAGAGAGGGAGTCGGACTATCACATGATACTGGGAAGGCCATGACTTCATGATAATAAGATCATCCCCTCAACGTATCACCAATGCCTGAAAACTGTGCTAAATGAAGAAGTCGTTCGCATTCCTGCGTCATTGTCTCCTTATGCACCAATTTGTAGCGTGGAACTGTTCGAGCCAAAGGAAAATCCACGAGATTCATCAAACAAGGTTTGCTACACTCCACTCCCCATGTGGGTGTCGATTGAGGAGGAAGACCGGCTTGCATCGCTGAACAGAGAGACCAAGTCTCAAGGTGCGCCTCTGCTGATGGGACACGCTAATCCTTCTTCATCAAGAAAAGTCTTAGCTCGTCCTCATACCAAGAGGGAACAGACTTTTGTGGTGAGTTGTGACCAAAAGGAGAAAACTGTATACTGGCGCCGTTGTTAGCAATTAACAGGGGAGACTGTTGCCCAGTCTCTCTGCCCAATGGAATGCAACAATAACGACAAGCTGCAAGAAGAAGTGCCAGATGCTCCGCGATAGTTGCAGGATGGCACCGACTCCACGACTTATGAACTCGAAATCGTCAACATCGGGGATGAAGACTCTCCAAGGCCAATCTCCATCAGTTCAGCTCTATGTGCAGACGAACGCACAAAACTTGTGAATCTTCTTAAGGAGTATCAAGACATATTCGCATGGACATATAAGGAAATGCCTGGTTTAGATGAAAAACTGGTCACTCATCATTTACATATAATACCTGGATCTAAGTGGTAGGTCTAGAAGATACCTACAATTATAAACCGCAAGCGCATGACGTCTAATAAGCAGACAATGGCAAATACGGGTCGATCCTACGGGGAGTTGGATTGGTGAAACTAAACTTCGGAGTTCTACTAAAACTAATTTAGAAACAGATGGGTGTCAATACAACTAGATGATGGCATAGATCAAAGCAATACACAGACTGAAAATAAAGATGCAGTAAAAATGGATGTAAACACTGAAGAAATAGGCACTGGGGCAGTCAATTCCACCACCAGCTCACACTAGGTATTCAACTAATGGTATTTCTCTTGTCCTTATATCTGATAACGGGAAGATTCAAGTCTGCCGTGTATCTAAGGTGACTTTAATATGAATAATTCAATTGCAACTAAGGTATTCACCCTAAGCATTAACTATCTGATTAAGGCACATCTAATCAAAAGATCAATTTATGTGATTAAGCATGAGCTGCAGCACTTAAACATAGGATTGCTCTATCTACAATGGATGCAGGACATACACTGTGAAAGTAAAGTGTTGAAGCACTGAGATTGAAATTTATTCTAAAACATTCAAGCACAACAAGATTACTACCAAGAGCATGAATACAAAGCAGTAATCTAGGGTTTCATCTAAACCCTAGCAATTAAGATTAGAACATGATGGAAAATATAAATATTCACTACTGCTTGTTGCCCCGGCTAATCCGGGCATAAGTTTTCATCTATAATACATCCATTTCTCCCAAAATTGGGTTTCAATTAAATTAGGGATTGAGATGTCAATCACTCACCAAAAGATACACGGCAACATATACGAATTTCACCATCACTAACCACTCCATTGATGTCACATAACATGCTCCATTGATGTGGGTATTCAATTCTATACTCTATGATTTCAATGGATTCTTCCTTTCTTAATAGATCATTGATTGTGAAAAGCTAGGCAGGAACGATAAAGTTGGGTGATTGATATCCAATACAGAGTTGGTATTTTGATAATAGGAAAGTGGTAGTGACTACACATCTGCGACATGGAAAAGAATAGATCACAGTTGAGACTTGAAAGAGGTATCGGTTTCATCAGAGTCGGCGAGGAAGAGTGGAGAAGATAGGTTTCTTTATCTTTCTACTGATTTTGGAAACGAGAAGGGAAAGTGTAAAGGGGGGTTACTTGGGTGATAGGCATGTGTAGCTTGTTGAGATGTTCAAGGGTGAAATCTGTTGATTTCCTTAACTTCAAACATGACTTGAACACTTTGGACCATTGATTTTCCTTCCACTTCTTCTTAGCCATCCACTTCTTGACCACCATCTGGAACAAACGTTTCCACTTTCCATAATACTCTATCACTCTAGTCTTCAGAGTTCCGTCACCTGGTCCATCTATAAACCTCCCCATATTTATTAATCCTACAAACACAAAACATACACAAAATATGAATATTTACAATAATTTGGCATAAAATAAGATATTAAAGCATTTGAGATGTGAAAAAAGGTAAAAAAAATGATCTAAAAATATGCATTATTAGGCACCGATCACACCCCCAAACCTGAATTTTGCTCGACCTCGAGTAAACCAAAAACTAAGAAAATCCTACCTACACCACTGTCGCTGGTCTCTCGATTGCATTTAGCGCATGCAATAAGCCTTTTAAACCACTAAGTGTCACTAGTGGACGAGTTAAAGTCTCGTGAGGGTTTTCTTAGAACACACTCACAAAGTTCTGGGTCAAAAGAGAGCTCACCTTGTATGATGTGTAACACATGAAGTTCAGTTTAAGCTCACAGCAAAATGGATCTGTCAATCTAGCGTTCAAAGGCACAATTCTAGCACTGGAACGACTAAGGACAAATGATAAGTGTGTAAAGTGTATCTACACATGTATAGAGAATGATCAGAAGTTATGACTGCCAATTACCAAGAGATAGTTTTTAGCTAAGAACTGAATTCAAAGCCAAGCCAGCTATCCGGCTTTACGAGAATTGTGAATGTTTACCATAAGAGTTGGTGATATTTCAGTTTACCCGCGTTGTACATCGATGACATACACACTCCCTTGCTTATTACAAGACTATTTACAACATATAATAAAACATGACTCTTATTTATATCGACTACTCTCTTATCTTTGAGGCAAGAGAGAAACATTGACTATAACATTTGAAATATAACAAAATGTTCATCTATTTTTTTGATATTCTTTTTTTTTTTGAATATTTGATTTTTTTTTTTCTTTTTCCTTTTTCTGAATTTTTACATTTTTTTTTACTGATGAAATACTTCAAGAGAACAAGAACAATACAATAATAAGATAACACTGCTGACTTGTGAACAAAAAGAAAAATTACATGACACTTAGCAAGAGGTAGCCCTTTTCGATGTACCCGGTCAAATTCAATGGTTTCTTTTCTTAATGTATCCTACAACTTCTATCCCAGCCAACCAAAGAACAAGCTAGTCAAGTCTCATTCATTATTCTAAAGTGATTGGCAGTCTACTTAACCGATGAAAACACCTGCGGCCCGACGCTATACATGTATTGGTAGATCGTGCATGTGCAAGTTTCTTATCACATATGAATTGTGCTAGAATCAAGTGGTGCCTTATCATCTAGATTAAGAATCCTAAAATTATATATGCAGACACCACAAATCAAGGTAGATGAGCTCAACAAAATTTTTTTTTTTTTTTTTAACATGGTTTCAGTTTCAATGATAGGCACAGTGACAGTCAACGTATCTATTCTTCACCCCCAAACCTAAACTAAACATTGTCCTCGATATTTCAAAAGATAAACAGAATCATAAAAACATACCATGAGGATCAAGCTGAGTAGAGAAAAGGAAAGAGATTACCATATGTCAGCGAAAGCAATTTTTGAACTCGATTATTCATGGCTATAATCCAACAGGAACTCAGCTGATGTCACATTTGGATTAGCACAATATATACAAAATACAAATAGGACTCACTCATTCAAGATAGAAAAATGTAACATTACCTACTGGATTATATACAAGAAAAATTCATCATACACCAACAATCTAAAGAGTTGAGGATCAACCCAAAAGACGAAATGCAGAAATTTGGACAGCCTCAAGCATATACAACATGACAAGGTAAGTAAGACTGCTGATATTAATGACATACCTCCAAACCTGAAATTTTAAACAAATGTGCTTTTGGAAACAAAATCTAGCAATCTTAGGGGTGCATCATACACGAGGTCTAGTTCAAATTGGATTTTGTTAGGGACGAGCAAAGAGACATCAATGCATTCCAATTATGGCTCCTCAAAGGTATTATATTTAGATTTAAAATGGTCCAAAAGAACTTGAGAAGCACACAGTTCTAGTCCTAGATTAGGTATTCTCAGAAAAGTAGATTTTACGATCTTTTTACAAACAAAATCTAGGTTGGATGGAATCCATCAACTTGTGACATGGACAAGGAGCTACACACATCCAATTTGCTTTCATGCATTTGACCATTAATATTGTTACACACTCTCCCCAAGTCAGAAACAAGAATTGCAGTATCATGCTCACAATCATTGAACAAATTAGAAAGCCCCAACTCAAAATCATCATCATCAAAAATTTCAGTCTCATGCATAAGAAAACCAGAAGAAACATCATGTTGTAACTTAGGCATGGAATCAGACACATCAAAGTTATTTTCATGCATATTATCATTTGTGTCGATAGAAAATTCACCACTCCCTAAGTCACAAACAAGTGGTGTAACACGTTCACCTTCGCAGAACAATTGTACAGACCCAAATTAGTAACAAAATCATCAGGATATTTATTGCGATGAATATCAACATTAGAAGAGACATTATCAGTGGAGGTCTCTACACTATGGTCTAGCAGTCAGAGTAACAAAACTTTGAAATTTCATTTTCGGAATTAACGTCCTCCTCTAACATAACATCATCATCATCATCATAACAAGATTGCAATGCCCTATTCAAAATCATAGTGTCTCTAATCCATTCGTTTACCTCTAGATTAGGTTCATTTTCAACATTAGTAGCCTGATTAGGAACATAAACACTATTTTCAAAGTTTATTTCATTAGGGCTGACAAACATTTCATTTTGAAATTCCCCCCTTCCTTCATTTTGTAAATGAATCAGATTCATCCTTAAGATCATATTAAGTTGTTCAATGGAAGGGGAGTCTTCAACAGTCGGTATCCTCGTTTTAACTGGGTATTCGGAACATGGTTGCACATGAGAGTCACTATAGAAAGGAATTTCAGAAGTGGTGCTATATTGATTATCTTGTAATACTTTCAATTCAATTCTAGCATTATTTTGTTCGATGAGTTTGAGGTTTTCCATCACATATTGCATACAAGGGGTCGGGGGAGTACGAAATTGTTCAACATCCCATGGTGGTGACTGGTACATGTGTGGATAACAATTAGGGTCCATATATTGTAACTCAGGACCTTGAAAAGGTCCGTAATATTCCCTAAAGTTATTAAAACCATGGTCTATGTGATTCTCATAATGTGAAGCATGCTCGTAAGAAAGTTCGCTAAGTGATCTGTTCGATGATTTTTCATCCCCAACACCAATCCAAAATCCTGACATGAGTTTTTTTTTAATAATATATATATAGATACACATATAAAGACGATGAAATGAAATAACTAGTATCTAAATGCTACTAACAAATCCTAAACAAAATGATGCAATAAAATAACTATAATAACAAAATAGGCCTATCACGAAAAATGAAAACAAAAAGGTAAACTTGGTTCATAAAATAGGTTTGCCACCCGACTGGTCAGATATTCCACCAAAGATGTATATATCGTCACTACGCTAAGATTCCCCTAATCTCAAAGAAATTGTCTACTTGTATGTACTACCACGGTTCCTATTTGATTTTAGCAGTTAAAATGTGTTTAACTAACGAGTGGACAGCTCATACTTGTCAACAAAAATATGATACTCTTTTTACTAAGCCAAACTTCGGAACCAATCATACTCGGTAGCAACCATGGGCAGAATTCAGCTTAAAGAATTATGAAGCTTACCTCTGGTAACATCCTAGACAGGCGTAACAATTCCATCTTCTTGTCTTCTTTATTTGTTGCAGCTGTAGACGCCTTCCTGATAGCACTAAACACTTTAGGTGTTAAGACCAGTCAAATAAGGAAATCCTGAAGGGAAAAAATCGATTTAGTCCAAAAGTACTGTTTAGTCCAACCCGAGCCGACTAGGTGCAGATTAGTCCAAAAAAGATCCAAAGACATTAATAACCTTTGCACGGTTTTCGTAATCCACACGTGCTGTGAATTAAAACCGTTATTCTTCTCAAAAATTGGAAAAAGAAAGACTAGAAAAAAATAATCATTTAACCAAGAGAAAAAGAACAGAAATTAGTGAAGATTCAAATCAAAACCCTATCTATGGATGAACATCGCAGCAGCAGTAACATCATGATGAAGGAGATGCAATAACAAAACAGTCCAAAATCCTCATCTAAATCGAAATCAATGATTGAAAACAAATCAAGAGCTTCAAAGAGAACAAAACAACAACAAGCATTAGATTCATCATCTAATTAGGTATCAAAATATCCAAAACCATCGTCATCTAAAAGGAAATCGGCGATTGAAGAGAAATCAAGACATTCAAAGAAGAAAAAAAAAACAACAAAAAGAAGATTCAACATCTATTCAAGTGACAAAAGGTAAGATCATTTTCTACTTTCATATATTGGATTGTTATGTGTGTACGAGTGCTATTTTGTTAGATTTGTTCTGATGGTATACAAATCTGTACACCGGCGTGCTGTTTCAGGGATGTATGACATGTTATGTGTGTATGAATGCTATTTTTATTAGATTTGTTATAATTGTGTAAAGATCTGTACACCGGCATGCTGTTTCAGGGATGTATGGTTTGTTATGTGTGTATGTATGTTATTTTTATTTGATTTTTGTGATAGTGTACAGATCTGTACACTGCAGTGTTGTTTCAGAGATTTATGGACTATTCTGTGTGTATGAATATCGTTTTTGTTAAACTTTTTGTAATAGTGTAAAGTTTTGTACACCGCAGTACTGTTTCAGGGATGTATGGATTGCTTTTGTGGGGATGAATGTTGGTAGTATACAGATTTGTTATGGTAGTATACAGATTTATACACCATAATGCTATTTCAGGGGTCTATGGACTGTTATGTGGGCATGAATGTTTTGTTTGTTAGATTTATTGTAGTTGTGTACATATGTATACACCATAATTTTATTTCAGGGGTGTATGGACTGGTATGTGGCATGAATGTTGTCTTTGTTAGAGTTTTTTTAGTTGTGACAAATTTGTACAACAACACATGCTATTTCAGGGGTGTATGGACAGTTATGTGAGTATAAATTTTATTTTACTTAGATAGTTGTGGTTGTGTGCAGATTTTTACACATGTATGATATCTCATGGATGTATGACTTGTTCAGTGAGCATGAATGTTATTTTTGTTAGATTTATTATGATACTGTACAGATCTGTACACCGGCATGCTGTTTCAGGGATGTATGACCTGTTATATGTCTATGAATGTTGTTTTTGTTAGATCTTTCGTGATAGTGTACAGAAATGTACACTGACGTTCTGTTTCAGGGATTTATGGACTGTTCTGTTGGCATGAATGTTGTTTTTGTTAGTTTTGTTATGGTAGTGTACATATTTGTATACAAGAATGTTATTTCGGGTGTGTGTGAACTGTTATGCGGACATGGATGTTATTTTTGTTAGATTTGTTGTAGTTTTGTACATATTTGTACAATAACATGCCATTTCAGGGGTATATGTAATGTTATGGGAGTATGAATTCTATTTTACTTGAATTAGTTGTGGTTGTATGCAGATTATACACATGTATGACAGCTCAAGGATGTATGGGTTATTTCGTGGGCGTGCATATTGTTTTTTTAGATTTCTTCAGGAGGGTACATACTTGTACGCCGTTATATAATGTTGTGGGCATATGATATGTTTTTTTTGTTTTGAATATTGGAGTTTTGACATTTCTATAGGTGTGTACATACTTGTACACTGTTGTATCATGTCATGAACATATATAACATGTTTTATGTGAGCATATATGTTGGATTTGTTAAATTTCTGTAGGTGTGTACATACTTATACACTGATGTATCATCTCATGGGAGTATGACCTGT
>JAJJMB010011677.1:212135-348383 GCA_023531105.1 Papaver atlanticum | reverse complement strand
GCCATATAATAATGACATAGCACAATGGTGTACAACTATGTACACACCTTCAAAAATGCAACTAATCTAACATCCATACCCACAAAACAGAACATAAAATCATGAGAGTGCATATACTAGCGTATGGATGAATACTCACCATGATTCAAAAATAGCATACACAACTTTCGCAGATATATGGTTGATACCTAATATATTGCAAAAACCATATATCAAAAACATATACGGTGTACATTATAGTGCAAGAACATGCTATGTAAACTGAAACAAAAATTTGTGTGCAAACATTTACACCTCTACAGAAAACTAACAAATGCTAGCATCATACCAACTGGACATGTCATGCATTTATTAAAGAGCATCCTAGTGTACAAAACATGTACACTCTACAAAGACCTAACAAAATATAACATCCATACCCACATGACAGACCATATACTCATCACTAAGCATTTTAGTGTACAAAAATGTACACATCTACAGAAAAATACCAAAATCTAGCATATATACCAGCAAAACAGGTCTTGCATCCATCACAGAGCATACTAGTATACAAAGTAAGTAAATATATTTACATGAAGATAACAAAATAGAGCAATGGTTCAAATAAAACAACCCATGCATTCATCATAGATAAATTTACCGTACAAATGTGTACACATGTACCAAATAGGGTCGAATGCTCACCATGATTCGAGATAGCATACACAATCTTCCCAAACATGGTTAACAACCTGCATTTTACAAAAAAAAAACATATATCAAAACACATAAATGAAGACATCAAAGATCTAAACCACATGCAAAAGATCTCAAAGGTAGCATTCTTAGGTTTAATCAACAAACAAATGATAAATAAAAAAACTAATAAAATAGATCCGAGTCACATCTAAAAGATTTCAAAATCGAATTCTCTAACACAGAGATTTAACATCAAAAAGATTTGAATCATATTTAAATTTATATGAGAATTAATTTTTCGAATCAACCTTAAAATCACAATAAATCGAAATATGTATAGTGTACAAGAAAGTACACATTCTATACAGTCAAAAAATGAAAGAAATCAACTAATCTATCAGTTAATAACAATGAATAACTTTAAACTCGATTATAAACATCCAAAGAGTTCAATTATTCGAAAGAAGAAATCGAAAATAAAAAATCAAAGAACAAATTAAGATCGAATCGATTTCATATCATACATCAAAAAAAAAAAATCAAAACCAAAAACATAAACCAAAAGAGTTTCATGAAAACCAAATCCTAACAGATAACAAAATCAAAAAAAGAAATCAAAAGACAAATCAATTTCATATTATGCATTTAAAAAAAGAAAAAGAAAAATGGGATTGAAATCCAGGAAATAGATAAACCAAAAGAAATGGGAGTGAAATGGGAGATCTCTAACCTGGGATCGAAATATGATGAAGAATCGATTGAATCCAAGAAATCGCCTCGAAATCTCTCTCATTTCTCTCTGAATCTCTCCTAATTAGAAATCTTAGATCTAAAACTAAAAAGTCTCATTCATATCTCTGTATCATTTGAAGAAAGGGTAATTAAGGTATTGGAAAATTCTGAATCGTTGGGTGTTTGGACTAACTCGTCCATATTTGGACTATACTGTTGGACGCGGGATTTATTTGGACTAGGGAGTACTAGGCTTCAGATGAATGGACTAAAGCGTCCAAAGCCCACTAACTTTGGGACTAAACGTCAATTTCTACATTCCAAAAATGGCACCTGTAGAGGTTCAAACTTTCCACCATATGCCTACCACCTGCATTTACACACCACTAGACGGTCTTTGTTGCTAATTGTACATATATGTAGTATATATAGGTAATTTGGTACACAGTTCTAACATTTTCCTCATATTTAATCATTTTTCGTATTTAATACATGGCGAATTTTGCATACGAATTCATACCTCTAAAACGAATTATACACGTAAGTATACCGTTCCAAATTACTACCGAATCACGAACCGTTGACCGGATTTTTGACCGAACTTGATTCTCGCAAATCCGAATAATACCCTTACGTTTGCCGTTCCGTACGTATGCCATACTCCGAATTGCTAAATAGGGTCTCGATATAAACAAGGCTTCTCTTAAATATAACCCACACATTTATTAACTATAACCCAAAAAGTTTAAGTTAAAATAAAAGTCCAAACACGTCTTAATTTTCACTAACAATTAAACTTAAATTCTTCTACTTATTCAAAATCAAAATAAACCCTAATTTTTATTTTAATCATACTTCATCGTATTTCAAATTAGTTAATTGATCCCTTTATAATGCTCACACAATTGTAAACCCTAATTCTTATTTTTCTCCAAAAACAACAAGATCTTAATTCTTAATTCTCTCTAAAATGATATTCTTTTTTTTTTAATCATGATAATGATAATAATAAAATTAATAGGAGTGCGTAATCTAATTATTCCATTCAAAAATTTCCACAACAACATCAATCAAAACGGAATTAACTTGGGGTTTGATTCTTTTCCTAGGACCATTTTCCTAACTCTATGAACACATCATCCAAAGAAAAATCTCTAAGATGATTTTTTGTTTCTCAATCATGATTGCACCAAAATTGATTGAGGGTATTGATTATTCTTCAATAATATTAATCACGTCAAATATCTTACATAAATTTAATTATAAAAAAATAGATAATTAACTTTTTTTGTTCTTATTCTGGGCTATGTATAATAATTATGTATAATTTTGTGGGCTATGTGTAATGATTTTAAGGTCTGTTTGGTTAGATAAAGTACTTATTTTAAATGGGTTATGGTTAATAAAAGCATGACCTATATTTAAGAGAAGCCATAAAAAAAGTACCATGAGCATGTAGACAAAAAAACGATGAACAACTCGAATGAGTAACTCCACTTATAAGGGGTATCCCTTGGGTAGTTCAAATACCTATATACCCTTCAACCATTTTAATTACTAATCTACCTTTACCTTAATATAAAAACCTAAAATCATTTAAAAAAAAATTAAAATCAGTTTCACTCACATAATCTTCTTCTTCCTTCCTCCCCTACTCTAGCCGAACTCTTCCAAAGAAGAAGAAAAAATTCATTGCGGTGAAAATTTAATCGTCTATTAAACTCAACTATAATGGTTCGTAAAAAGGAAAAAAAAAACAATGAGTAGGCATTCAAAATCGTCTTCTAATCCATCAATTGAAGAAGAAGAACCAAATGAAGACGAAGGTGTAGAAACTGAAATTTAACCACAAAATCAACCAATTTAAGCACCAACTCCGGAAATGAGGATACGCAAGTAAGTTCTACAAACCCATCTCTTTATTTGTTGTTTTTCATCGATTGAATAGGTTTAATTCTGAAAAACTAGGGGTTTTGACGGGTTACAGTATTGGGTTCGGCTCAAAATTGAGTTGAACTTTGAGCCGAACTGTTCTTCATAACAACTTCCTGAAACTGCACATGAACAGTTCGGCTTGAAATTTCATCCGAGTTTTAAGCCGAACCTAGTGACAGATAGGGGAGAAGATGGGGTTCGGCGTATTCGATAATACTTATTTTAAGTCGAACAACCCACTGTGTTTATCTATTGGATGATCTCGGTTGGTTCGGCTTGAAATAATTTTGAATTACAAGCCGAACACCTCACTGTGTTGGAGAATCAAATGACAGTTGTTGGGTTCGGCTTATTCGATAGTATTGAGTTTGAGCCGAACCATGTGCGTCTAGTGTATAGTGTATATGGAAAAGTCTAGGTTCGGCTGATTATGATATTTCCATCATAAGCCGAAATATTCTTTGTATCACAAAGAAAAATTAATGGTTAGGATCGGCTATTACGATATTCACAATATGTGCCGAACCTATAACAAAATAAAGGTTTGGCGGCTAACCATAACACTTGTAGCTAGCCGAACTGTTCATCATTTGTCAATAACCAGGTGGGTTCGGTTGATAAATTTAAGCCAAACATATTCCCGGTTCACCGAACCATAGTGAAAAAAATACAAACTTTTGATGATTTCAAGCTACAAAATTGAGATTAAACATAAGATAGAAGTGTACCTCTGTATTAGAAGCATTGGGTTCCTCATATATGTATTCATCATTTGGATTTGGCTCATAAAAATCATCATCTTGAGTTTGAGTTTGAACAAATCATTCTCATAATCTAACAAATCAACCATTTTCGGATCATTGTTGCAATTGATGTGTATTTTCCTAGGTTTTTTAGATGAAGATTTACCCTCCTCATCCACTGAATCAAAATACAAACTTTTTTCTTACTTTCCCCTTCTCATTCTTCAAAAAAACCTAACTTTGTTTTCTTCCTCAAGAAATTTCATCTACACAAATTTATAACGAAATTATCTTAATCACTAATCATTAATATTAATCACTAATCTGGATTACTAATAGCTAATCATTAGTATTAACACTAACACTAAAAGGGCAGATTTGCCATTACTAAAAATATTTGGTTAAGGGTTATTGATTTTACTATTTACAACCAGTTTTTGTCTTTATTCAATATGCCTTGAAATTTTTACGTATACCCTAACACTGGGTTCCATACCCCACCCGCATGATCACCTATTTTTAAATAGCACGACTTCGATAATAATAAAGCATGGCATTAAAATCATCAACACCCAATTATCCGACAATCTGACCAAAACCACAAACATGGTGTAGCTGTATTTTAGTTGTTCACGTTCAGTAGGATTGTTCTAGCATGTGGTAATCGACTAAATGCAACAGGGGCAATAAAGTTTTCTTCCCCCTTGGTGTTTGACTTGACATCTTGAAATATAAAGTGTGTGCGCAAATCCATTTTTATGAGCACTAATTTGGCATGACATGTTCATTTGATCAATTAACTGGTTGATAGATAGTTTTGCCATCACCCTTGTTAAAAATCTCATCATTTATTATATAGTTTATAAATTAAACTAAAAAAATGAATTTAAAATATCACCTGCACACTTGTAAACTGTTTGGATTGCACATCAAAAGTAGCTTTTCGAAAAGTCAAAAGTCAGTTTAGCTGTCAAATTTCAAAACAACTTTTAAAAATCGAAAAAATAACTTGCTGTGAAGAAGCAGAAGTCTGAAACAGATTTGTATCCAAACGTGGACTCGTGCTCTGGGATGCCCAAGTCAATAATTAACCTGCCCTCACATACATATTAGCGCGAGGTTGCCAGGTTGTTCAGGATTTACACAATCTTGATGAGAAGTGGTGGCCATGTAGTCTGTAGCATGATCACCTATAGATATGCTTGATTAATATAAAAAAACAAGAAATTTGCTCTCACATATACTCATTGCTTCATTGGCATTGAAATCTCCCCATTCTCTATCCTATAAAAGGTGGCTCTTGCAGTAGTGGAACAAAGCCGCAGAACCCAAAGTCTTCTCCAGTAAAAATGAAATCATCAGCCATTTTGCTCCTCCTTGTCGAGATCTTTCTCGTGCAGCATGTTGCAGTTTTATCTGTTCAACAGGATTTCGATTTCTTCTACTTTGTGCAACAGGTATAAAGTCTTTCATACATTAATTATGCTCCGATCGCTACATTATACGACCGTTATCTTATTTTTCTTTGCGATCTGTTGTTATAGTGGCCTGGATCTCATCAAGATACCGTTCAAGGTTGTTCGTCAAAACCAGGAAAAATCAAATCAAATTTTGGTATTCATGGGCTGTGGCCAAACTACGTTGATGGCACTTATCCTTCCTACTGCGATTCCGATAATCCTTTCAACCCAACTTCTGTAAGTACTTCAGCATTCCCTAAAACTAAGTAAATTTTACGCATCACAAATGTATAAGCTCAGTAATTCTTGTAAAATTACAAAGTCAACGCCTTGATCATGCGAATATGCAACTGGTGATCTAATTTCAATGTTTTATACATGTGTGTGTGTAGATTTCAGACATTGAGAAGAAGTTGCAAAAGAATTGGCCAGTACTCGACTGCCCAAACAACGACGGACTAAAATTCTGGGGGCACGAATGGGATAAACACGGGACATGTTCAGAATCCATTCTAGACCAAGAAGAGTATTTCGAGAAGGCCTTAAAGTTGAAGAAGAAAATTAAACTCCTGCACATTCTTCATAAAGAAGGAATCAAACCAGATGGGGGATTTTACAGTTCATACCAAATTATGAAAGCTATAGAAGATGAAATCGAGGTTACGCCGTTCATTAGTTGCAATGACGATGAATCTGGCAATAGCCAGCTCTACAAAGTCTACGTTTGTGTTGACAAGTTCGCCAAGAAGTTCATCAAGTGTCCGGTTCTACCAAAAGGAAGCTGCAGCTCGTCCAAAATTTACTTCCCTCGTTTTGGACACGTTGATACTGTTGAAACTGGGGATGATGCGCTTGATGTTTAGGTTTCATCTGTATTTGTATTTTGCTTATCAATTGTTGGATTTATTTGGGTGGAAAAAGAGTTGAAATCCAATATTTAGATCATGTATTATTTTCTCTTCAAGATTTGACTTGAGTTTGTAATGGGAATCCTGCCAAATTCCTTTTTTGGCTTTTTTAGACTGCTTTGCTATAGGAACGTATATACGGGTGTAACTACTAATTTTCCTTTAGCAAGTAAAGAGCGATTTTCAACTAAGTTATCACCCCCAACAAAGTTAGGTGGTTCGGCAGTTGCCTAGAATGGAGTGTACAACAATAGGAGTTTCAATGAGGTCAGTCCAAGGTAGCCTGTTTTGATAGTCTTCTTGACAAAATTGATGGTAGACTGAAGGGCTGGGAGAGTAAATTTCTTTGTCCAGCTAGTAGCCTCGTAGAAGTGTTATGGAACCTTTTTTTTTCCTAAGTATTTTTGCTAAGTTTATGGAACTTTGCCCGTATATAGTATGTCTATTTTTATTTTACCGAAAAAGACAACTCAAAGAGCCACTGCAATAATACGGGACTTTTTGGTTGGGGAAAACAAATGAAAAGAAATGATGTTACATGATGAACTGGGTTGGGCTTTGTAAAACTAAAGAGAAGAACGATTTTTTTGGGACCATGGTTTTATTGGGGACTATGGTTAAGGGTGAGCATTTTATCCGTAATCTGCGGATTTAATCGGGACCAACCATATTTTTGCGGATGGATGCCCGGACCGTTCACTAATGGGTTGGACGTGGATGAGATTTTTGAAATCCAACGGATTACGGATCGGACCCGGATGCAACCTTGAAAATCCGTTGGACACCCATATCCGTTAGATTAAGGGCATTTATATAGTTTCTAGAAAATATATAGATAGTTTTGGAATTTTTAAGGTGTTTGTTTGGAGTGTTGTCCATGACACTTCTATATTAATCTACATATATAAAATGTGTAGGTTCTATACGAAGTCACCTATATTTGTTTTATTTTTTCATTATAAATTTTAACTAACACAAATCCATTGGATTATCCGCACCCAATCTGTTCATTTGTGCATCCATTGGATGTTGGATTGGATGCGGATGCCAAATTTGAAATCCGTAGTGAATTGGATTGGATGCGGATGAGGTAAAAACCGGTCCATACCGGCCCATGCTCACCCCTAACTATGGTTTTATTTGGCCAACCTCCCTATACTTATAAGGGGTGTCCTAAAGTTAGACAATTACACATTTACCCTTTACTTTAATTTAAATTAAAACTAACCTAATAACTATATAAATCTAATCATATACATCTAATTTAAATGAATCATTAACCAAAATAAAAAACAAAAACAAAGATATGAGGGGAATCAAAAAAAATTAATTTTGAAAAAAAATATTCTTCTCTTCTTCTTCTCTCTTTCCTTGACGTTACTCGTTCGATTGAAAAACCCATCACTTTTAATTCATTTTTTATTGAGAAAATTGAGTAGAAATCATCAAAATATGGTTTAAATGGAAGTTACAATGGCATGTTCGGTTAGGAATAGTTAAAAAAAAACTAGTTTGCTAACCGAACATTCTGAAACCAAGAACACGAAGAACACTTCGGTTATCACGAATTAATTTTTTCTTAACCGAACTCAGAGTTCGGTTGGTTCGCAAATTTTTTTTTTACCGAACTCCTCTTTGAAAACCAATATGTTGTGTTCGGTTGGTTAGGTTAATTGGAAAATTTTGTCCTTTAGCCGAACACTTGTATTAGAATAACACATGCTGAGTTCGGCTGGTTCGCAAAAAAAAAAATTGCTAACCGAACCCTTCTCTGAAAATCAATATGTTGAGTTCGGTTGGTTCGCAAAAAAAAAAAAATTGCTAACCGGACTCTACTATGCAAACACATATGTTGAGTTCGGTTTATTTGAGAATATTTTCTCCTAACCGAACTTCACTCTGATATTGAGTTCGGTTTAGTCGAAAATTAATGTTGGAAACCGAATTTTACTCTGTATACTCTAGAATAAAAGTTCGGTTACCTGTCCCGGAACCTGTTAGCCGAACTCATCAAAACCTCCATTAAAAGCGAGTTCGGCTACCTGCGTCTTAGGTAAAAGTAGCCGAAACTACACTTCCAAATAAGTTCGGCTACCTGTTCTTCGGATCTTGTAGCCGAACTTGTTTGACTTAACCTATAAAATTTCTTATTTTCAGAAAATTTTGGCCAATTCAAGCAACAAAAAACTAAATTTGAAGTATGCTTGGGTTGTTTGAAGGTTCAGATTCAAAAATTAAAAAAATATTTGAGTTTTTCCAACTCCTATAATCTCCTTCTTCTTCCCTTTCAATAACTTAATTTTAAGAAAAATAATATTGATTTTATCTTACACTAATCACTAATTAACCGAATTTAATTACACTAACTATTATTAACACTAACTAATCATTACACAAAATTAATCAGGAGGGTAATTTTGGTATTAATATAAATGTTTAGATAAGGGGTGGCCTAAATTTACTTCTAATTTCTTACCCAAAATAAAACAATGGTCCCCCAAAAAAGGCTGTTCCCAAAAAAATCGTTCAAAGAGAAAGGGGAAAGGGTCTTAAAGATATGAACAAGTTAAACATGTCCCTTATAGTTAAGAATGGATGGAGGCTCTTCCAACTTAGCTAATGAAAGCTAAATACTTTCCTCGACCAATCCTTTTCATGCACCATGCAATGACAACATTTCTTGGGCATGGAAAGGTATCTGTAAGCATCTGATGCTTATTAAAGATCACAACATATAGGAAATTGACAGATGTAACAATGTGCACATCTGAAAAGATGGATGGATATTAGATGACAATGTTCCCCTGTAATTTTAACTATAAATTAGAGTAACTCCAGTGTGACCTTGGTAGCTGATCTTATAATTGATACTGGTTGGAATGTTCAACTTTTGCATCAACTATTTGAAGGCAGTGTTTGTAGTGATCTACTCTACAAACGGATTTCAAAAACAATATGTTTTTTGCCTACAGAGAGAGAGAGAGAGAGAGAGAGAGAGAGCACCACCAACTTTTTAGTTCGGCAACCTGTATGGACAAAACGACCCTTAAAAAAAATTGTATATAGAGTTTTTTTGTTTCTCTTCCATAATCAATATGTATAGACCAAAGGTTCGTGTACCTGATTATGTGGAAGAGTTCTTAGACGATCTCAAAAATCAATATCAAAGATCAATCTAGCTGTATATGAATTATTAAGATCTGAATTACACCGAGTACAAAACTTTAATCTATCTTTCAAGATATGAATTCAACAAGAACAAGTCTTGTTTTTGATCTCAGACAACAAGGATTTAAACTACCTAGATTGATTATGTACTACTTGTATTATTCCTATTTATAAAATTATACAATAAAAGGCGGAAAAGGAAAACCATAAGATACCAGAAATTTTGTTAACGAGGAAAACTGCACCTGCAGAAAAACCTTAGGATCTCGTCCATCTTTGAACACCATATTGTATTGAACCGTACAAGTACTAGCCTACTATCAGACTTAGGACTAGAATATAGCTGCGACCGAATTAACCCTTCACATAATTTAGATACAGTCGTGTTCCTTACGTTCTCTTGAACCTCTCAAGATTCGACGCACTTGATTTCCTTAGTTGACGTCCTTTACAGTCTAAGAGTTGTTTCAACCTCACTAAAGACTTCTGATACCATTTTATTTCCTCACAGATCCGGAATACTTACATTATGTTAACATAGAAACCTAGACCAGTGATCACCTCTCAAGAACAATCCAAAAAAAATCGAAGAAGAGTTTATATATCTATCTTGAGGAATCACAAAGTCTGAGACGAAGAGAACTTTGTGATTTTTATCTATCTTGTTCCTGACCTAAAGTTCGTGGACTTCAATAACCAGTTGAAAAAGATACATATACAAGAACCATCAGGTAAATAGGATAGTCTGATCGGGCTTCACGAATCCCTAAGTAAAATATTCAAAGTCGTAACCTAGTTACAGTTATGTGAAGAACTTAGGTTATAGAGGACGACTTTATCTTTGCAACTAGCACACAAGAGTGTTAAGGATTAAAAATCTTGTTGAAAGAGTCTCTATTTATAGATTTTCAAGGCTTTAGGTAGCTCTGAATTCAAGAAAGGGTAGCTTGGAATTCAAGCAAACCCTTTCTCAATTTATATGAAATACCTATTTGGAATTCATGTAAGCATGTGAGATGCCAGCCTTGAAATTACACATGATAATATGCACTATGGTCCAGAATTCTGGAACCACTCACAATGATAATCCACGCACTATGCAGTAAGAAATCTCCCCATTCCCTATTCTATAAAAGGTGGCTCTTGCAGTAGTGGAACAAAGCCGCAGAACCCAAAGTCTTATCCAGCAAAAATGAAGTCATCAGCCATTTTGCTCCTCCTTGTCGAGATCTTTCTCGTGCAGCATGTTGCAGTTTTATCTGTTCAACGGGATTTCGATTTCTTCTATTTTGTACAACAGGTATAGGTCTTCCATACATTAATTATGCTCCGATCGCTACATCATAACGACCGTTATCTTATTTTTCTTTGGGATCTTTTGTTATAGTGGCCTGGATCTCATCAAGATACCGTTCAAGGTTGTTCGTCAAAACCAGGAAAATCAAATCAGATTTTGGTACTCACGGGCTGTGGCCAAACTACGTTGATGGCACTTACCCTTCCTACTGTGATTCCGATAATCCTTTCAACCCATCTTCTGTAAGTATATAGTAACTATGCAAATTGTGCATATCAAATACGAAGTCAACGACTTCGCAAATTGGTGATCTGATTTCAGAGTTTTATGGATGTGCTGTTTTTTTTTTGTTTTTTTTTATAGATTACAGACATTGAAAAGAAGTTACAAAAGAATTGGCCAGTACTCGACTGCCTAAACAACGACGGGCTAAAATTCTGGGGGCACGAATGGGATAAACACGGGACATGTTCAGAATCCATTCTAGACCAAGAAGAATATTTCGAAAAGGCCTTAAAGTTGAAGAAGAAAATCAAACTCCTGCACATTCTTCACAAAGAAGGAATTAAGCCAGATGGTGGATTTTACAGTTCATACCAAATTAAGAAAGCCATAGAAGACGAAATCGAGGTTACGCCGTTCATTAGTTGCAATGATGATGAATCCGGGAATAGCCATCCCTCCAAAGTCTACGTTTGTGTTGACAAGTTTGCCAAGAAGTTCATCCATTGTCCTGTGCTACCAAAAGGAAGCTGCAGCTCGTCCAAAATTTACTTCCCTCGTTTTGGACATATTGATACTGTTGAAACTGGGGAAGATGCACTTGATGTTTAGGTTTCATCTGTATTTGTATTTTACTTATTAATCGTTGGATTTATTTGGTGGATGAAGAGTTGAAATCCAATCTTTAGATCATGTATTATTTTCTTTTCAAGATTTGACTTGAGTTTGTAATGGTAATCCAGCCCTTTTGGCTTTTCGACTGCTTGTGCTATAGGAACCTTCCTTCAGAATAAAAAGTTTGTATAAACCAACATCATGGAAGCCTGTTTAGCCAAAGCTCATTCACCGACCAGGTTTTATTTATCTTTTTGATCGGCAGGGCCGCCCCTCACATATAAGCAAGCTAAGCCTTGCTTGGGGCCACAAAAATAAAAAGGGCCACATTTTTTTTCTTCTTACATTAGTAAATTTTCATGTGATTGTATATTTAGGAAAAAAACCTAAAATTAGACTAGGTAACTATTCCTATTTGGAGATGGATAATGACTAATTTATCTGTTCTTAACTATGAACTACCGAAAATAAATAAATATATTTGTCAAACTAATACAAGTGGATGTTTTATCTTTTTAAGTTACAATAACATAACTAGCAATGTATCATCATGTTGAGATAGTTCTTTCAGTTAAACAGTTTTATTTTTATAGATTATCACAAGAGGACATTTGTAAGAATTAATCTATGAATCAATTTTTATTTGGATGGAACCTGTCACCATTTTGATGGCCGAATGCTTTACCTCCTAACCAGTTGTATGATTATTTTTTACTTAGTTGAAAAAACCCTGATCGAGCATTATTAAAACATTTTGGCTTTTCTGTTCGGCCATAATTTTCTATTTTGTTTCTGGCCATAAATATAGTGGCCCCGTTGATTGGTAAAGAATTTGGTACTGACAATCAGGTAACTGGTATCATCATCTAGTGACTTTACCGCTGTACTACAATGAGCAGGTTTTATTTATTGAACTCTTTCCTTTTTTATACTAAATTTGGTTTTCCTAATTCTTGTAAAACTCTATTACAATGTTTATTATTTTTGTTTTCCTAATCCACGTAAAACTCTATTACAATGTTATTATAAATAGTGGCTTGCAGGCTGCACCCGTCTCAATTATTAAATATGCTCTACAAGACAACCCGAGAAACAAATAAAACAAAACAAAACAAATTTTTTTTTTGTAAGATGTCAAGTATTAGTTCGAATAAACAGAAGTTCTTTGTCGAAGAAGAAGAAGATACCTTCTCGTTGTCTTCTCTCAGCGACAGTCATCCAGAGGAACATAGATATCCTGGTGAATCTGATTGCAGCAGCTCAGAATCATGTAGTGATTATGAAGCGGCAGAAAGATGGCAAGCGGCAAAACGTGAGGAATATCACCAGACTCTAATTAAAGAATATAATATAAAAGTTCCTGATAAACAACAATGGATAGCTTCTTGGCTTGAAACCGGAGATTATGCTAACTCGAGTGCTGCTCCCCGTAAGAGTTCTACATTAAAAAAAGATGGGGTTGCTTCCCGTGCTTCATATACGTACCAGGTGGACGTATATGGCTATTACAAAAAGAAACAAAGAGTTGGCGGGTACGGAGTTATATTTCGAGATCCCGGTGGAAAACCAGTGAGTGCTTCTGCTTGGTCTTCTAAAGGAGGCTCATGGCTTTATTACCACTTAAAGGGACTGAGAAAGGGTTTAAGACTTGCTATAGCTTATGGACTTGATAATGGAGTCCTTGTTCGTTGTAATTCAGAAAGACTTGCGTATATCTTTGATGAAGTGGCTCATACTTCGTCGTACTGTCGCCATCGGTACAAACACCGTTCACCTCGCCACCCACAGAAAATTTGCAAAGAGTGTGTTAAGAAGAAAGTATTTTATGATGTCGAACCAAGTGAATCCAGGCGATTAGCTAGAATCGTCAAGGATGTGCACAAGATGAGTGAGGGATTTAAGTTTAACGAGTTCAAATCTGATTTCTTGTTTAGCATTGTGACTGCGTGCTCTCGCAGGACAGACAAGGAAGCTGCATATTTTCTGGCAAAGCATTTTAAGAACAAACGTGAGATAAAACCTGAGGAATTTCCTCATGCGCTAAGAGAAATCATTTGGGAAGACGCCTACGAGGGCGACATGACTTATTCCCTAAGTAGTTGGATAAATCAATTCCATCGGGAGTCGGGGAGGAAAGTACAGGGATATTAACCCTCAATTTTATGTATAATTTTATATTATATTACTATTTGTCAAAGTCATATCGGCTCTTTTGTTCGTCCCAGACTTATTCAATAGTTGTGTGTGTTAATTACTTGATAGTTTTGTGATTTTGGCACAAAGTTGTTAAATTTATCTTCACATTAAAGACTTTATTCACACAAAGACATGGGATTTACCGATATAATATAATACTATGTTTAGAGAATACTGTCTCCAAAGATATATAGTACGTAAAAATGTATGCCTCTCGTTATCCTTAAATTTTGTTAGAGGGACTAATGGAGAGCAAAAAGAAATAATAGGAGAGCCAAAATTGTTACGGACACAAAATCGTTTGTGCATTTCTTCGAATGAGTCAAATATATCATTGGTCGTTACTAACACAAAATTGTTGAATGGGTCAAATAAAGCCCATAACTAAAGCAGCGAGTATGGACTTAAGCAAAGAAGGAAATCATACCAAAATACAAGTCAATATTGCTTCAAAAAAGAAAGAATGATGTTTTGGGGACTACTCAAAATAGGTGGGGGCAACTCTTTCATTTTTGGTAGGATATTTGAAGTAGTTTTGGGTCACCCCTTATCTAAATTTTTTTTAATACCAAATTTACCCTTGGTAATTAAATTAGTTAGATTAGTTAGTGTTAGTGTAATGATTAATTACTGATTAGTTAGTGCTTAGTGCGTTATTAATAGGATAGTTTTGTTAGAATGAGAAGAAGAAGAAGTAGAAGAAGAAGAAGAAGAAAAAAAAAAAGATGAAGAAAAAGAGGGAAGAACCCAAATGATGAATTTTATCAGCCACAACCAGAAGATGAAGTTATGGGTACTCAGGTATGGCTCAAATTTAGTTAATGTAGCTTGAATTGTGCAAAAAATTGGGCAAATCGAAAATTTCAGGAAGATATTTCGGCTAGGTGAAAGTAGTTCGGTTAGCAATTCTGCAAAATAGGTAGCCGAACTCTCCTATATGTGCAGTTCGGTTACTCATTTCAGCATACGCAGGTAACCGAACTCTGTTTTAATGGAGGTTTTTGAGAGTTCGGTTATCTTTTTCCAGAAAACGTTGCCCCACTAATTTTATAGAGTATACAGTTAATAGTTCGGTTTAGTCGAGTTTAGTCCCTTTGTTACCGAAGTTTATGCTCGGCAAGCTCGCAAATCACGTTCATTGAATAGCTAACCGAACTTTGTAGTTCGGTTTAGTCGAGTGTAGTAATTTATGTTGCCAAACTATACCATAGAAAATTCCAAAGAACAAGTTCGGCAAGATCGCAATTTTTTTTTTCATAACCGAACTTTATGTTCGGCGGGATCATATATTATTTTTAAATTGCGAGCCAACCGAACTACAAACTTCGGTTACAAGGTAAAAATTGAGGTAACCGAACTTTTTACCTGAAGTCTTCGTCACAAACTTGTAGGATTTAGCTGTTTTATTTGAGTCTTCAGAGAAGAGTTCGGCAACCAGTGAAAATGTTGCGAGGTAACAGAACTCTGTCTTCGGCAACCTGGTAGGATTTAGCTATTCGCCCAAAAAACAGTTCGTTGACCATTAATTTGTCACAGGTTACCGAACTTTAAGTTCGGTTAGCTATGTAAAAATTTCAGGTTGCCGAAGAACATCTTGTATTCAAAATTTCATCCATATAAAATTGACAACACAAACCCAATTAAAATTAAAAACACAAACAAGGTTCTAAAGCAAATATAAAAGTTGTTATACATACCAAACTACGAAATCCTTAACTAATTGTTTAAAACACACAAACATACGAAATTAAACCATATGAAATCCATAACTAAGATGTTTTTTGAAACTAAAACCATACGAAATCACTAACGACCACCACGACGAACCCTTTTACCACTTCCTTGTTTACCACGAGTTTTAGGTTGAACTTCCTCATCACTTGGGGTTTCATCTATTCGACCGGTTTCCTCCATGGCGCGACTTTAACATTCTCCTTGTTGGCGACCCTTCTTCAATTGCTTAGACCTACATGGCTCCATCATTCTTTTAGTTATAAGACCCTCCCACTCGCCGTAGTAGTAGGTTTGTTCCTTAGTCGACATCGACTCTCCACTACGGATTTTAGCCATCCATTTCTTCAACAATTTCGTACCCTTCTTCACCTGATTCCAATTTTAAGCATAAGTAAATATATTTTAAATACTTTCAAATAACAAGGAAGTATAAGAGAAGACATTTTCTTACCACATTATCCCATAACATTTTTGCTTCTTCTCCATAAATAGGCATCTCCTTCTGAGCTCTCTTAGCCTCCCTCTCCTTTGCCTTCGCCTTCGCCTTATCAGTCTTAGCTTGTTGTTCTCTATTTATCACAAAAGGATGACTAATTTCTTGATAAAACTCCATATAATCTTCATCACATGCATTTGGCTCTCCACCACAAGGTACACAATCACCTAAAGGTAAGTAGTAGTTACGAAGTGCATTCCAATGTCCTACTGTAGGAGTTGGTTCATGTTTTGGAACAAAATATTTCTTGGTGTTCTTTGTTCCTTGAACCACCAAATTGAAATTTCCATTCACCACGTCGGGATCCATTTGGACACAACAAAGTTGTCTTAGTATTCTCCTTGGATTATATATTGCGTAGCCATTAAGATACCAAATTGGTCCATAGTAAGCCGAGACTTTAGAGAAACCATTCAGATCTTTTTCATCTACAGGGACATCATCGGGTACGGCGTATGGGTGAAATACCACATCGTTCACCATAAGTTTAACCAATTTCTCCCTCAACGAAGTCAACTGCTCTTCTTTAGACTTCTTTTGTGCGTCCAAAAACAACAATTTTCCTGCTATAGGTTCGTCATAGGGATAAGGTGTCTTTTCCCTAGCCAATCCCAATGAAGGGAAGTGGTCATAAATCCAAACCTATGCGAAAATACGAAAATATTAACCACATACATGAAAATTGATTTGGAAGAAGAAAATTTAGGCGAATAATTTGCTAACTAACAATGTAAAAGGTCACCTGAATAAGAGTTAAGTAACCTCTAATTTGAGTGTCTTAATCCTCGACCCTTTGCTCATCTCTCCTAGAACAAAAGCAAGCACCCAAGTGGCCCAAGAGTATTTGTTAATCTCATCGAGATTCTCCAAAAGCTGTAGATAATGTGCATCCACCCTATTTCCAGAAGTGTCGGGGAAAATGACGGTTCCTAGCTGATATAACCAATAAGCGGTGACATGATGCCTAAGGGTCTCCTGGTCCATCACCAACTTTCCTTTCTCCACCTTCTTTCTTGTCCCTCCAAATGCTTCCTTCAACTTTACCAACTTGAATTTCTTCACCATCTTCTTGAAGGCTCCATTTACCTCTCTTGGATTATACTCATCGCCACGTTTAGGGGACCTCACAGAACGTATAAACTCACATTGAGCCTTTCTTGCATCCCATCCTAGACATTTTAGAGCCAATTCTTCAAGAGCTTCATAATATCGAGGGGTTGTAGCCTTCTCAAAGACATTTACCTTCCACTGGTAAGCCGGTGATTCTCGAGCAATCATCGGGAGTAATTCCCATCTCGCGCAAATGGAAGATGCATTGTATATGTCTCGGGATAATACCTCTCGAGAAATGCGGATACGGCAACAACGTCAAAATCCACATGTGCGTACTCAATAGCTCTCCATAACACACAGTCTTTAACCTTCGCTTGAAACTCGTCACACTCCAAAGAAAGATCCCATTTGGACGCCTTTTGACGACGAATAAGACGAACTGCATCATTATGATCCTACGAAAATAACATAACACTATTAATACTTGACGAAACATGTCCCAAAAAAAAAATCGTCTTGTTAGTTAAGAATGAACTTAAAGAATACCTTTGTCGCATAGATCTTCGCAGCCCATGAGTGTTTGTAGCCAAACAATGTGGCCCCTCCATCATTTGGAGTACCATAAGTCGGGTTCACTGGTGGCAAACACAAATTATCAGGGGGAATGTGTGAGTATCTATCACAAGGCGGCTTCCGCTTCTTTTTCTCTTTAACAGGAAAAATTTCTTGCTCTTCATCCTCTTCCTCCTCTTCATCCTCTTCATCCTCTCCCTCATCTTCTTCCTCTTCATCCTCTCCCTCGTCTTCCTCCTCTTCTTCCTCATCCTTCTCTTCCTCTTGTCCTTCTCCTTCTTTGCCCTGTCCTTTTTCTTTTTCCTCTACATTTTCAACGTGTTATCTTTGTTGTTCAACCTCTTCATTTCCTTGGTCTTCATTTCCTTGCTCTTCTTCATCATCATTCTCTTCTTCAATAACATTATCAATTGTATTCTCCATCACCTCTTGATTGACTTCCTGTAACGATCCCCCTCCATGTTTAGCATTTTTAGTACCACGGTTTCGAAAATCCAAATGTATTCTACCGCGAGGGGTGGGAGTTCTCAAATCTTCGGCTAGGTGGGGATTAGATTTTTTTTCCTTTGTTCCTAATGAATGAAAACCACATTATTAGCTAAACAGAATATTGTCTTATCAAATAAAATTGAATATGGGATTACATCAAACATAAAATGTTAACAGATTAAAGTTTGGTTATCTGGTATAAGTTGCGAGGTAACCGAACTACAAGTTTGGTGTTGACAGATCAAAGTTCGGTTACCACATAGAAACTGCGAGGTAACCGAACTATATTTTATCAAAGTTCGGTTACCTATATAAATTTATCGACTAAACCGAACTCAAAATTTTCATTTAAAGGAGTTCAGTTACCTAAAAATTCCTAATTGGCCGAACTGTTCTTCATATTGAAAGTCCGGTTACCAAAATCTAGGGTTTTCAAATTTTCTCCTAGCCGAAATCTATACTGTAACGACCATTTTCAATGGTTTTTGATAATTTCTAATCGATTTCTTCAACAAAAAACGATTCAAAGGAATGGGTATGAAGGAAATTACCTGCGGATTTTCATTTTAATCGAATCGGACTTCTTGGTTGATGTTGGATGCCTGACTTCGTCTCCCAACTTTGCTTGAAGTTGTTTATAAACTTCAAATTGATTTGGGAGATTCGCTATGTTATCCAGACCCGGACTCAATCCTGGAATTCTTGGTGTCTGCTTAGAACGCATTGTTTATAAAAATTGATTAATCGACGATTGACGTTGATGTATACGAAGAAGGGGAGAAGAAGAAGAAGAATGAAAGAAAAAAAGGGTTTTAAAACTGATTTTATGTTTTAATTTAGGGGGTTAGATTAGTGGGTAGTGGTTAAATTAGTGGGTTATTAGGATTAGTTATAACCTTAATTAGGATAAGGGCAGATTAGTCTTACCTAATCTTTTAGGACACCCCTTAAAATTTGGGTTGGACATTCATATAACAAAGTAGTCCCCCACCTTTTTGGGGTAGTCCCCAAAACATCATTCAAAAGAAAAAGAAAAAAACAAGAAAAAAGATAAATAGTCGCTTGGTCCATTTATATCCTGGGCCACGGCAGTTTGGTCCATCGGCAAAACACGCTTTCTCTTTAGTCCATAATTGTTTGAAAATATCGAATGGACCAAAATACTTTTCCGTAATGTTTAAGTATTAATCTCCGTAATTATTCTATTTCCATAATTAATTGAGTTCATGCTCTGTGATGAATTCTGAGCTTCATACTTGTTTTCGTACATGAGTTCATGCTATTTGATGAACTATCAAGCATTGGTCATGATTATGGGGATTCGAGTTTATGCTCTTTGATGAACTCTGAGATTTTTGTGGGAGTTCATTCTGTTTTATGAACAATCAGTTGTTGATAATACTTTTGTGGATTTGAGTTAATTCTGTTTGATGAACACACACTACAATAAATTCTGGGATTAGAAATAGAATTGAGCTGTTACTAAAAAGAGTTGTAACGGCTTTTACCTGTTTCAAAAGGGTATTACAATTTTTTTGTAACGGCAATGCTGCCGTTACGAATTTTGGTTTGTAACGACGTTTGTAACAACAGGAGCCGTTACTACGTGGCGAGTCGTAACATGCGAGAGCCGTTACGAAATTTTTGTAACATGACAATTGTAACACCTGTAAGCCGTTAAGAACTTTTTTGTAACAAAAAAAAAAATACTGCTAGTCAACATTGACATGGTCAAAATCAGTCAATACGACCAATTTTGACCAGGTCAATATTAACCGGCAGTTCATTTTCAGCCGGAAATACGCCGGAATTCTAATAACCTGCCTACCCTTTTAATTCCATCACAGTCACATCACATTCAGTCAATTCATATAACTTTCAATAAAAGAAGAACATAAATTCTTCTAAGTACCTAGATTCTTGTAAGTATCAAATTCTAAGTTAAAAGACTTGCTGAGTTCATGGAAACTTCCTACACTGTAACTTACAAAACTTACAACATTGAAAAGAAACAATCAGATGCCAATCAGATGCCAATCAGTTCATAGATAGTTCATAAGCAAAGGGGACTTCCATGCCGAAGGAGATTCAAACCCTTTCTTGATAGAAAAGTATCCCACCAAACCTGCAATCAAGATATGTGAATTAGATGAGGCAAAGTAAAGGCTATCGGTACGATAAAGATTTGCTAACCGAACTCTACTATGTAAACACATATGTTAAGATCTGTTTATTTGAGGATTTTTTCTAACCGAACTTCACCCTGAGAACTCTTATATTGAGTTCGGTTTAGTCGAAAATAGACGTTGGAAACCGAACATTGCTCTGTATATTCTAGGATAAAAATTCGGATACCTGTCTCGGAATCTGTTAGCCGAACAAAGCAAAAACTCCATTATAGTAAATTTTGGATACCTGTGTCTTCGAAAGTGTTAGCCGAACGGCATTTCCAGATAAGTTCGGCTACTTGTTCTTCAAATATTGTAGCCGAACTTGTTTCACCTAGCCGAAATCCACTTAAATTTTTTTTCACTTTTGGAATATTTTGGACAATACAAGTAACATTAACGAATACTCTAGGAAATGAAGGTTCTGATTTGGAGGAGCCATTATCACTCAATTCATATTCACCCATCTTAGTTTGTTTTTTTTTTTTTCCATCTTTTTCTTCTTTTAGTCTACCCTTTCAATAATTCTTCTTCTTATGAAAAACCAATTTATTAATTTCAGCTCACTAATCAATAATTGACTTAACTTAATCATTCAACTAATTACTACACTAACTAACGATTTCACAAACATAATTAGAAAGGGTAATTCTGGAATTAACATAAATATTTGGATAAGGAGTGCCTTAGATTTACTTTAAGATGTCTTACCCAAAAAAAATCGTGGTCCCAAAACAACCATAGTCGAAAAAATCGTTCTTTCCTTAGTAACTCTCAAAATAAAAATAAAGAGTTTCTTTAGTACAAACCTGGCTAAAGCCCTTGCTAATAAACCCTCTGGTGATTTGTTTGATACAGAACACAACTATACAACCCATGGTCACCGGCACCGCCGTAGTCCATAACTACTACTCCCTCTGTTTCTAAAAAATAGGTAGGTTTGTGTGCAAATTTACACACAAACAAACCTATCATTTAGAAACGGGGGAATAATTGTTTTCCCAATTTTTTATAAGAATTATTTTTTAGAAGGGTGGGTCCATAATATCTCTGTGACTTCTAAAAGTAAACAATACTAATTTTTCGCCATTTTATCTTTTCGTATTCTCTCGATCACTTAAAAGTTCATGAGTTCCATACTTCCATCTTAGACTAACTAATGTTTTTTTCTTTGTCACACACTCACACTAACTCTGTCTGATGGCTTGAAATCAAAGGAATTGTTGATAGAAATAAAACCACAGATTGAAACATAATAAACACTGTATTATGTTGTGGGTTAAAGCTCATTTTGTCGATTTGAAGCTGGATTTTGGAAGAAGATGGGGTTTTGGGTTTTATCAGTTTTACCTTTGAGCAGGTATGAAATGAGCATTGGGTCTTCGTTAATTTTTAAAATTGGGTTTTATTTTTCTGGGATAAAGTGATCTTTTTCATTTGTACATCGCTTATCTTGGATTGATGTGCCAGTTACAATACAAATGAATATTTATGGGTGACTTTCCCAAATTTAAATAAAGATTTGCATTGTAATTTTGGATTTTAAGTTTCTGGTATTAAGGTAAAATTTGTAAGCTGAATTTTTCACTTAATCTGACATGTTTCATGATTCTCTCTTGTTAAAAGGGAGGAAGTCTTAGTTTGTTAGCAGAAATGTATATTCAGTTACTGTTAACTTGTTACTGTGGCACACATTCGAAGACATTCTTTTATATTTTGGTTGGCTAGTTTGAGAAGGCTTAACACTAGAGCTTGAGAGGTCTTAAGACTAGAGCTAAATTGTAGAGCTGGGGTTTGATTTAGTATGCTAATTGTTTGTTGTGTGACAATGGCCCTGAAGACCAAGATCATCTGCTTTTAGGATGCTCTTTTTCAAATTCCGTCTGTTAATTAAAATGGGATACTTAGGAAGGAGAGGAATAGGAGAGTGTTTTCTTCTTCTCAGATTATGAGTGCTGATGGGGTAAGTTATATTTTTGTGAATGATGTCAGGTTGAAATGTGCTGCAGCGAAGCTCTCTGATATGGGCAAGCCTTATATTAGAAGGCTCCTTGATGGCTGGGGATTGATTGTGTTTTCAAGGTTAAGAAGGTGGTGGGATTGTACCTGGTTATTTCCTAAAGAGGATGAAGTAATGATTAATATTGATGGGTCTTGAAAGAATGATTCTGGGGGCGGTGAAGCTATTATAAGAGATCACCTTGGTACTCCTCTTGCAGCTGCTTGTGGTGGCTCATGGGTTGCACGGTATGGAGTTGGAGCTAAAATTGGCTAAGTTCAAGATATTTAAGAGACTGCACATTTGTACGGATTCTATGATTGTGTACAAGTTGCTCTTTGACGAGAAGGTTATTCCTGCTTGGAGTGTGATGCGTGTCTGGAGAAGGATAGTTCATTTGAGGTTACATAAACAGGGAGCTGATTATCTTGCCAGTATTCATCCTGGTGAAAGTTTTGTTGAAGTGGACCCCGTCAGTTTTGACAGTAAGTTGACAGGTTTTGTGGAAGAGTAGTTTTTTTTTTTTTTTTTTTTTTTTTTTTTTTTTTTTTTTTTTTTTTTAAGTTTGTGAGGTTTTTGGTTGAAATGATATATGAAGCTTGTTCTACGTGACTGTGAAGGGTGGATGGACAGAGGCCTAGGAGTCACCTCTAGCTTGTAGAGTTGTCAGGTAGTGTGCGTGATGGATGAACTGAAGTTGAGGGTAAAACGGTGAAGGAATCGCGGTTTATTAATCATTTTCCCTGTGTCCTTGGTGATGTCATATCTGCTCTATCACAGTCCTTACGGGAATTCCAAAATCACCCATTTGCTTTTGAGCTCCCTTGGTAAGTGTAATTTTTAATTCTCTCTGTTTAGCTCTCTTAAGTCAGTTCTCTCTATCTCTAGTCGTGTAAAGTGGGAAACTGGGTTCAATGAAAGAATGCAGGAGGAGACCCTTTGCTCTCCGTACTTCGTAAGTTTGGTCCAGGGGAACTGAGCATGATAATAGTGGCGATGGTGAGCTTTTTCTGTTCTTTTTATAACTACATTTCTTCCAGAGCCACAGTTGCACTCCACCTTGGCACCATCTAACACTTCTAATGTCCGTGTAACACTGTAATGTCCAGGAGATGGGTTCCTATTGCTTTCTTCCATCCAGATCCAGTGTTGTAGAATTACAGGTTGGATATCAATTTTTAGGGACCTGAGAAGAAGGTTATCGAAGATGATTTCACCAGTGCAGCAATCAAGACCTTCAACAGCAGAAGCAAAACCAATATCTAACAGGAACGAGTTCATGGAAGCCCACTAATTTTGAATGGATTTTGGAAGCCAAAGTATCTGACGGTTGTCAAACTGCAGACGAGAATATTAAATCAAAAGGGGTTTAGAAAGCACAGAAAGTCATTAGTTGCTTCAATTGTCAGAGAATTTTAAATGATATAGAGAGTTATTGGGGTCTATCCGGGTGCAGTTATAGGTATGGTGGTCACAAGAGGCAAGCTCAGAAGGGGTAGTCTATAGGTAAGCCCCAGGAACAAATGCATTATCTAAATGAAATGCCAGAGGAGCAAATGGTCAGTTGCTGGGAGCGCGTTGGATGTAGATCCCTTGTTCACAACTCTTACTGAATCAACGAGGTTGAGGTTTGTTGCCTTATCTTTCTTGTATGACAGTACACAAAGAGTAGAACTAGGGTAAATCCAAGACTGTAACATAGGTTTGAGATGTTTTAATGATCATATCACGAGTAGGATTAACTTAAATACAAGGTAGATAACGAGGATAAGTTTCCATTAACCAAATCACACAGGAATATTTTAAGTAACATTCATGTAATATATTGGAACTGTGTCTTCTGCTTGTAATAGATTCACTGCTCTACCATCTGTATGATTGAATACTGCTGTTCTGGTTGTAAAGATGTATACTGAAACATCATTTGTTCAGGCTCTCCTCCTCTCTCATTATCTTCTCTGATATCTTCTCTGCTTTTTTCCTATCTCTGTCCCAGTAGTATGGAAGATCAGCAATATCCCTGTCCAGAAAGTACCTTGTCGTGTCATCAAATGAACCGACCACAATGGTTGGAGTGGTTTCCGTTGCAAGACCAGCAACGTAGTCCGCCAAGTTATTTAGCTCTCTGTACTGATGCCTAATACGAACCGAGCAGCCATCCTCTTTTCTAAAGTAGTGCCAGAAGTATTGCTTTAGCTTCTCTACAATATGCCACACATGGTACCCTTCATCAGCTGTGGAATATACATTCTACACGGTCAATAAATGAACTGCTCTCTTGGAATCAGTCCTAATACTGATATTTTTCATACCAAAACTCCGAGCAACCTTGGTAGTCTCAAGAATTGACTCCAACTCATGGAATAGGGGAGACACGATCACCGGAGACTTCCCATATACAAAGACTTCTTCACGTCCTTCGTGGTTTCGAATTACACCCCCATATCGCCCATAATCTCCTTTACGAAAGCCCCCGTCACAATTGAGAGACCAACTGCCTGGCTGAGGCTTTTTCCACTTCAATTCTCTGGTTTCATCAGTGGGATGCCAGAGCCACGTCTCAAGCTCTGTTGTCCGCCTATCCGAGTAAAATTTTGGTGCTATTGGAGGTTGGGGGAGAATTTGTATAGCTCCTACAGTACAAAAACAAGTAAATAACTACTGAATGACAATTACAATAGCACACACCTAAAAGCATACACCTAGACAAGTTTAGTTTCAATAGAGAGGAAAGTTCAGAAATTGATTTACTTATATCATCGAGTGGGACTTGGATGGCCTCTGTTGCAGCATTTCCAGTCACAGTAGGAGTACCTGCACAACATATATATAGGTTTTGAATGAAAAAGTACAAAAAAATGATTGTTTGAAGTTGCCAACTAACTGGAGGCGCAAATGAGTGCAAGCTATCTATGGGATACTCCAGCTTAAATGATTAATGACAGAAAATGTATGGCAAGACAATAGGCTAAAATGACAAGAGTTCGCAGTGCGCAGAATACAATTCCATCACCAAGGATGCATCAGGGTCAATCCGCAAGAACATGGTCGACCCACTCAAACAATACATCATAACAACTAATTAAACAGAAAATAAGAACCATTGAAACTCAATAAACAATTTTCAAAAAAACCACAATTAGAACAAGAACCTTCTGCTATGCCTGCAGAATTTCAAGTTTTATGATCCAAAAGCATACTCATTATTATTACTAAATTCTATTGAAACAAATGATAATAGGTGACTTACTTGTTATCTTTAGCTTTTTCTTACTTAATTGCAGAGGATCCGGTGCACCAGCAGCACTTCCAACCATGACAGTTAACAAAAATGCGTTATATCGTTCACTAGATTCCAATTCTGCTTCGTAGGGTTCTATACTCATCCCCAGACTCTTCATTCCGCTAAATCTCCTCCATTGACATTGTGGTGTTTCAGTATGAATCCCAAGTTCTCGGAGTTCACCATTACCATCTTCTTTATTATCTTCTTGATGTCGCCCATTGCTACTTGTAGCCGATTCTTGATCTTCATCTTTAACCCTTCCATTGTCAGATAATCGTACTCTTTTTAGAAAACTACCCCTTCCATCTATTTCATGATCCAAACCACTGCTTGTTCCATATTTCCGTTTTGCTGGTATTGATAAAGCTTCATTATCTGCAACATTTCCATTAGAACTAACACCCGATTCTGGGTTCTCATCTTGAACACTTTCTTTTCCAATTCTCGATCTTTTAGAACTAGTAATACTTTTATCTAATTCTTCAGATAAAGCGACACTTCCATGTTTGGGATTTACTTTTTTATCTATATCTTTTCCTATAACACCAGCATATTTCATACCAGTACTCTTATCATCTTCAATGTACTTGAATCCTCCTGCTTCGATACTCTCCTCAACAAAGCTCAAACGCCTCCAATCTTTATTCCTTTCAGTTAATGCATCTTTCTTATTTTCTTGACGATCTTGTTCTGAAAAATTACCACCGAATTCTCCAGATTTTCTACTTCTTTTACAAGAACTACTACTAGTTTCCTCTAAGTTTTTCTTGAGTTTTTCTTTTTTATCTGCAGCTGCTGATTCCATCGTTAAATTACTGGGTTTTTGTGGTGAATTCCTTGATTCAAAGGAATTAAAGTATTTTATAGTGAGCGGCTCTTCTCTGTATGAAAAGTATTTTGGCACTCACCAAATTTTCTGTTTTTTTTTCTAGGGGCAGCCTTGGGCATGAGTATCTAAATTACTAAGAAGTTAAACCAAAAGCTGCACATACTACCAGCAACAAAATTGGAAAGTAAATTTTTTTACAGGAAGTGGAGGAGAACAGTCATCCGATTTTACACAAATATTTCTGATTGGCATTGCAATTTTACTGGGTGTAAAAATGCATAACTTATGTACACTTGCAAGTACAAAATTGCTGGAGGAATTGGTCTGAGTAACACATCGTATAAATTTCTTTCCAGATTATTAGCAAACAAACTAAAGGTTTATTCAGAAAGTTTGGCGTCTCCATTTGCTTCCAAATCTAAGATCCTTGATCTGGAATCGAACTTACAAATGATAAATGTATCAGTTTGAATCCTTCAATAAAAGCAAATATCACCTACACACTGAGAGCTAACGTCCAAATGAATTCATTACGTTTCAATTCCAACAACTTATTAAAAGGCTTCCATTTTAACTTAATGAGATTGATGCATACACTGCATAGCCGAAAACAATTGAACAACTCTATGAATAACACAATTAGATTCATTTGACTATCATTTGATCTAGAAGTGTTAAGATGAATGTGGTTAACACAAAAGTGTTCATATGGCTAACTTCGGTTAACTGTTATTGAGCCAACTCAATATACACGTTTAGGTACGGTTACCCATATCTAACTAAAGGTATATTTCATTTGTGTGTAACAAGCTAAGACCATCTAACGATGGAGAGATATTGCTTTGGTTTTAAGCAAACTTAGTTTGAATCTTAAATCAGGATTTCATCCAACGGTGAATATTGATTGCTTTGTTTCAAAGCTATAAACCCTTATTTGAAGACTATATAAGGGAGAACTCTAGCAATTGGGAAACCGAATCCCCACACCTCATGTGTGATATTAGTTGCGACTAGAGTCCATTCTCCTTTAACCTAGGTTTTTCCTAAAACCATCATAGGTTAACAACTTAAAGATTTCATTGGGATTCTAAAGCCAGACCCAACTATTTTCTCAGTAGTTGTGTGTTCTTATCTTACTTGTTCTATCATAGTGAGTACTATCTTCTATAAGATTTGCTCGAGATTTATCTCCGATAGGTAAGATATAAAAAGTAATCACAAATCTCTTCGTCTCATTCTTTGTGATTCCACAATAACTTGTTCAACTACCATATAGTTAAGTTATTGTGAGGTGATTGATATTTCTAGGCTGTTCTTCGGGAATATAAGACCGGATTATCAATTGGTTCCTGTTCACCTTGATTTATCAAAAGACGGAACAAAAACTTCATAGGTATTTCTGTGGGAGAGAAATTTATCTATCAGAATATACTTTTCTGTGGGAGACAGATTTGTTTATAAAGTCTTCGACTTTGGGTCGTAGCAACTCTTATTTATGGGTGAGATCAGCTAAGGGAATCAAGTGTGTAGAGTCCTGCTGGGATTCAGAGACGTAAGGAACGCGACTGTACCTTGATCAGTGTGAGATTGGTTAGGTCTCAACCACATTCCAGCCCGAAGTTAACTTGTAGTAGGATAGAGTCTGTAGCGGCTTAATACAGTATGGTGTTCAAAACTGGACTAGGTCCGTGGCTTTTCTGCATTTGCGGTTTCCTCGTTAACAAAACTTCTGGTGTCTGTGTTATTTATTTTCCGCATTACATTTTTTTATATAATTGAAATATCATAGGTTGTGCATAGTTCAATCAATTGGTAAATCCAACCTTTGGTTGTTGATTGAAATTGATTGATAATTGAACATTGTTCTTTGGTACCGTTCAAGTTGTTTCTCATAATAATCAGGCTCACGGATTCTATCTGTTTGATTTGCTGATTACATTGAGAAACAGAGATATAACTCTTGGATATATTTTCCTTGATTGAGTCTGACTGTCTAGTTGATTCTCTTGGAATTATATTAGAGTTAGTCCATATAGATTGCCTAACGAAATATTGGGTGTGGTTGTTGTACCCCGCTTTTTCAATTTATATCAGAGCAGGCAAACACGTTTAAGACCTCATAAGTCTGTGTTTATAGCAATCCGACTCTATGGACATAAGTACTATCTCTATAAACGCATCACCAGTTTAGAAACGTTCTGACTTGGTCCAAAGCCTTGTTTCTCCTGAGAAATCTCTCTCGTCTTCTCCATTGTCTGAAACTGTGTATAACTGGGAAAACGCCTAGATGAACAGGTGGATGATCTTTCAGATGAAAGTGATTCAGATGATGGACAAGATGTTGATGAGGAAGTCTCGCAATATATCAAGCTTTTTGACCATCTCATAAAGAAAAAGAAGTCAACATCTTGCTTGATTAAGTTTCTGACTCCTCTCTGTCTAGAAAACAAGAAAATGAGGAAACTCTTTAAGGGTTATGGTTGTGGATATAATCTCTTACAATCTCTTCTTAAAGATCATGAAGAAGATGTGCGTTCAAAGAATTCCGAATGTGAAAATCTTCGTCGAAATCTCTTTGTGTTGAAAGAAGAACTTGTTGAATCCGAAGCAAGATGTAGCTCTCAACAATGTTGTTTTAAAGACGGAGAAAACGTTTTTCTCTTACGAGAGAAACAATTGGAGGCTGAGCTTTTTGCAGCTCAGAACAAGGTAAATGTGCTAGAAGAAAACTTGAAGAAGTTTAATCTTAGTTCAACAAAATTATTCACTATGTTGGGAGCTTGTAAGAAACATCGTGATACACGAGGTTTGGGCTATGAAGGAATAGACGCTCCAAGCAGTAGCAAGATTGATTTTGTTTATACTAATAGCAATTCCCTGCACAAAAAAATCACTAATGGTAAAAGTGGAAAATTACCTTCTGCGGCAGAAGCATCAAAGAACAAAGGAAGTCAACCTCCTACTTATATGAGAAAGGTTAATAACATTCCCTTCAGATGTTATTATTGCGGAAACAAATGTCATCTTGAGAAGAGATGTCATTTTCGTTTGCGAAATGAAAAACTTCATAACATTCTTTTATGGATGTCTAAGGAAGTAATCAAACATGTTTCTCATATTACTGGTCTTAAATGTCCAACTCTCAGACAAGAAAAGTGATGTGATGAGCCAAGTCTTGCATGTTAAGATAACACAAAGGCTTTCTACAATTGTAAAAAGAATTGTGTTATATGGACAAATGACTGCTTTGTTGATCCAATGAGTAAGGAAAATTCTTCAAACTCTTCTTCCGTGGCCAAAGGAAGTCTTGGATCAAAAGTGTCAACCGTTCCTGAATATATTCATATCAATAATCGTGTTTCGGAATCCAAGACCAGCATAAATAGACTCAAGCGTAGCATTAAGAAGACAAGGAAGGCAACAACTCTAGGTATCTCTTGTCCTCCTCTTGTTAATTTTCTTGAGACCAACTCTATTGATTTCCCTGATGATATTCAAGAAAGAAAAATGGAAAATGTCAATTCCCTTGATGAGCTATATGCTCGTCAATTTACAACTTGACTGCTTACAAATGTGCATCCTCTTTGAGACCGTGTGAGGATGCACATAATTCTCAAGAAGATATCTTCTTCTTGACAAAGTGGTCTTTGTTGTATCTTTTTTTCTCTCTCGGTTTAAAAATAAAATGATCATCTTACTGCTGAGCCTTGCTCCAGTTAATTATTACATGATGTAATATTAGGGGTGTCAACGGATAAAAATACGTCGGATTTTGACCCATCCGATAAGGTTAAGGTTAAGGTATATCGGAAATCCGGTATCCGATAAAATCCGACAGAATCCAAAAATCCTAATCCGATTCCGTTAGGATAACCTATCGGATATTAATCTGATAAAATCTGGTTCATACCATTCCACACATATATATCCACCTTCACAGAATCCACAATTCATCTTCAACTCTAGACATACACATCCATATCCATAACTCATACACCCATCAATTGAAAACAAGTATTTTTACTAAACAATATCTTTACTGAGTTACGGATGAAGCAATTACCACCAGATTAACCCTGAACCAAGAAAGATCGAACACAAGAACAGAAGAAACTCCAAAGCAAACTTGAAACACAAAGATGGTTGTTGATGGTAGTTTTTAGTTCAGTGCTAAAAAAACCTGTATTTAATGTGCCATCATTCTGCAAAGAAGTTGAGCCATTTAAAAGTGATGAGTGCTCATGCCTCTTTACTTACATGCGTATTGAGCAATTCAGTATATTTATATGAAATTTATCCAGAATGGTGCGTGTAGCAACAATCCCAAATATTCTGTAAATTTCTAAGTATTTGTTCCATACCATGTTCCCAGTTGAACTCTTAATACTGACATGACATGACGGCTAATGTTCGCTCTCAGCCGAGTAGCATGAATCTCCCGAAGTGTCAGGATTGAGATGCGTATGGAAGTACTCAATCAGAGGCATGCAAAGTTATGCTGCCATTTAATACTAAATTAGTGATTCTTGTATCAGTATGCAAAATTCACCAAAATTTGATTGGTTTTGCGGCAACCCGCAAAATTCAGTCCTTTAACCTAATTTTATCAATTTGCAAAAATTAGGTTTTTTGCACCCTGCGCAATAGCCCGAACCCTATCGGTCGAGACCAAACCTAGGTTAGCTAGGAAACTAATCCGCCATGGAGCTAGTAGGAGCAAAGTCCTACCAGAAAACAAGAAATAAAGAGGAACTACGGCAAATAGAAGCAACAGCAGAAGGAGGCGCGGCCACGCCACTTGGCCGGCTGGCCACGCTCCATGTTATTGCTTGCCAACCCCCTTTCCCATCGACCAATCAGATCGCTTTAAACGCGCCACACGTACTTTTAAATAAAGTTGGAAGTTGGTTGGTCGATGCGCTTAATTCCTTAAGAAAAATAAGCATAGACTGTCCATGTCAGTCTTAAAATAATCACGGCCACATGATTTGGCCGGCCAATTCAACAAGCTTAGCTTCTTCCTAGCGGAACTAGGAAAACTCCATTATGTCCACTGGCGGACCCACCATCATCCCATCCAATCAGAATTCTCTTAGCCTACCAGCAACGTCCTTGATCGTTGGCGTGAACTAGGCTGGTTGCGCTGTAAAAGAAAAGCTCAACGAGCTAAGACCGACCATGACGGTCTCAAAACCATCGCATCCACCCAACTTAGACAGCCTAGTTGGATGGTTTAGATCTTCTTTCGAATGATCAAAGAGGTACAGTTATGATCATCGGCGACTCGTCTCCATCCCTGGTCGGTAGAAAAACACATAGCAATCCAGGAGCGCGTCAAACCGCTTGCCCAAAGTAGGGTGATCGCACGTTTTTTAAACCCTAAATTGAGTCAGCGGCATTACACAACTTCCGCAAATCGATCACGGCCATCCATCTTCGCCAGCCTAGTCGGACGGCCTAGATCTAATTTCAAGCGGCCAATGAGATGCTGGCATGCTCGCCTGTAACCCATCTTTATGTGTACTCAATCGACTTGTCCAAATCATCGGCAAACACCCCAAATTGTTTGGCCAAAGGTAGGTTGGCCACACGGCTTTAAACCCTAAAATTCAATCAACGGCAATGTACAACTGCTGCAAATCATCTTATCCGTCTAACTTCGCTATCCTAGTCAGATGGCTTAGATTTAATTTCAGGTGGCCAACAGGGTGACGCCATGATCACCGGCCACCCCTCTTCCATGAGGAGCAATCGGCCAAGCCACGGGATGCACGCGTAGCTCCTACCAACTCCTTGAAAAAGGGTGGTCATGCTCCTTTTAAGACATTAAGCTCCGCGATTAACTTAGGCGAGCTCTAAAACAACGATGTTTCATGAACATCGATTATTTTGAGCTGCTTGTTTAAAAACGGTGCTTTATATGCATCGATTATGAACAATGTTTTATAAATATTGATTCCACAAACAATTTTTTGACCTAAAGCACTATTTGTTGTTTTAAGCGGCAAGTCTCATAACTTGACCCACTCGACAGCCTGTTGTGTATATTTTCCTACAAAATACTCGAGACATCAAACATGTCACAAACTGGGGGATGCTCACCGGGGTATTGGTATGGCAGTTTACGGCGTGCGGCATGCAATGCGCCCATTACAAGAAAGTGTTAGGAAAAGGGGGACGGTTAATAGAAGTAAGAAAGAGTAGTGGGTGTAAGGGATGACCAGTCTTCCTTCATAATGGAAACGTGTACTGGGTGTAAAAAAGCATAACTTATGTACACTTGCAAGTACAAAATTGCTGGAGGAATTGGTCTGAGTAACACATCGTATAAATTTCTTTCCAGATTATTAGCAAACAAACTAAAGGTTTATTCAGAAAGTTTGGTGTCTCCATTTGCTTCCAAATCCAAGATCCTTGATCTGGAATCGAACTTACAAATGATAATGTATCAGTTTGAATCCTTCAATAAAAGCAAATATCACCTACACTCTGAGAGCTAACATCCGAATGAATTCATTACTTTTCAATTCCAACAACTTATTAAAAGGCTTCCATTTTAACTTAATGAGATTGATGCATACACTGCAGAGCCGAAAACTGACAAGGAAACAGGGAGAGTAGAGAATAACAATCAGAAAGCATAAATGAAAATACAATCCCCCATGTGAACCCACAAAAATGAACCTAGTACATTATCTTAGCCCAAAATCTATTTCTGGCTACTCAAAAATAGCAAACCTGCATAAGAAACATAAAACTCTTCTGCACTACAAAACGGAAACCTTCGTTTTATTTGTCTTCAACATATAACTCATATTACGGCTATGTAGTAGTTGGTTTCAGCTTTCAGACTGACGCTGGGGTCTCTTTCTTCTGTGCAAAGGTCACTCCCTTATCGATACTGGACTTCAACTCTGGTTTAAGGGCGTCCAGTGCCTTTGTTTCGTACTCAGTCAAACCCTGAAGGTCAGAGGACGTTGTAACACCAAAAAGCTTCTTTGGGTTGTAAACACTCTTTTGCTTCAAAATTTCTGCTGCAATTGGTACTGTAGAGTTGGCAGGGTTGCTGATGATGTGGATGAATGCATCAGGACAATTATCGGCGACGGCTTCAATCAGGGTTTTCACAATGCTAGCGTTGATGTTGAAGAGATCATCACGTGTCATTCCCGGTTTTCTTGGAACACCAGCTGCTATGACAACCACATCAACACTTTTCAATGAATTTCCTAATTCGGCCTGGCCAGTGAAGTCTAGAACCTGGGAAGGAGTATTGCAGTGACTGAGATCAGCAGCAACTCCTTTCACGTTAGCAATATCATACAGATGCAGGGCCGAGACCGAAGGTGACATCTTGATCAAAAGTGAAAGGGGATGACCAATTCCTCCAGCTGCTCCGAGAAGTGCCACTTTAAAAGAAGCTTAAGGCTGGAAACATTTCTCAAGACCCTCCTTGTTCTGTTTCTCAGCTCTTACTGCGAAAGAGGAACGAAGTGCAGCACTGCTATCTTGGCCGAAGAAAGATGCTCCAGATTCACATTTAACAGATCCTGCAGCCTTTAGACCACTGGAACTCTTAAGATAGTTTGGGGAGTTGAATCTAAAGTTGAAGGGCTTAGATTTTGATCCTTGGCTTCCATAAGAAACAGATGCAACCGAGAAAGTAGTTGCCGCTGTTGCAGCCATCTTACTATCTGAGAAGGAACGCAAACATAATATGTCAAAGCTTTAAATTTTGCACAACGGAAACCGAATTTTAGGTCAGCATTAAGACACAAATAAAAAAACAAAGCCAGAAACACAGACATACATAATCAAGTCAAATTCAGTTGATTTTGTCAAGAATACATTTCATGAGGCTAACAACTACTATAGGTTTCTCGAGTATATGTCTTCTAAGATTCCTTTAACATATACTTAATTTTTACATTCTTATCAATGAAAACATAATAACCTATCAGCTAACCTTCTAGCATTTGAATTCCTTGATAAATTTGCTGAAAATGCTGAAGGGAGAGATAAACTTGTAGACATGTTACTAACCTAAAACAAAGATAATTAAAAAAACTTGTAAAGCTGGTAATGGTATCAACGACTCGTGAGCTCACCTACATGAATCAAAACATTAAGAAATCTTAATTTCTTCAACCTACTAAAATTTCTTATCAAATTCTCATTAGAACACGAACAAATCTCAACCAAACCTCAAAAATGAAAATCCATAAATCCAACTATATAGTAACCCGTGCTTCGCAACGGGTATCTTGCTTCTCTGGCTGTGCCGTTTTGATGAGATTTGATCATCGCCCATTGGTCAAGTATTCTAGAAGTGTACTTTAGATATGCTCGCTAAAGCATATATGTGACAATGTCAAAAGAGTCATCTACGACCTATCTGTTGTACATGATGTTGCGGTTCTGCTTTTGATGAGATTTGATCATCTTCAATCAAATTAACCCGGGCTATGCACCAGGTTGTACTTCTTTAGGGCTCGTGCTTTTTTAATATGTGATTGCATACATATTTTTCAATAATGGAGTGCCTAGTGATGTAGAACAATTCAATTAATATCAAAATATTAACTCAAATATTAACCCCTGCAAAAATGCTGAACGAAATTATCCTAAGAATAACCAAGTAAGAGCATTAAAGAACGAAAATGATTTGTTTGCTACTCCCATTTTCCCGATGTTAGGTGGCAACAGCGTGGACTTTTTCAATTTTTTATCTTCCGTAAATTTAAATCCGCATGTATTTTGTACTTATCTTTATATCTTAAATATAATGTAATTTTTCTAATTAAAATTATGCAGAATTATAACCTCCAAAAATTAAATTCGACAAATAGTAGAAGAAGAACCTAAAATTTTAGGAGATGTAAGTGAAGGCGGAGATAGAACTTGAAGTTCTTAATCTTAGAATTATTAGATAATGACGTGCATATGGATGTCACTAGTTTCCTTTCTCAGCCATTTACATATCTTGTTAATCAACTGTACAGGGAATGATGTGATAAAATTTGAAGCGTACTTGTTAATGTTATTTGATGAATCAATGGTGCAACATAGTTTATAGGTACATTATAGTTGAAAATTCTACGTCTCAGACTCCGACAATTTAACATTCACAAAATTATCATTAATTTTTACTTTCCGTAGTTCAACTAAACGATGAAGAACACAAAATCTTCTCTACGACATCTGATGCTAAAGTCTGCAAAAAATCAAATCCTAAATTTTTGCTTCAAATCAATTAAAGATGAGTAAAGTTAGGGCTTGACCCAAGATGTGCAAAATATGGATCTCCTCGAGCATAATTTCATTAAGGTTTTCCCCTGGATTCTTATTAAATAATTCATCTCCCTACTCAATTTGATTTCTAACAAAGACGTAAAATTCGGTGGACTCGCACATATGATAATGGGATTGACTGTTAGAATTGAGTATAGATTGATGAGTTTTAGCTGCGGGTATGTGGATGAAGAAAGATGAGAGAAAACAAAAAGAAGAAGAAAAATAAGAGTTGGCTGTCTAGGTGGATGCCACCTAACATTGGGAGCAATGGGAGTAGCAAAACTGGGAGTCACAAATCATTTTAAAGAAGGTAACTAACTAAGCAAGAGTAACCAATTACAAATGTCCTGGTATTAATATAGAAATTTCCACTCTTATACAGACCCTAAGCTAATATGATAAAGTAAACTCATTCAACTGTTATACCATTTAATCAATTCATACTTGAAGGGGCATACTGGTGGATATTAAAAACTCATCTGGAGTTAACTAACTGTTTCACAATTAAAAGGGGCATTCTATACCTCCCTTCCACCAACAGCAAGTTGTCGTCGTGCTTTAAAAATCTTATTCAAAGTCCTTTGTGATTTTAGAATCTGTGATCTTTTTGTTGGCCTGCATTAGTTTAGAGCATATTCAAGTTCTAAGCATAATCATGCTAAATTAAAAAGTAACAGTCAAATCCAAATGTCTTAATTTGGAGGAAACTAAAGTAGCCCAGAAATGTAATAAACCCAAGAACATGAAGATGTGAAGCCACTTAAAAGTAGATCTATCAAGACCAAGAACTCACACTAACTTCTGTACAATGAATTGTATCACTGACGATCTTTAGCTAGCCGCAACATCTTTCCCCACCTGTGCTATATGTCAGATATCATAAATGCGTTATGTATTTAGACCATTAAAATTTCTGTCACACTGATATATCAGTTGGTATACTTCTCAAAAAACATCACCATTACACGAAAGTTGGATTGCTTGGTAAATCAGTATCCAGGTCATACGCAGGTTCTCTGTTTATAATAGATGCAAAAAATCCATTGCATTTTATTGAATATGTCACAAAAACATTAATAAGCCAACAACTAAATGCATGGCATTTATTCCTCATCATATCTTTACAGACTCAAAAAGATATAGCTAATAAGTTTGCAGCCAACAGATTAATCAAATTTACGCTTACTTAGGTTCTCTGTAAGATCTCTGAAGTAGGCGTCAATATGGTATAAACAATGTCAATGGATTTGTAGAGTATGCATCAGTATGGTTGTATGGATAAGTAAAGGATGAATCTTTTATGACTATGCAGGCTTTTGTATGTGTGTCATTCAGAAACTCACCAGTAAGTGTTTCAAAGTTCATCATGTGTCATTCAAATTCCTAAATCGAACCAAATATACAAAATTATTTTAATTCTTAGCACCAAAATTAGCTTATAAGACAAATTGTAGACTATAGATTGCATGGATAGAGTAAATGATGATGCTAGCTTTACACCGAAGTCATTAATTTTTAAGCATATGTTGAAAATTTTACCTGGACAGAAAGATATGGCTTTCAACAATGGATTGAAATATCAAAAAGAAACTCACATGCACTTCCACTGTTCCTGGATGTACCGGTTACAACTCTGATTCACCTTATATGCTCTTATAAATATGATGTCCTTTTGAACCTGAACACAGGATATAAAACGAAATACCTTTTAGCAAAAAGCCTCGAAAGCTAAAACCCAACAAACTGGGAGTATAATCAAACCATAAAAAGAGACATTTTAGAGAAGAAAGAAAATTGCATTACAGAGCTATACATTCTCAATCTTAACTGAGGCAATCAGAAATATTGCTAATTGATGAATCCAAAAACAAATAAAAGAGAAATAATTATACGCATACAAACGATTGGAGATGAAATAAATCGGAAAACTAATTGGTTTGCTAATATTACTGCAGTCTCCTTGTTCACTAACTCATGCTCCATTTAGCCCTCTTAAATGTGGACCAAGAACCTCTCTGGATTTGACTAATGGCTACCTCGTTTACCCGCACTCACCATCTCTATCCAAACTTTCACATTCAAATCAGTATATGTTAAAGACCATGTCTAATTAGATGGTTCAATCTAGACGCGTAGACACTGAACTCTAAAAGAAACCTCATAGATTGATATTCCAATCCCCTGAATCACTTGTCACTCTCATAATAAACCACCTCACCACGTAGAGATCTACCTACGTTCCTACCTTCTCTGATTCTCTTAATGGACTACATTGTATATAGTTGATGATCCTAATTAATTTTCTTCAGGGAAGAAACTAAAACAGCGCCACAAAATTGTTGATGATCCTACCTTCTCTGATTCACTATCACATGGTGTTTTAGTGTTTCACAGCACCACAAAATTGTTATCACCCAAAACAAAACAGTTTCAATTGAGTAAGACTGTTTTCCATTTCATAAAAATTACAAAATCAAAACGAAAAACTAAAAGGGGAAAAAAAATGAGAAGTATAGTTACCTGAATCTTAACCTCAACGTTATTCATGATATCACAGGACACCGAAATTTATGATGAATTTCTGCTTCGTATTTTAACAAACAGTTAAAGTGCGTTAGATTTTCTCTTAGGAAAAAAAAAAGAAGGTGAAAACAATGCTAAGAGTCAGAGAACTCATTTTGAAAATAGAGCGGTGCTTAGATAATTGAGCTAAGATTGATTATGTCAATGAGGAATGCATGCCCTGTTTGCAAGTCTCCTGCATACCCCAATTTAGATGTTTAGCTTTTCCTGTTAGACTATATAATAGTTCAATAATCAACTCACTTTTGTAGCAGCAGCAACATTTGAACCACTTAAATCCAACAAACTCTTCAATTTCAATTCTTTTTTCATCCATCAGGTCTTGAGAAGAAACAATATAGCTTAATCAGACCTTTCTTTTTTAATGTCAATCAGTTACAAAAACCCTGAATAAAATTTCATCCAAGATATTATGATCTTGAATTCAACAAAAATTTGAAAACAAAATCAACTGCTAATTTTAAAACCATAATTAAGATACGGGTTAAATCGGATACCTTTCAATCGAAATAGCATGTTCAACTCTAACTTATCAGTGGAAGAAATTATCATCTCAGAATCAAACGGATTTTCTTTCTCAGTAGGAAGTTGAAAAGATAATGACTTTTTAAGGAGAACAATGTAATTGAGATAGGATCAGGACGTGTGTTCGTGCCTTCGTGGGGAGTTAAAAAAGTTGGAGTTATGTTGACGGAAGGGAAGAAGTGTGGGGTAGTTGTTCGTAAGTACGGTGGAAACCGATCTTACCAGAACTTTTATGGCTGTGGCCATAGGAAGATATGCTAAGCTTGAATGTTGAGTTTGGGTGAGGATGAACTGTTGTTGCGGTTTTATTTGTGGAAGATCTATGTTGTTGTACGGAGTGTATTCTTACCCAAAATCAGAACTTCGACCATCTTCTTAGTGGCACGCCGCACATGATATCTTAACCTTGTTTGTTTTCCTTTCCCTTCTCTACATATATGTAGTGTAGTCAACTAGTCATGCAAGATGACTTCGTAGTACCTGAATATGTTTGTTTGCTGTTCCGCTTTGGCCTTCCTTACATATACGTGTACATGCAAGATATAAAACTTTGTATAAACCACCTGAACATCTCTGTTCTTCAGAAGATTAAATTGGAATTTACTATTGTATTCAAATTCCAATTAGGACACTAATACTCTTCTGTATCTTCCTGTAGGTTCATGGCTGAAAGAGGAGCATTCTTCTCGTTAATGGTGATGATATGGCCCTTTCTTTAAAAGATATGTATAAGATGCTTGCAGAGCAAAAGAAATGGATGATATTCTTTCCAGGATTACAAGCACTTGAAGTCACCCAGATATATTGTTGGTCATCATGGTGTTCAGTGGATCTTGAAGAGTATATCCTGGTGAATTCAAGCACTTCTAAACTGGAAGAATGGCAAGCACTGTTCTAATTGTGTTAGGGATTCAAAAGACAGCAGTGGAATATCAGTAACCGAATTGGAAAAGGGGTTCTGCAATGCTGATGGTCTCAGAAATATGCATATGAAAAATGAAGCAAAACCAGCACTTGAACCTGATTTCATAGTATATTTAGCCACGTAAATCCACTATTCATTTTTCCATGCCTCTTTAAGGCATTAGCATAAATGTGTTCTTTATGGCTACTCTATGTTATGTCCTTTTCTTTTGTATCTTTCTTCGGTCATCACCATAAGCATTATCACATACTTGGGTCGGTTCATTTTTGTATTGAAAGATAGAGTTTCTTCTCTTACTATGATCCACCTTACCCTCTCAGCTGACCGACTGACTGTCATCTTCAACGATACAACATAACTTCTTTAGATTAATAGCCTTGAGACCATCCTATTTCTGTTAATCCAGAGAGATTACTAGTTTAACGAGTTAAAAATTAGAAGTTATACTGCATCTTGTTGTGCCGAACTCTATGTCAAGTTTGTTGATAACTATGATGGAGGCGTCTTCACATGGGCTCAACCAGAAGTTGTTCAACTGCGGTAGACTTATTGGTTGGCTTGCGTTCAGGCTGCTTAGTTCCGGGTTTTAGACTGCTGTGCATTTTTCTGTCAAGGTTGGCCGGGACGCATCGCATGTTGTTTAGGCGAAATTGCTGGTAGGTTATTGATTTTGGGCCTGGTAGGTCCAAGCAAATTGGTACCCATTAGCAGCCATGATGAACAGAAATTATGCTTTTAAAATATTAGGTGAAGATTCTTAAAACATTAAAAAATAGGAAAGTCATAGCATGGAAATACGAAGGAAATGAGAAAGTTTAAGGTAAGTAGCTGATAATGCACTGCACGTATTACTCTAATGGCATATCCTACTGCATCTCAACGCATGACACAATTATTACAGTATTATTCAAATCACCAATTGCTTCTCGTACAATTAGTTCATCTATAAATATATATTGAATGTAGCTGGCTAAGCATCTGATAATTAAGCAATTTCTCTAGTAGTACACTTGGTTGCAACCATAATCATGAAATCTAGCAATGGCGTTTCTATCATTTTTCTTCACATTTTGCTTATTGTGATGCAACTTTTCTCTCAATGTGTTTCCCAAGATTTCGACTATTTCTATTTTGTTCAACAAGTGAGTATCAACTCGAATCACTTCTTTTATTTCTGTATTTATGTTCGTTTTCTAATAGTGTTCTTTTGTTTTTTTCGTGTATAAATTAGTGGCCAGGATCTTACTGCGACACCAAACGTGGTTGCTGCTTTCCAACGACCGGAAAACCAAAAGCAGATTTCGGAATTCACGGGCTCTGGCCAGAGTACAACGACGGGTCTTACCCATCCAATTGTGATCCTGATAGTTTATTTGATCCATCAGTGGTAAGTTGTATTTACTTATATTATGAATTTTGCCTTTGGCGACTTATAACCATTCATTTACATCTGAAACTTGACCAGTTTCGTTTATAGATTTACTAGTAAGAACACATGTGTGATGTACATGCTTGAAATTTGTCTTATTTAACAATATTAAATTTAAAAGCAGTGAATTTTTTTACTTAAAGTAAAAATTTACTATTCTTATTTGTACTCGTTACGTAGATAATTCGAAGAGCTTTTCAAATACTCCCTCCGTCCCAAATTAATTGAGCTAGTTGTAGTTTGCACAATTCTTAAGGCGGGAGAAAAGGGGGGTATATTTAAATATTTTTTACAATTATACCCTTATGGATAATAAATAGTAAAACTTAGAAATGATTTATCTCTTAAACTATACCATGGTTTTTCGTAAACTTTATACCGTTGAAAAACATTTTAAAATATCTACGTAACGAATATAAACATGTCTATCAAATTATACATATTTCTTATAGTAACAATAATCAATTAAAAGGGTAGTTTTAGAGATATCTCATTGATTAGTAAAATAACTCAATTATTTATGGGACAAAATTTAAAACCAAATAGCTCAATTAATTTGGGACGGAGGGAGTATATAAATTTCATAAAAATCGGGTGTAGTTGGAAGATATGGAGTTTTAAATATTTTGATCTATTTTTAAAACAATGGCACTTCTGTAAATATGTACATTTCTAAGGGCTTTTTTATTCCGGTGTTATTTAATATACATATCTACCCTTAATTTTGATTGAAATTTCGTGATATAATAGAACTTAGTAATTAAAATGAGGGCAACTTAGTAATTTAGTGGGTCTCTTACCAAAAATGCCTCTTTTCTTTATATTAGTACTAGTATAACACGCAGGCGTGATGCGCCTGCCGTTCCGTAATTATTTTAAATCCGTGTAGTGGTCAACAGTCAAAGTCAACACTCGGTCGATGGTCAAAAGCAATGATCAACACCAAGTGGTGAAAACTCATTTCAAACTAATCTGCAAAATGTAATTACAACTAAACTCGAATTTTCATTTAATAATTTTTCAATCATATCCTTTTACATCAAGAATGTGAATTTATAACTCGTAGTTTTCTAAGACAGAAAAACTTAAAGTATATTATAATACCCCAGTTGCACTTATATCATACCCCAGTTGCACTTATATCATACCCATACGGATGGTTGCATTGGAAAACTCAAATTCCTGAGTTCGCTGGAGGAACCTTGGGCTACGGCGAAATTCAAAAGGTTGAGTTTTCGTATAAATTTGCTCATTTCCTGTTGTTGGAACACAGACAACAAAAGTATGGGTCAGTCAAGTAATGAGGGAGAAGATGGGCATATTAGATGGCATCCTGGATGCAGGGGCATACTATGTCATCACATCCCCATATCATAACTCATAATATCTTTTGATGGTCTTCCTCTAAAATACAGTTTTCCATGAGTCTAACATGTTACTGATCTAAAAACTTCTTGGAGTCATGTAACGATAATACACATACTTAGAATGAATTGAAGCACAACAGAACATTGAACAAAAAATGCTAACACTTCAGAAATATATCGACACCTGTAAAGAAATATTAACACTTACCACAACTTGTACCCGCTTCCTGGTCATTCCCAACTGCATTTCGAATCTTTGCTGTGCTTTTGTTGTAAGCGGCACGACAGATTTGCTCATTTTCAATTCCAGTTTGCACTGTCCCTAACACGCTGCTCTAATTGTACTTCCTGAGTTTGCTGGACGAACCTTGGCTACGGCGAGGTTTGAAAGATTGGGTTGAAGTATTGATTTGCTGCATCCAAGAAAGAATTATATCATTGATGTTATTATCTATTAGTTCACTGATTAAGCGTAACTATCCATGAGTCCAACATACTTACTGGCGTGATATAATGATAATACACATACTTAAAGTGAACTGAAATTCGGGGAGAAACATGACCCAAATTGATTCCTTCATCACCAGATTCGAAACCAACAAATGATTTAAACCAAATGAGAACAAAAATGAAGGGCCAGGAGTTACATCCCACTTACACCCAAATGTAGGATAGAATAATAAAACAATGATCTCTGGGTTAAAATGCTACGATATAAATCAGTTAATGAAATTAAAATGTTCTATTATGATACGATTTTCATCCAGATGTTCTAAATGGCCTAAAATGAAAATCATTTATTAAAAAGAAAAAAAAAATCATACTCCATAAGAAATGATAAATAATTGGTGCTTCATAAGAAATGATAAGCAAATCATCATTTATTAAAAAAAATTAGTAAAAATCAAGTTGGCATAACCTTGTGTTAGAAATGTGTGGAAAATTACATACAGAGGTGGGGAGGTGCAGAACAACAAAAGGTTGATCTGATTTAGTTCAGTTCATACAAAGTAATTGGTTGGAGGGAAGGACAGCACATGGCATTAACTTATCGACACTCCAATATAAAGCCTGTATTTTGAAAGAGACGTAAGGAACCATTAATCAGCTCGCCAGCTCTCAGTGATCCTTGTTAGCTAACCTAGTCCATCAATTAAAAGCGTTCTCCAATTGTGACCCTAGAAGCTGGGCAGTAAGATGCTAGGGAATCACCCGTGCCGTACTATTTCGCAGTGGAGTAAGCTGGGACATCAAACATTTTCTAAAACACAAATGAATGTATTTAAAAAAAAATCCTATATTTATTTATTTTCGTATTGGAAATACGGAAATACTCTCGACCTGAATTTCGATGTCCCTGTTTCGGCGGCTGTCCAGCAAGATATTGGACCAAAATGGCCCATGGTAGGAAAGAGTAAGAAGATCAAGTCATTTGCAAAAAAACTCGCATGATTATTACTTTGAATTTTTATGGATGGATTGCCAGAGGTGTGATTTAGACCAAGTTTCCCCAACCTCGTTTAGCATAACTACTTCATCTTCCACTAAGATCATATACCAAAACCCGAAGAGCGCCAACAGAAACGTAGATGGTGAATTTGGCACAAAGTAAATTTCAGCGAAAGAGCCCAAGGACTACATATTATTTTTAGGGTCAGGTATGCTCGAGTCCACCTCTTTAACCATTGTTACATAACTATTATGTGCATTATTTCTTCACATGCACAGCTATTGCATGATGGAGGTGTTGATGGAAGGTGATCTGCTAGGAGAAAGTCTTAATGACATCAAACAATCTATGTTTGTCAAGAAAGATTAAAGACCTATCTTTGATGAAATGGAATCAACTTCATTTATTAAACAATGTCTTAGGGATTCACGTGCTTTTCACACGTCTTTGATTTAATGCTTAGTGAATCCAATTCCAGAAAAAATGTGAACACCGTGTGTATCAGCTAAACCCAAGAACAACAAAAATGCCCAGAAAATGGAGAGCGAAAGGCTATACATTATACATATAGGTTGTTAGTTGTCTATGCAACAGAATCACACTTGCATTCTTTACAACACATTACATTTCCTTTGCCCATATAATCGCAAACGACTTTTTCCCGGGGTCAAAACTTAGTTACACTAAGCAAGCACTATTAAAGAATGGTACACAAATATAAACATTCGGTGACTTTCAAAATTTTGTCATAAAGGCTTGAAAGCGGCAACCTAAATGACGGTATGTACAGAAGAGTTGCTATTATCTTTGACCTTTGTCTTCTGATCTTGGAGATCCCCCTACAAGATCCGCTGACTGAAAAACAACAAATGATGAACAAATTAAAAAAAAAGAAATGTACATATAATAACGTCTGGAAGAAAATCTCATTTTGTTAATCGCTAACGTTAAATTTCAGATGATGTGATTAATGTACACACCCTGTCTTGCGTAACTAAATGACTGAAACCAACAACCTGCTAGCCAAATCTGAGATGTAACCAAATTGCTAATAACATCAAAACATGATAGAAACTAAATGGGCGCATTCATCAACAACTCTCCTTACTGGTTTTCGTTTCAATGTCTACTGAGTAATGTCCCTCAATATCACTCTGAACTAATAACTCAAAATCATAACCAAGGGAGGGTACACGGCTAGCCAAGGGTAAGAACCGAAAATATAAACTATGGCTTTGACAGACTCTTTGAAGGTGGTGGCATCATCAAAACAGCGTTGGTTAATAAACGTGAACCCACGATCAAATAAAAATCCGATATTCTTTGGTGTGACATTTACATTTGGTTTCAGTGGTAGATTTTATGATAGCTTTGGTTTAGCAGGGTCGAAATGTCAGCCTCTATCATGTAAACTTTTGATTTTAAATCCACCCGAAATGTTAAAAGGCGAAATTTAAACGCCGTCGTACTCACTTATAAGATCTGAGTAGCACAAACCATAAATAAAAATGAACCTCCTTTTTGCTTCTCTTAAGATTCTTCTTGAATCCATAAAGGTTTCGTTAGAACTGCAGGTTCATATTTTAGGGGAAGTTTTAAGCGGCTGTAAAAGTCAAAATTACCATGTAATTGTGGACTCTAGTATATTTAGCTTCTGTTGTGGAACAGTGCTATTAATAAGTTATATATAAACTCACCTGTTACCACGAAGCTTATGCGCGCATACGTCCGATGAGATCCACTTCATAGTTCAACCGCCTCAACCTACAGCTTTTCCTAGATCAATTTTGCCCTGCAACGACATACGAACAAAACTATGAAATGTAAGACGTGTGTTTCACAATTTTGCCAACAATGTCTCTTTCTAATTGTGCTAATGCTAAATTCAGAGCCACGCATGGTAATGTTTGATTGCTAAAGCCAAAAATGAAATATGTAAAGATATAAATGGTTAAGATGCATTTGCTACAGGATTCACAAAAATCAATTATATTTGTATGTGAATGAAGCACTCCTTTTAATTATGCAAGAGGACCCTGCGCCATATGTATAAGCCTAATTATAAGAGAAATTGGAATCCAACCTTCTTGCAGGACTAATAAGGAAGTGAATAAAAATTGCTAGAAAAAGATTAACTTGACTAATCTGCCTATCTACCTAGGAAGCTGGCAAGGAGTGTTTAATTTTATAATGCAAAGAACAAAATAAATGCTATAATTTTGGGGAGAAAAAAACCCGAATAAAACAGGACGCACTTAGGGTCAAAGATGGTGTACTTAGTTTCCCATATAAATATGCCCACTTAGACGTATATGTAATGTGAAATTGGTTTAACAATTGAATACTCAAGTTAAGTCAAAAAATGTGTCGTGAGCATAATGTACTTATAAAAGGAACACAACATATTAGCAAATCATTCTAAGAGTTTACAGAGCAACAAAACACATTTTCCAATTCTGTTATTACAAACCTCAAGTTTCGAAGATCTTGATGACTGGTGAAAGTGAAGCAACACAAAATACAGTGATATTAAAAGGAACACACTAAAAACACTGATGGAAATTTCACAGAGAGAAAAATTATTGATGGAAGTTATAATTCCCCAGAAGAAGTCAAAAAACAAAACAATCAAATTTAATTACGGTTGAACATCGAGCTAGACACACTTAACAACCTTACTTGAGGCGGCGGATGTCAGAGTTCAAACCCGGATTTCATACCTGGAAAGCGGACCTTTTGACAACGCTCAGATTCATTTTTCCTGTTTAGCATTAAATACTGACACATTGCAAACCAAAGAGCTCTTAACGTCCCATGCCAAAAAAAATGATGTTATTTAGATTAACTTCATCCATGCCAAAAAAAGAAGAGAGAGTGGGTGCAAATGCAACAACTGGTGGTTTTGTTAGAGCATGATATATGTGAACTCCTTTACAATTAGAAGTAATACTAATTGAAATCTTAAGCATCTATGAAACAGAAACCACAGACTAATTTATATACACTGAAAAATGCAGATAACAAACAGTTAGACTTGTATCATACCCTAAAACTCTTTGTTTAGCCATTTTCTCAAAAATTTCACAGGCATATCTAATCGCTCTTTCCGTGTTGAAAAACTCCTTAATCAAACTATAAACAATTTGCCGATTACTCCTTAATCAAGCACCGCAGAATACTCCTTGATAAAAATACCGAACTTTGTTGATTAGGATCATAACTCCTCTTTAGAATTTCATCTTAAAAACACAACCCATCATGACCTCATAGAAAAGAACAATATAATTGAAATAAATGTTTTATCAGACTCAAGTCTAGCCAAATTCATCTTCGAATGCAAAGAAATTGAACTCAATAGAAGATTGGAGCATCAATCACTGTGAAGTAATTTTCTAGGGTTTCTCTAAGCATAAAACCACTGCAAATAACAAAATCGATATCTATATTTTTTTAGTACATCTGATTTAATGTACTCACGTAATGATAAAAACATAGAATAAGGGAAAATTTTGAGTATCAACGCATAAAATTTGATAAAATAGTGGAAACCCTAAAAATCATAGATTAAGAACTGAAATGAAAAAAAGAACTGGGATGAAAAAAGAAGGATTTTCCTAAAATTCTTGCGAATCTTACCTTATCAGCAGGAGTATTTTGATTGATCTGAGATTCTGGTTTTCGTGAACGAAGAATGAGAGAAATTGGTGAAGAGATTCACTTTAGGTTTAGGATACCACAAAAATGTTTCAGTTGAAAAAACAAAACAAATGAAACGTTTCGTTTCTGTGAGTATGGGTCGCTGATTCCATAGAGGTGGGCCAGCAAAGCTGGTCTTGCGTAGAACCATTAGATTATTTAATCTGAGATTCACTGGTTGGGATGGGAAGATCTCAGCCGCCAGTTAGAAAGATGAATATATCTCAACCATTGCGTGACACACCAAACACTACTGTTGTATAAGCATTGATGTAAAGTTTGTCATGACTGATAAGAAATGATAAGTAATTGGTGCTTTATAAGAAAGCATTCTAGGGCATCTCCACATCAAACCTTCAAGCAGATGTCAGCAATATGTACAAATAGGTGGGGTAATAAGGAATGGAGTTGTAGAATGGACGCAAGTAAACTTTCCCATCAAACAGGCAATGTCATCAATTAGGGACCTGAATGCCTTGTATATCCCATCCTAATATATTTTTACTACATAACAACAGGAAATAGAAAACCATCTGAATATAAATAAGCTTCATGCCTCACTCACCAGAACTTGTTGATGCTTCCTGCCCATCTTTGTTCACATGTCTATCTCGTATAGTCCGCAAATGATAAGCATCACGTCATTTTTTAAGAATCTCTTCTCTTTCCGCTTCAGTCAATGCCGCTCGTTTAGCCTTTTGTGAAATACGGCGATTGTGTAATTGAAGATCTCTTTGTTGTTGTCGTTCATTCTCGACTTCCATATGAAGGCGGGCTTGTTGTATGATTCTAGGAGTACGACGAACCTGGCCCTCTATTACCATTAGCTTTTGTCGAGCTCGTTCCACAATTCTACGACTGCGGCCGAGCTGACCCTCCATTACCATCGACTCTTGCTTCAACTGAAACCCAAAAGTAAACTAAAATTATCAAAACCATAAAAATTTGAAACTTAAGCCTTGGAATATAATCAAGGTCTAGCTGGTAGTCACTCATGTTTTCATGTCCTGAAATTCTACTTCATGCTTACATTTCTGTAACAAACCTAACGTATAATTTTTTGACAATTGAATCAAAAGTTCATATGCAAAATTATGTGAAATTAGTAACTGAAGCTTAATTTGTTAAACTAAGGTTAAGGAACTAATTAAGTAGCATAATCTAGTGTGTCCCATCTGTAGTAGTCCCATAAAATGATGCTCAGGACTCAGAGGTCTGACTAAGCTCATATATCTAACTTGGAAAAGCAAATTGCTCACTTCTTATGGTCCCTTACTCTTTGCATTTTGTTTGGATAACTGCATCCATCAGTTGAACTTGTGTAAGAATGAAGAATTTATTGATACAACCGGTAAGCAAGCTAAGAAAGTGGCAGTTAGCTGAAATATTCTGATTTAAACAAAATATGCAAAAAGTGGTCAGAATTTGAATTCAATCTTTCTAGAGGGATTGTTAAAAAAGCATTTTGACATTTTGACTTGCCCCTCTCTAATCGAACATTTGGACCCAAATTTCTTGCTAACCTAGAAGCGATATGAACTTTGAGATAAACATTTAGGCTAAACTTTTTATATAGTTTACCAGATAATAATTTGAGATGAAGCTACAAAATATCTCTATTCACATTTATCCGTCAAGAAAAAAAGTAAATTGAGAATTTAGGTTAATAACATACTAAAACCCCAAACTATTGAATCTAGGTTTCCCAAAAATTGAATGTCACGGGAAGCTTACATTCTAATGTTAGGGAAAATAAAAACTAACCTGTAATATCTTGCGTAGAGCGAATGAAGATTGAATGAAGCCCTTGCTTAATTTCTTTCAGCTGTAAATTCCAACCTTAAACCACTTTATTAGATGATTTGAGTCCCCAATCAGATCGGGAGATGGGGTTTGAATCTCTGACTACATGGTTGAGGTAATTAGAGATAATTAGGGCACAAATTTGAAAAGTAAATGTGAAGGCAGACGGGAGGTTGCTGTCTGTTATGCAATCAACAGCAAGTCAGTCGTCCTAAAGACTAGCACACTGAGTTAGTCAGCTGAAGACTATAACTGCACAACATTGCAGGCATTATCTCGCTGTTTAGTTTCATTTGTGTAACGTTTCTGTAACAAGAAGAGAATAACTTCTCCATATAAATAATACTCAGATCTCCACAAGTTTCCTGTGGAAGACATTCTACCCAATACCTTGTTCTAACTCTGTCGATACTGGGTATAGAAAAGAAATAACTGGGAAGAATCGAGAGAAACAAAGAAAGAAATCACAGTTTCCAATTATAGCCTTTGCTTTTTCTCGAATTTACCCGGTTAGTCAGAGCCATGTATATTTTATGAGGGTATGTTGATAATTTAGGGGGTTTCCTACCAAAATTACTTTTTTTCTTTATATTAGTAATATTAGTATAAGATAAGATAAGATAAGATAGGTAACAATATAACCGGGCTGTGTTTCTACATGTAGGTTTCAGACCTCAAAGAGGATTTACAAAGAAACTGGCCAACGCTTGCCTGTCCTAGTGGTGATGGTAATGCATTTTGGGGACATGAGTGGAACAAACACGGAACCTGCTCAGAATCATCCCTTGACCAACATGGCTACTTTGCTTCAGCTCTAAAGTTGAAGACAAAAATAGATCTTCTCACAATCCTCACTAACTCAGGTAAGATTTATGATCTCGCACATGTACAATATCCAGCTCTGGAGCAGACGTCTATCAGCATCTCAAGATCTCTTTCTGCAGTGTATATCATGTTACTAATTAGGTTGGTTGGGAAATGTGTTTGTGCAGGCATAAAACCAGATGGAAGGTTTTACAGCTTAAACCGCGTAAGGAATGCCATAAGAGAAGCAACTGGATTTACTCCGGGGATAAAATGTAATGTCGACGGAGACGGTAATAGTCAGCTTTACGAGATCTACATCTGCGTTGATAAGAACGGTTTCGAATTAATCAGGTGCCCAGAACTTCCCAACCAACGGTGCAAATCCACTATTGAATTCCCCTATTTTGGAGCAATCACTACCAATGCTAATGGCACAATGGAAACTGTAGGAGATGCAGATGTTCTGAAATTATCTGCAGCTTAATCTAAGTATAATTCTGTTTGTCTGGTTTGACTCCAAAAAGAACTAGTATGAACTAGTTATACAATTTCGTTGCTTTATTATTTTATTTTTGGTAAAACACAAAACTTAAAATTGTCGAAAAACTCTATCCGAATGGGAGGATGAAAACACAACAAGAAGATCAACATACTTTTGAATTCAAGGATATTTCGATTATTACCACTAAAGTACTTACTGGTTTCTAGCTAAACTAAACTCAGAGCCTATAACTTAATGAATCATTTTGTATCCTCCTTTAATTGGCCCCCTGGAAACTAATTGGGCCTCCTGACATTTTATACCCACTCCAAATATTTTAGGAGCGTACCACAATGTAGTGAAAATACTATTTTACCCTTCACTAACAATAAATCTTAAAATCCTATTAACCTTAACCCTATGCCCCTAATTCATTTTCACTTCTAAACCAAAATAAAATCAGACTCCTCCCTCCTCCCCACTCTCCCTCTCTCTCGGAGATTTTACACCATTAACGACTCGAAGAGAAAAAATGTCTTCACCCGGTTCATCGTCGTAATCATCGATTCAAAAACTTTAATCGATGATTAACTTTTTCTACAAAAATGGCTCGTACGAAGCAGACCGTTAGATATGCTATTAATCACCTTAATGTCATTGAAGCAATAAAAGAAAAGGTTTATGTGAGAACCAGGTACAAATCAAATAAGTCGGAACCGGAGGAAGATACGCCTCCAATAAGAAAGTATGTGAACTAAAATCCCCTAATATACTTGTTGTTTGCGTCTAATTTGATATGTTGATTATAAAATTAGGGTTTTTAACCCAAAAATTACAGTTACGGTTTTAGGGTAATTACCTCGATGGTTTTATACCCTAACGATTTTTCATATGCATGTTGATTTAACGGAAAATCGTTAACTTATATGATGAAGAAGATAACGACCCTATTTTTGGGTTTCAAGAAGATGTTGCCCTAGATTAGAGTCATTACATTGTTATGTAAACCATTGACGATTCTGTGTTGATGACCCCTTTTTAAACAATAACGACTCTAGATGGAAAAAAAAACACTCTCTGTTCAAAAAATTGAAAGGGTCGTCAACCCAATTCTGTAGAGTCGTCACTTTCGGGGTTTTTCCTAGATTAGAGTCGTTACATTGGTGTGTAAACGGTTGACGATTCTTGATTGATGACCCCCTTTTAAGAATTAACGACTCTAGATGATAAAAAAAAAATACCTCTCTGTCCAGAAATTTGAAAGGGTCGTCAATACGATTCTGCGGAATCGTCATCACAATCTTTTTGAGTCGTCATCTTGTACTGGAGGGTCGTTAATTTGTTTGATTTTGGTAATGACTGTTAGAGCACTGCTCGGTCGAACTCGCAAGCGTTTCTATCTCAAGCTTGTTTGTCAAGTTTAGTTGACAAAACTATAAGTCTTGATTTCTAGTCTACTTATAGCTATGTCTCGGATTAGGATATAATGTGTAGTTGAGCTTTAGACTTCACGACGTTCATCGATTGAAGACTGAGAGTCTACTAAGGGGAGCTTGGAGGAACTTCATCAACAAAAGGTATGTGGAGACTTGAACTCATCTATCACTCAGAAGTCTATTCTATTCTATCTCCTATTGAGACTAAGTCGTATAGCTATATAGACTTTACATTATACATATTTGATATTTCGAGCTGAGTTTAACTCGCTTATATCTTTCTCGAAATATGTGTTGGAAAGCTTTTTGCTTTAACTACATTCATCATTATTCTTGACGAAAGTCAAAAGATTATCATGTGAAAATCTCCTTGTAATATCTTACATGATTTGTGTGAGACGGTCATTTGGTGTTGACTCGGAGTGTTTCATATTGATCATTCGATCACTTGAAAATTGCTTATAAGCTAATAGTTTGTGTTAGACAACTATTGTCGTCTTCTAAGAATGTTTCAATGATTGTAATGGGAGTTTAGAACAATTAATCATTGTCTGGATAAAGCACAGTATGCATACCCGTATGCAAACTGTTGTAAGAATAATTCAGGTCCGGGAAACAAGAATGCATACCCGTATGCAAACGGTTTTAACTGTTAAAGTCCAGGAACCAAGTTTGTGTACCCGTTTGCAAACTGTTTCACCTGAGTTCGGTCTGGAACGACTGTATGCGTACTCGTTTGCGAACTGTCGAAAAAGATCAAAGTCCGGAACTTAAGTTTGCGTACCCGTTTGCAAACTTATGTGGTTAAGTTCTAAAATCGGTTAAGTATGATTTCATACTCATGAATAAATACATTTATATAGTAAGAAATGCAATCTTTGCAAACCGTGGATAAAGTGTTCATGAACTGATTCTTTTGAATCAATCTGATTTTGCTTCAATTGTGTCTTGTATACTTCTATGAGAATATAAACAATTGAACAACTCTAAGAATAACACAATTAGATTCATTTGATTATTATTTGATCTAGAAGTGTTAAGATGAATGTGGTTAACACAAAAGTGTTCATATGGCTAACTTCGGTTAACTGTTATTGAGCCAACTCAATATACACGTTTAGGTACGGTTACCCATATCTAACTGAAGGTATATTTCATTTGTGTGTAACAAGCTAAGACCATCTAACGGTGGAGAGATATTGCTTTGGTTTTAAGCAAACTTAGCTTGAATCTTAAATCAGGATTTCATCCAACGGTGAATATTGATTGCTTTGTTTCAAAGCTATAAACCCTTTTTTGAAGACTATATAAGGGAGAACTCTAGCAATTGGGAAACCGAATCCCCACACCTCCTGTGTGATACTAGTTCTGACTAGAGTCCATTCTCCTTTAACCTAGGTTTTTCCTAAAACCATCATAGGTTAACGACTTAAAGACTTCATTGGGATTCTGAAACCAGACCCAACTATTTTCTCTGTAGTTGTGTGTTCTGATCTTACTTGTTCTATCATAGTGAGTATTATCTTCTCTAAGATTTGCTCGAGATTTATCTCGGATAGGTAAAATATAAAAAGTAATCACAAATCTCTTCGTCTCATTCTTTGTGATTCCACAATAACTTGTTCTACTACCATATAGTTAAGTTATTGTGAGGTGATTGATATTTCTAGGCTGTTCTTCGGGAATATAAGACCGGATTATCAATTGGTTCCTGTTCACCCTGATTTATCAAAAGACGGAACAAAAACTTCATAGGTATTTCTGTGGGAGAGAGATTTATCTATAAGAATATACTTTTCTGTGGGAGACAGATTTGTTTATAAAGTCTTCGACTTTAGGTTGTAGCAACTCTTAGTTGTGGGTGAGATCAACTAAGGGAATCAAGTGCGTAGAGTCCTGCTGGGATTCAGAGACGTAAGGAATGCGACTGTACCTTGATCAGTGTGAAATTGGTTAGGTCTAAACTACATTGTAGTCCGAAGTTAACTTGTAGTAGGATAGAGTATGTAGCGGCTTAATACAGTGTGGTGTTCAAATCTGGACTAGGTCCCGGGGTTTTTCTGCATTTGCGGTTTCCTCGTTAATAAAACTTCTGGTGTCTGTGTTATTTCTTTTTCGCATTATATTTGTTTATATAATTGAAATATCACAGGTTGTGCGTAGTTCAATCAATTGGTAAATCCAACCTTTGGTTGTTGATTGAAATTGATTGACAATTGAACATTGGTCTTTGGTACCATTCAAGTTGTTTCCCATAATAATCAGGCTCATGGATTCTATCTGTTTGATTTGTTGATTACATTGAGAAACAGAGATATAACTCTTGGATATATTTTCCTTGATTGAGTCTGATTGTCTAGTTGATTCTCTTGGAATTACATTGGAGTTAGTCCATATAGATTTTCTAACGAAATATTGGGTGTGGTTGTTGTACCCCCGCTTTTTCAATTGATATCAGAGCAGGCAAACACGTTTAAGACCTCATAAGTCTGTGTTTGTAGCAATCTGACTCTATGGACATAAGTGTTATCTCTATAAATGCATCATCAGTTTAGAAACGTTCTGACTTGGTCCAAAGCCTTGTTTCTCTGAGAAATCTCTCTCGTCTTCTCCATTGTCTGAAACTGTGTATAACTGGGAAAAACGCCTAGATGAACAGTTGGATGATCTTTCAGATGAAAGTGATTCAGATGATGGAAAATATGTTGATGAGGAAGTCTCGCAATATATCAAGCTTTTTGACCATCTCATAAAGAAAAAGAAGTCAACATCTTGCTTGATTGAGTTTCTTACTCCTCTCTGTCTAGAAAACAAGAAAATGAGAAAACTCTTTAAGGGTTACGGTTGTGGGTATAATCTCTTACAATCTCTTCTTAAAGATCATGAAGAAGATGTGCGTTCAAAGAATTCCGAATGTGAAAATCTTCGTCGAAATCTCTATATGTTGAAAGAAGAACTTGCTGAATCCGAAGCAAGATGTAGCTCTCAACAATGTTGTTTTAAAGACGGAGAAAACATTTTTCTCTTACGAGAGAAACAATTGGAGGATGAGCTTTTTGCAGCTCAGAACAAGGTAAATGTGCTGGAAGAAATAGCAAGATTGATTTTGTTTATCCTAATAGCAATTCCCTGCAAAAAAAAATCACTAATGGCAAAAGTGGAAAATTACCTTCTGCGGTAGAAGCATCAAAGAACAAAGGAAGTCAACCTCCTACTTATATGAGAAAGGTTAATAACATTCCCTTCAGATGTTACTATTACGGAAACAAAGGTCATCTTGAGAAGATATGTCATTTTCGTTTGCGGAATGAAAAACTTTATAACATTCTTTTCTGGATGTCTAAGGAAGTAATCAAACATGTTTCTCATATTACTGGTCTTAAATGTCCAACTGTCAGACAAGAAAGGTGATGTGATGAGCCAAGTCTTGCATGTTAAGATAACACAAAGGCTTTCTACAATTGTAAAAAGAATTGTGTTATATGGACAAATGACTGCTTTGTTGATCCAATGAGTAAGGAAAATTCTTCAAACTCTTCTTCCGTGGCCAAAGGAAGTCTTGGATCAAAAGTGTCAACCGTTCCTGAATATATTCATATCAATAATCGTGTTTCGAAATTCAAGACCAGCATAAATAGACTCAAGCGTAGCATTAAGAAGGCAAGGAAGGCAACAGCTCTAGGTATCTCTTGTCATCCTCTTGTTAATTTTCTTGAGACTAAATCTATTGATTTCCCTGATGATATTCAAGAAAGAAAAATGGAAAATGTCAATTCCCTTGATGAGCAATATGCTCGTCAATTTACAACTTGACTGCTTATATATGTGCATCCTCTTTGAGACCGTGTGAGGATGCAGATAATTCTCAAGAAGTTATCTTCTTCTTGACAAAGTGGTCTTTGTTGTATCTTTTTTTTCTTCTCTCGGTTTAAAAATAAAATGATCATCTTACTGCTGAGCCCTGCTCCAGTTAATTATTACATGATGTAATATTAGGGGTGTCAACGGATAAAAATACGTCGGATAAGGTCAAGGTTAAGGTATATCGGAAATCCGATATCCGATAAAATCCGACAGAATCCAAAAATCCTAATCCGATTCCGTTAGGATAAGCTATCGGATATCGGATACTAATCCGATAAAATCCGGTTCATACCATTCCACGCATAAATATCCACCTTCACAGAATCCACAATTCATCTTCAACTCTAGACATACACATCCATATCCATAACTCATACACCCATCAATTGAAAACAAGTATTTTTACTAAACAATATCTTTACTGAGTTACGGATGAAGCAATTACCACCAGATTAACCCTGAACCAAGGAAGATCGAACACAAGAACTTAAGAAACTCCAAAGCAAACTCGAAACACAAAGATGGTGGTTGATGGTGGTTTTTAGTTCAGTGCTAAAATTGTAAAACCTTGTATTTAATGCGTCATCATTCTGCAAAGAAGTTTAGCCATTTAAAAGTGATGAGTGCTCATGACTCTTTACTTACATGCATATTGAGCAATTCAGTATATTTATATGAAATTTATCCAGAATGGTGCGTGTAGCAACAATCCAAAATATTCTGTAAATTTCTGAGTATTTGTTCCATACCATGTTCCCAGTTGAACTCTTAACACTGACATGACATGACGACTAATGTTCGCTCTCAGCCGAGTAGCATGAATCTCCCGAAGTGTCGGGATTGAGATGCCTTTGGAAGTACTCAATTAGAGGCATGCAAAGTTATGCTGCCATTTAATATTAAATTAGTGATTTTTGTATCAATATGCAAAATTCACCAAACTTTGATTGGTTTTGCGGCAACCCGTAAAATTTAGTCCTTTAACCTAATTTTATCAATTTGCAAAAAATAGGTTTTTTGCGCCCTGCGCAATATCCAGAACCCTATTGGTCGAGACCAAACCTAGGTAAGCTAGGAAACTAATCCACCATGGAGCTAGTAGGAGCAAAGTCCAACCAGAAAACAAGAAATAAAGAGGAACTGCGGCAAATAGAAGCAACAGCAAAAGGGGGCGCGGCCACGCCACTTGGCCGGCCAACCGCTCCAACAGGCGCCGCCTGTGGCCGGCTGGACACGCTCCATATTGTTGCTTGTCAACCCCCTTTCCCATCGACCAATCAGATCGCTTTAAACGCGCCACACGCACTTTTAAATAAAGTTGGAAGTTGGTTGGTCGATGCGCTTAATTCCTTAAGAAAAATAAGCCTAGACTGTCCATGTCAGTCTTAAAACAATCACGACCACACGATTTTTCCCGACCAATTCAACTAGCTTAGCTTCTTCCTAGTGAAACTAGGCAAACTCCATGATGTCCACCGGCGGACCCACCATCATCCCAGCCAATAGAACTTTCTTAGCCTACCAGCAATGTCCATAATCGTTGGTGTGAACTAGGCTGGTTGCGCTGCAAAAGAAAAGCTCAACGAGCTAAGACCGACCATAACGGTCTCAAAACCATCGCATCCACCCAACTTAGCCAGCCTAGTTGGACGGTTTAGATCTTCTTTCGAACGATAAAAAAGGTACAGTTATGATCTCCGGCGACTCGCCTCCATCTCTGGTCGGTCGAACTACATATAGAAATCCAGGAGCGCGTCAAACCGCTTGCCCAAAGTAGGGTGATCGCGCGTTTTTTAAACCCTAAATTGAGTCAGCGACATTACACAACTGCCGCAAATCGATCACGGCCGTCCATCTTTGCCAACTTAGTCGGACTGCCTAGATCTAATTTCAAGCGGCCAATGAGATGCTGGCATGCTCGCTGGCAACCCATCTTTATGTGTAGTCAATCGACTTGTCCAAATCAGCGGCAAGCACCCCAAATAGTTTGGCCAAAGGTAGGTTGGCCACACGGCTTTAAACCCTAAAATTCAATCAATGACAATGTACAACTACTGCAAATCATCTCATCCGTCCAACTTCACTAGCCTAGTCAGATGGCTTAGATTTAATTTAGGTGGCCAACAAGGTGACGCCATGATCACCGGCCACCCCTGTTCCATGAGGAGCGATCGTCCAAGCCACGAGATGTACGCGTAACTCCTACCAACTCCCTGAAAAAGGGTGGTCATGCTCCTTTTAAGACATTAAGCTCCACGACTAACTTAGACGAGCTTTAAAACAACGATGCTTCATGAACATCGATTATTTTGAGCTGCATGTTTAAAAGCGATGCTTTATATGCATCGATTATGAACAATGTTTTATAAATATTGATTCCACAAATAATTTTTTGACCTAAAAACACTATATGTTGTTTTAAGCGGCAAGTCTCATAACTTGACCCACTCGACAGCCTGCTGTGTATATTTTCCTACAAAATACTCGAGACATCAAACATGTCACAAACTGGGGGATGCTCACTGGGGTATTGGTATGGCAGCGTGCAGCGTGCAACGCGCCCATTATAAGAAAGTGTCAGGAAAAAGGGGGACGGTTAATAGCAGTAAGAAAAAGTAGTGGGTGTAAGGGCTGACCAGTCTTCCTTTATAATGGAAACGTGATGATCACCACCTTTTGCACAACCCCACTTCTCCACTACTTAACTGCCTCCACTTCCTACGAGATCAGGGTGCGCTCAATCATGACTTGTATAAATAGGTTTTAACCTGTTTCCACAAAACAGAAGTGTTATCAACACAAGTATACAGAAAAACACCAAGAAATTATATCTTATATTCTACAAGTCAATTCCATATTCTGATATAAGTCATAAAATATCCGCACCTTCAGAGTTGACCATTCTGATCTAAACACCTTCTTTGCTTCCCTCCCTAAGATCAACCCCTCTCCTTCACTTTGTGACTGAAGCAAGACTGGAACGGCCATTTCTTGGTTTAGGCCAGGATTGTACAAATTGATCTCTTGAATCTAAAGTACTCCCGTGTAGTACATTTGTTTAGGGTTTAGATTTGTTTCTCGGCGGCACACCCAAATTTACCAAAACCAGCAGAATCAGTTTTTACCCCAAAACAACTGGCGACCACAGTGGGAGATTAAACTCTCGGTTACGAAGCTAATTTCTCGATTTTCATTTCAATCATCCCAATTTCCAAAATGGTGGATCTTAAGTCTGGATCAGCAACAAATCCCGATGTTACTGGCGCTGAAAACACCCCTGGTGTAAACATTCCTGCCGGAGACACCAATGTACCGCCTACCAGCACGATCAACACATCTCGTGGCGCTACAACCTCTACCACCAATACCAGCGGCGCAGGAAACATCACATCCGGTGTGACACCTCCTTTCACCAGAGCCAGAGCCGCTGCCGCAATTCCCAATATTTCTTCGAGCGTAACACCCCCAATTGTTACCATAGCTACTGTCACTCCTCCATCAGGACGGGAAGCTGGAGGAACCAGAGAAATCCAACCCCCTATTACCATCGTTGATTTGATGGAAAGGCAAGAAGTTCTCGCTAAGGCTCAGACGGACATGGCTACAACTCAGAAAGAAGTACTTACTTTCCTCAAGACACTAACAGAGTGGCTACCCCAATAACCACGTCAACCCATGGAGCCAATAAGGAGTACTTTTAATACCCCCGGCGCAAACACTTCAGCAGGACGCGCCTTTATAGATGAGGAAGTTCGCGTTACTCCTGAACGTTCGTGGGAAAGGAATCAGCCATCCAACTTCATCACACGCGAATACCTGGAGCGACTCCTCCAAAATCGAGGCAAGGAAAACCCGATGGACATGCACCAGCATCAACCGCCTTATCCTCCTGATGTGCAAAGAGTTCCTCTCGAGAGGGGATACTCTTCTCCTCAATTTTCCCTTTATGATGGTACTGGTAATGCTCGTGAACACATCTCTCATTTTCTGGAGTCTTTAGGAGAACATGAACACAATCATGTCCTCCGCCTGAAAGAGTTTTCAAAGTCACTTACTGGAAGAGCGTACACCTGGTACAACAACATCGCGCCAAACAGCATATCCAACTGGTGTGAGATGGTCACCGCTTTCTACAAGAAATATTTCTTCGTGTCTGAGAAAATCACCTTTTCAGACTTAGGAAGGATGTTTCAACGAAACAACGAGCATCCAAATGATTATGTAAAGAGATTCAGGATTCAAGCATTGGATTGTCACGATCCAATTGTTACTGAACAACAGTTGGTGGAGTCATGCATTAACGGCATGGTTCCCATCTATCATGTATTACTGGAGAACCTACGTTTCTAGACATTCTCTGAACTTCATGAAGCTGCTAAGAGATCGGCTACAACAGCACCGATACTGTTGGAAAGAACCAGACCAGCCAGGAGTGAAGATGCACGCGAGACTCGAGGGAACAAGTGCCTCATTAACAAGCAATATAACACCGGGCCCTCTGTGAGCGTAGTAGGTAAAGGAGGAAAAAGGAAAGCTCTAGCAGCGGAACAACAACCCAAGCGTGCGGCACCGGCGCATCAGATGACTCCATCACAGAAGACCGCGACAAAGACCCCTGTACAACAACAAGAAACTGAAGATGCTTCTCAAAACTTCCCATTTCCAATGGAGGAAGTAATTGAACTCCTGGAAACGTGGTTTCAAGATGATGCCATCAAGCTACCTCCTCTCAGACGTCCACCAACCGAGGAAGAAATGGCAAATCCCAAATATTGTCGTTATCATAGGTTCGTCAATCACCCAACCAGTGACTACAACAAATTGAAATGCATTTTCAAGGAGAAGGTAGATGCAGGAGAACTTCAATTAGGCACCGAAGGATTTCATAGAGACCCTCTTCCCGTCAGGAGCTGCATGATTTCTGGGGACTCCGTCAACAAAACTGTACAGTTTATGATGGAGCATTTATGTGAGATTTTGTACTTCTCCAAGGCGCAGCGTCAATACATATTTGTAGCCCTCAATCATGTTGTGTCAGGCAAGCGGCTATTTTCAGTCGGAGAAGCTACTCCCAATTCCCAACCTCTCTTAGAAGGCACTGTTGGAAAATGCAATTGGGGACTGCTGACCACCGCCCACCTAAAGGATGTTGAGTTCTACAGCACGCTCATTGACGCAGCCTCTAACTTCAACATTGTTACCGTCAAGACTCTGAGAGTTGCAGGAATTTCAAAACAGGAAGTTGTTCGTTGCCCAATAGTGATCGAAAACCCAGAAGGAGAATCAAAAAATTCTTACGGGTACATTAACCTCGAAATCAAGGTAGGAGATGCTCTGACACACGGCAAGTTTCATATTGTTAAAGAATTCCCAAATTATGATATGGTTTTGAGACGCTCGTGGGTGCATGACAACAAAGCAAAGCTAGGAGTATGTCCTTTGTTAGTGTCTATACCTGAAAGGATTTCCAACAAGCCATCCAACCCTGAAAATTATTTGTTGCCATATCAAAAACTCGCCTATGTGACGCAGCTACCTGGAGAGAGCCCGACGACGTTCATCCGCAGATTCCGAACATAAGTAAGTCTTATTGAACAATCCTTTTTGCAACCAGTCACTCCTCTTTTCGCCAAGGCTTGGGGACTCGATCCGACTATGAACCCAGCCGTCACTATGAGATGTGAATGGGATGCTGGTCCTTTCAAGTATTTTATCAAGAGTTTAGAAGCCGTCACAGTTAAAGATAAGGAATCAAGGAAAGTAATGGCGCAACACCCAAACCCATTCCAAGTTGGAGATATGGTAGTTGTGGCTCATCCTGCTCCGTCCGATTCCACAGGAAGGAAAGACGAGTCGTACCTAGTGCCGGAAATTATTTTGGTAGGTTACTGCAGGCTCACAATACTGACAAGCTAGAAATCGTAGTAATACACGCCTGGTGGCTCAAACCCTTCAATACCTAAGATGTCGCGCCGCCCTCTCCTCCAAAATTCTTTTAGTGTTTCCTTTAGCAATTTCCCTTTTCATGCAATATTTGTAATTCCTCCAAAATGATTACACTGCTTGCATTCGTAATTAGGGTTTCAATTTGTCAGTTAATCACGTATCATTTCCCTTTTAGAAATCACTTTACTCCTGAATCATCTCAAGGAAAAGTCTCGAGTAAACCCAAACCCTCACAAAATCATTACACATTAATTCAAAACCAAAGAAAATCAAACCATGCAAGAGATGTCTCATATCTTTCAAAATTCCGAAGAGGGGAATATGTAAAGGAAAACAAAGCACAAGATCATCAAGCAGCGACACATTCTTTCTGGAGCAAGCATCTTTCGCATCCGAAGAGCAACCTGCTTTAACCTTCACCTGATGAGATTCCCAGAAGAAGTTTTGTTGTCTGCAGTTTTACGGATTTCGGGAATCCCCTTCACGGAACCGAGAAGCAATGAATTTGAAGTCAACACACATAACACTCCCGGGTTGCAACTACTTCTTCAGAAACGGCGCATCGAATCACATTACACACGCTATTAATTGGAGATGAAGCCTCCTCACCCAACAAGCATGGATTTTAGATTTCTTAGTCCATGGCAATGCGTCCATTCTTCTACACACCTGGCTTTTGGATTTCTTAATTCGTGACAAAACGTCAATGCTTCTACATGCCTAGCCAGCACGCCACAAATATTCAAGAAGCATGTAGTCTGCATCGGGGATTATCAAACAGAAGAACGGGAAGAACTCGTTTTTCGAAATCAAGGGTTAAGGCGCCCTCACCAGAAGCCGCTTCAATATTCTCTCCAGAAGCTGCTTCGATGTTCTCTCCATAAGATGCTTCGATGTTCTCTCCAGAAGTCGCTTCAACGTTCTTTTCAGAAGCCGCTTCAACTTTCTCTCCAGAAGTCGCTTTACGTTCTCTCCAGAAGTCGCTTCAACGTTCTCCCAAGAAGACGCTTCAATGTCCTCTCCAGAAGCCGAAGCCGCTTCAACGCCTCAGCAAGCCATACAGACCAACCGCATCATGTCTGCCACATCGCCGACAAAGTCAGATTCGGTGTTTCTAGATTTCCAATTTCCTATGGAAAGGGTGCATGAGCTGCCAAAAGTTTGGATACAATACAGATCTATCAAATACGACTCCCGCTTATTGATCAACAAATGACGAATCCAAAAGTACGCCGAAGAGATATTTTCACATATCTGGCCACGCCATCGGATCTAAAGTATAACTTTGGACTGATCAATCACATCTCATTCCATACAACAATCCAAGATTCAGAAGATGGTTCAAAGGATGTCGCTTTTAACGAAGTCCTTAAAGACTTGAGAGCAGCACGTCGGCAACAGAATGCCTCTCAGCTTGTTTACTTCACTCAAAGACTCCGGAAGATTTTGCCCATATAAGCATTCCAAGCATTTCATCTTCGCAATCAGAAGGGAAAGAATGAGCCAATGAGATAAAGAGTCGGGATGAAAGCAATTACATTCCAGTCAATGCTCAGGAGTTCAAAAAATATTTTAGTTGCGACTCAGCAGTCTAGACTCCAAGCAACTTAAAGTCAAGGCCTCTCGCAATCGAGCGCAATGGAGTTTAGCAAATTTTGAAATCTACTTGGAGGCAATTGACGTATGATGGGAGGACGATCACTGCGTGCTTTGATACTTTGTTAAACATGTCTTGCTCAAAGACCTAGCCGTCCTCTATCCTGGTAACATATGTCTACCTTGCCTCATAAGTTTTATCTTTATTTGTCACCATCTAGTGCTTACCCCGCAACAATGCCACTGTTACGTACTAAGCAGGGGACTTAATGTTGACGGTGGTTTTTAGTTTAGGGCTAAAATTGTAAAACCTTGTATTTAATGCGCCATCATTCTGCAAAGAAGTTGAGTCATTTAAAAGTGATGAGTGCCCATGCCTCTTTACTTACATGCGTATTGAGCAATTCAATATATTTACATGAAATTTATCCAGAATGGTGCGTGTAGCAACAATCCCAAATATTCTGTAAATTTCTGAGTATTTGTTCCACACCATGTTCCCAGTTGAACTCTTAACACTGAAATGACATGACGACTAATGTTCGCTCTCAGCCGAGTAGCATGAATCTCCCGAAGTGTCGGGATTGAGATTTGTGTGGAAGTACTCAATCAGAGGCATGCAAAGTTATGCTGCCATTTAATATTAAATTAGTGATTTTTGTATTAGTATGCAAAATTCACAAAAATTTGATTGGTTTTGCGGCAACCCGCAAAATTCGGTCCTTTAACCTAATTTTATCAATTTGAAAAAATTAGGTTTTTTGCCCCCTGCACAATATCCCGAATCCTATTGGCAGAGACCAAACCTAGGTAAGCTAGGAAACTAATCCGCCATGGAGCTAGTAGGAGCAAAGTCCTACCATAAAACAAGAAATAAAGAGGAACTGCGGCAAATAGAAGCAACAGCAAAAGGAGGTGCGGCCACGCCACTTGGCCGGCCGATCCGCTCCAACAGGCGCCGCCTGTGGCCGGCTGGCCACGCTCCCCCCTTTCCCATCAACCAATCAGATCGCTTTAAATGCGCCACACGCACTTTTAAATAAAGTTGGAAGTTGGTTGGTCGACGCGCTTAATTCCTTAAAAAAATAAGCATAGACTATCCATGTCAGTCTTAAAACAATCACGGCCACACGATTTGGCCGGCCAATTCAACAAGCTTAGCTTCTTCCTAGCAGAACTAGGCAAACTCCATGATGTCCACCGACGGACCCACCATCATCCCATCCAATCAGAATTCTCTTAACCTACCAGCAACGTCCTTGATCGTTGGCGTGAACTAGGCTGGTTGCGCTGCAAAAGAAAAGCTCAACGAGCTAAGAACGACCATGACGGTCTCAAAACCATCGCATCCACCAAACTTAGCCAGCCTAGTTGGACGGTTTAGATCTTATTTTGATTGATCAAAGAGGTACAGTTATTATCACTGGCGACTCGTCTCCATCCCTGGTCAGTCGAACAATACATAGCAATTTAGGATACATCAAACCGCTTGCCCAAAGTAAGGTGATCGCGCATTTTTTAAACCCTAAATTGAGTAAGCAGCATTACATAACTGCCGCAAATCGATCACGACCGTCCATCTTCGTCAGCCTAGTTGGACGGCCTAGATCTAATTGCAAGTGGCCAATGAGATGCTGGCATGCTCGCCGGAAACCCATCTTTATGTGTACTCAATCGACTTGTCCAAATCAGCGGCAAACACCCCAAATCGTTTGGCCAAAGGTAGGTTGGCCACACGGCTTTAAATCCTAAAATTCAATCAACGGCAATGTACAACTGCTGCAAATCATCTCATCCGTCCAACTTCGCTATCCTAGTCAGATGGCTTAGATTTAATTTCAGGTGGCCAACATGGTGACGCCATGATCACCGGCCACTCCTCTTCCATGAGGAGCGATCGGCCAAGCCACGGGATGCACGCGTAGCTCCTACCAAATCCCAGAAAAAGGTTGGTCATGCTCATTTTAAGACATTAAGCTCCGCGACTAAATTAGACAAGCTGTAAAACAACGATGCTTCATGAACATCGATTATTTTGAGCTGCTTGTTTAAAAGTGATGCTTTATATGCATCGATTATGAACAATGTTTTATAAATATTGATTCCACAAACGATTTTTTGACCTAAAGCACTATTTGCTGTTTTAAGCGGCAAGTCTCATAACTTGACCCACTCGACAGCCTGTTTTGTATATTTTCCTACAAAATACGCGATACATCAAACATGTCATAAACTGGGGGATGCTCACCGGGGTATTGGTATGGCGGTTTACGGTGTGCAGCATGCAACGCGCCCATTACAAGAAAGTGTTAGGAAAAAGGGGGACGGTTAATAACAGTAAGAAAGAGTAGTGGGTGTAAGGGCTGGCCAGTCTTCCTTCATAATGGAAACGTGATAATCACCACCTTTTGCATAACCCCACTTCTCCACTACTTAACTGCCTCCACTTCCTACGAGATCAGGGTGCGCTCAATCATGACTTGTATAAATAGGTTTTAACCTGTTTCGACAAAACAGAAGTGTTATCAACACAAGTATCCAGAAACATCCCAAGAACTGATAGCTTACATTCTGCAAGCCAGTTCCATATTCTGATACAACTCATAAAATAGCCACACCTTCAGAGTTGACCATTCTGATCTCAACACCTTCTTCGCTTCCCTCCCTAAGATAAACCCTTCTCCTTCACTTTGTGACCGAAGCAAGAATGGAATGGCCATTTCTTGGTTTAGGCCAGGATTGTACAGATTGATCTCTCGAATCTAAAGTACTCCCGTACAGTGCATTTTTTTAGGGTTTAAATTTGTTTCTCGGCGGCACACCCAAATTTACCAAAACCAGCTAAATCAGATTTTACCCCAAAATAATGGTAGATATATTATATCTCATTACCTTCCCATTCAACAACAACTTTCATAATTAAAACAGAAAACAACTTCAAAAGAGAGACCACCATAACATATTGGATTCACAACCAAAACCCACACAAAATCGAATCCATTCATCAACCCAAATCTGGAAAACCATTTACGCGCGAATTTCTTGCCATGTTCATACTCCTCCATATCCATCAGGGGAGCCTTCTCTTCATACTTCACTCCAACAACAAACCTGATACTAACCTGCAATTTGAAAATACGCAACAATCAAGTTCAAGAAAATCAACTCCGTAACAACGCCTACAACTTTGAAGGCTAAGACCTCAAAACTCGAGCAATACCTGTTTCGGATAATCAACAGTATTCCTTTCAAATGCTGAAATCTATTAATCTCAGTGTCAACTTCACAGCTTCGTGGCAACATACCCTATATTCATCTCCCTGCAATCAGTCTTGGTTTCTTAATTCAACCACAACATCAACTCCCAAATCTTCATCAAATTTAGCCTTCAGTTTGCAACCACCACTGCAATTTCATTCTCATCTTCTTGATTTTAATATCAGACCCTAAATTCATCGATCTAGACTTCAACCTTAATGACAACAGATCACGGCTTTCTCTTCTCTAATCACCATTTATCTCTATCTTAGATAAAACCCAACTTCCTCATTCTTCTCGATTCATAAACAGTCCCCAATTGGATTTTCTTTGGAGCAACAAACCCTAACTCAAAACTCAATCTTGTTCAAACCCATCATCCATAGCAACACGAATTGTATATCTTATTACCAGTAATTAGAATTCCACCATCTTAGATTCACAATTTCTCAATTTTAATTCACAAAAACTCATGTTTTATCGGAGAAATTGGATTAATTTTCTTCTTTGCCTTGACTTGATTCAGCACCTCATAGAAGTAATGTGAATGAATCAGTTCACGAGTTGAAGAAAATGAGTACCGAAGTATAAAGAAGAAGAACAATCATTCTGTCACAACCTTTCAGATCTATAAAAAATTACAGTAAAAAAAGATTCGAGAAGACACATAGATAGCTATTATCATACACGTAAAGAGGACACATGGATAGGGTATTGTCAGATGTGACAGATGTCTGTGAAGAGGATAGATGAAGGGTTTAATAAACACTTATCGGATGAATATTAGCATACCGGATGGGGGCCAATCCGGTTCCGTTATGATAAGGAGGTAAAATCCGTTAAGGAATCCGGTTCCGATATCCGAAATCCGATACATCGGATTAAATCCTATAGGATGTCGAATTCTCGGAAACGGATCTCGGATTTCGGACAATTATTGACAGCCCTATGTAATATAAATGATCAATAACTCTTGAGAAAATTTCTCTTTGTTGTTCACCACTTCGAAAATCTTCGTTCTGTTTTTCTTTAATGACAGTTGATTTGTTAACTATCAACAATTACCTTGTGCTCTATTTCTGAGCTAAGATATTCTGTCATATTTTTAGAACTTGTTTTGATGTTATCAAAACATAAATCTAAAAATTAGGCTCCATTGGTTCCTCGGTTTTGAATTTGGTTCATAACCACGAACGTATGTGCACCCGACCCTTTACCGAACGTAAACGAGGAACCCTAGGGTTTCCCTATGGAAATCTCGTATATATATATATATCATGGATTCCTTCTTCTGATATATGCTCGTTCCGTAACTTCAAGATTTTTCTTGTGATATCATGGTGTGCACAATGGATGGATGCAAAAAGGAAGACAAAGTTGAAAGTGGCAAAGTTATTGAGTTTCATGAGAACCCTCTATTCATAACCTGCTATCACGCGGTTGATCATGAAAACGATCTTCAAGTCAAGATGTCATCTCAATTGGTTGGAAATCTTCTTCGTGACTTTGGGTTGTACGTGATCAACTTGAAATTGCAATAAAGAATCTTGAGTTTATGAAGACTGAACTGAAGAATGCAACTGATGAACTTGCTCTTGTTAGATCTCTAGTTGTTGGTTATGTCTAATCCATTCAGTTGGTTTTTAGAATTGTTTTATTATTGTCTAGGAAACTTCTTATGAGAATTTATTCTTATGTTTTAAGAAGGATAACTAGGGTTTAGAATAGCAAAGATTGTGATTACACATAGCTATTGCCAACGATTTTCATATTGAAATGTTTTAGATTTATTTATTTAAATTCTAAGTTATTTGGAAGATGATTTTGTAGTATTAATCTTTATTGGTTTCATATATTGCAAATAATGTTATGGGATATGTATGTTTACGTCCGTGAACTATGATTGTCCCATATATGTCAAAAGTTAAGTCTATTATGTCATTATGCAAATATTGATAAAAGATAGAATGAACTTTTGAATATTCCGCAGTATTGATCTTTCCGTGATCCACTTCTATGTGAAAGTACTGTATGGCCCCGTAAGTTTTCTTATGTTCAGCGCTTCCGATTAAATAAATCATTGAGGTTCCTTTGTGGTTAATTTAATTGAATTTGTTGGATACAAATTCATGTTTCATGTGATTTGTCAATGTCCAGAAAAATCCTTATTTTCTTGAAAAAGTAAGGACGCCCTTGTTGTTCTTTCGAAAATGACATTTTATGGGGGAGAGTTCTTAATTGAACTTGTGCTTAATTGTGAAATCTTTGTGGGGAGTGTGGTTGTGGAATATTGTAGGAGTTATCTTGTATCTTTATAAACTCCTTGATGAACACACTAAGTTTTGACTATGTGAAATGATCGAAACAAAGTTGATATGTTCTCTTTTAGTCATGAATAATCTCTTTTAGAATTTCTTTATGATCCCGCTAGTTTTTGTACCTTTGCCAATTTATATTGACAAAAAGGGGGAGAATTATTTTGTAGTTCACACTACATACATATGGTTTACTGATCATTATATACGGGGGAGTGGTTTTCATTGTGAGATGAAGTATTGACTAAGGGGGAGTGATACATATCACCATAGTATTATTGTCAAAGTTGTGATACAATTGAAATTTGATTTTGTGTAATAATACTATCACACAGTACAACAATAATTGAAAAAAACTGTTTTCTTATTGTTATGGCTACGGATCTTCAACAACTATGATGCTGAGTTGAACACGTTCAGAATCACTAGAGTACTTGGAAGTGACGAACATTTCGAGTAATGTTGAAGAACCAAGGAGATCAAGCATTTGGATGACAAGCTGCAAAGTTTATTTATTTTGTAATCCATATGTATTGATAATTTTGTCATTAAAATTGACAAAGGGGAGATTGTTAGAGCACTGCTCAGTCGAACTCACAAGCGTTTCTATCTCAAGCTTGTTTTTCAAGTTTAGTGATCAAAACTATAAGTCTTGATTTCTAGTCTACTAATAGTAATGTATCGGACTAGGATAGATTGTGTAGTTGAGCTTTAGACTTCACGACATTCATCAATTGAAGACGAAGAACTACTAAGGAGAGCTTGTGGAACTTCATCGATAAAAGGTATATGGAGACTGAAACTCATCTATCACTCGGAAAGTCTATTTCTACTCTATCTCCTTCTTGAGAAAAAAGTCGTATTACTATATAGTATTCGAAATATGTGTTGGTAAGCTTTTGCTTCAACCAAGTTCATGTTATATTCTTGACGCAAGTCAAAAGATAATCATGTGAAAATCACCAAGTAACATCTTACATGATTTATGTGATACAGTCATTTGATGTAGACTCGGAATGTTTCATATTAATTATTTCAATAACTTGAAAATCGCTTTGATGCTAATTTTTAGTGAAAACAACTATTGCCATCCTCTAAGAATTTTTCAATGATTGAAATAGAGTTTAGAACACTTAATCATAACTGGATTATAGACATAGTATGCGTACTTGCATATATGTTGATCCAAGACCGGTATAGTATGCATACCCGTATGCGTACTGGGAAGGTCGGGTAAATTCTGGGAGCCTTGGTATGCGTACCCGTACGCGTACTGGCAAACTCAGTTAAAGTCCGGGAACTTTTTTATGTGTACCTGTACGCATACTAATTCAATTGTTGTTTTGGATGTGTGATAGTATGCGTACCCATTCGCATAGTGTCGTACACAGTCCAAGTCCGGCTACTTAAGTATGCGTACCCGTTTGCATACTTGAGTGGGTTAAGTTCTAGAATCGGTTTTTTCATGGACTAATACATTTATATAATAAGGAATGCAATCTTTTGCAAACCGTGGCTATAATGTTCATGACTTGATTCGAGTCAATCAAAATCGATTTTGCTTCAATTGTGTCATGTATACTTCTATGAGAATATAAACAATTGAACAACTCTATAACTAGTTTCATTTGAGTCATTTGAACTAGTTGTTGATAAGATAAATAAGTTTGATAAGAAAGTATTCAAATGGCTAACTTCGGTTAACTATTGTTGAGCCAACAAGGTGTACACGTTTAGGTATGGTTACTCATATCTAAATGAAGGTACATTTCATTTATGTGTAACAATCTAAGACCATCTAACGATTGAGAGATATTGCTTTGGTTTCAAGCAAACTTAGCTTGGCTCTTAGATCAGGTTTCATCTAACGGTGAATATTGATTGCTTTGTTTCAAAGTTATCAAACCCTGATTTGAAAAACTATATTAAGGAGAACTCTAGCAATTGGGAAACCTAATCCCCACAACTCCTGTGTGATACTAGTTGCGACTAGAATCGATTCTCCTTTAACCTTAGGTTTTTCACGAAACCCTGTAGGTTAATGACTTGAAGACTTCGTTGGGATTGTGAAGCCAGACCCAACTATTTTCTCTGTAGTTGCGTGTTCTGATCTTGCTATTTTCTATCGTGATTGAGTATTATCTTCTCTAAGATTTGCTCGAGATTTAATCTCCGATAGGAAAGATAAAAAGTAGTCACAAACATCTTCGTCTCATCGTTTGTGATTCCACAGTATCTTGTTTCGCTACCATACGATTAAGATTATTGTGAGGTGATTGATATTTCTAGACTGTTCTTCAGGAATATAAGTCCGGTATACCAATTGGTTCCTGTTCACCTTAATTTATCAAAATACGGAACAAAACTCATAGGTTTATCTGTGGGGATAGATTTATTTATACAATAGACTTTTCTGTGTGAGACATATTGGTTTATCAAGTCTTCGACTTTGGGTCGTAGCAACTCTTAGTTGTGGGTGAGATCAGCTAAGGGAATCAAGTGCGCAGAATCCGGCGTGGTTCTAGAGGCGTAAGGAACGTGATTGTACCTTGATCAGTGTGAAATTGATTAGGGCTCAACTACATTCCAGTCTGAAGTTAACTTGGAGTAGGCTAGTGTCTGTAGTGGATTAATACAGTGTGGTGTTCAAATCTGGACTAGGTCCCAGGGTTTTTCTGCATTTGCGGTTTCCATGTTAACAAAATTTCTGGTGTATGTGTTATTTCTTTTCCGCATTATATTTGTTTATATAATTGAAATATCACAGGTTATGCGTAAGATCAATCAATTAGATAATCCAACCTTTGGTTGTTAATATAAATATATTGACACTTGAACATTAATCTTTGGTACCATTCAAGTTATTTCTTATATTCAATCGGGCTCCCAAATTCCTATTTGTTTGATTGCGGATTGAATTGAGAAATTGAGATACAACTCTTTGATATACTTTTCTTAAGATTAAGTATGACTGTCTAGTTGATTCTCTTGAAAGTATATTGGAGTTAGTCCATAAAGATTGCTAAGCGAAATATTGGGAGTGGTTGTTGTACCTTCGCTTTTTTAAGTTAATTTCTAAAGAAAAAGTTATACCACTTCAGGAAAAAACACGGTCTAAATACTCTATAAAAGAGGATTTTAGGAGCTCCTTCCAAAAGGCTCATGGTGAAACACAACTTAATTGCGTTGGCTGTGCATCTTGTCTCAAGTGCCTGATCCCAAAGAGACAAGAGTTATGCACTTACAGGTCTTAAGAAAAAGTTTTTTTCTTTTTTTGTATGTTTCTTTTTGTTTTGGTTGATCTTTTCATATCCTAGATTGGTATTGAAGAAAAGTCTCCATGTTGGTTCATTAAAAAGGGGTAATGTCGACAATTCTTCCATCTTTAGGGTTGTGAGTTGTGCGTACGTGAATCTGCTTACTTTAAAAGGTTCTGTAACCCTACATTCCTTTTTCCTTCCCTGAAAAACTCTTTTTATCACAAGTTTGCTTGTAGAGGTTGTTTTGTGAATTTCACTCACAAACCCATATTTGTATGGAGACTCCAAGCATTATGACTTCTGATGGAAAAGAGGTTAATATGATTGTCAAGCCAGCAATCATGAAGGAAAAAGATAAATCTCCGGTAACCTCTTCCTTGAAAATAAAAGGGAGGAATGTGAGGAAACGAAGGGTTGTTCCATCAAATCTTAAGAAGTTTTCAGATGTTCTTGAAGAATTGAAGGAAACAAGAAAGGAGATACAACAAATAAAGGCTATTGTTTTTAGGACTCTTGAAATTCAGAAGGCCCTGGTTCGGCATCAGTCAAGAAGGTTTATTAAAATTTACTCCTATCTTCATGAACCTTATGTTCCTATGTGTTAGAGGACTGCTCGGTCGAACTCGCAACCGTTGCTATCTCAAGCTTGTTTGTCAATTTTAATTGCCAAAACTATAAGTCTTGATTTCTAGTCTACTTATAGCTAAGTCTCAGACTAGGATAGTAAGAGTAGTTGAGCTCTAGACTCCACGGAGTTCATCAAGCGAAGACGAAGAACTACTCAAGAAACTTGTGGAACTTAATCGACAAAAAGGTATGTGGAGACTTGAACTTATCTATCACTTAAAAGTCTATCTATTTTATCGCCTATTTTGAGACAAAAGTCGTATTGCTATATAGACTTCAATTATACACATGTGCTATTTCGAGCCGAGTTTAACTCACTTATCTATGCCTCGAAATATGGTTGCTAAGCTTTCGCTTTGGAAAATTTCATCTTTACTAGTGACGAAAGTTATGTTGATTATTTCAATAACTTGAAAATCGCTTTGATGAAAAATAGTTTGTGAATAACAACTATATAACTTCCTCTAAGAAAGTTTCAATGATTGAAATGAGAGTTTAGAACATGTAACCATCTTTGGGTATAAAAATAATGTGTTCTAATATTTGTGTAAAAGTCCAAAACTGGGAACCCAAAGTATGCGTACCCGTACGTTCACTGGCGGTTGTTGGAAATCCGGGTAAGTATGCGACCCGTAAGCATACTGGCGGAAAGTTCACGTCCGTAAATTTCTGCTGGAGTTTGAAAGTGAAAAACAAACTCATCCGGTTACTTAAGTACGCGTACCTGTTCGCATACTTAGGTAAGTTACTTTCTAAAATCGGTTTGTTCATGAACTAAAACATTTATATAATAAGGAATGCAATCTTTACAAACCGTGGTTATAATGTTCATGAATTGATTAGAGTGAATCAAAATCGATTTTGCTTCAATTGTGTCTTGTATACTTCTATGAGATCTAAGCAATTGAATAACTCTCTAACTAGTTCATTTGAGTCACTTGAACTAGTTATGGTGAAGATGAATAAGGTTGATATGAAAATGCTCATATGGATAACTATTGGTTTACTATTGTTGAATAAACTAAGTGTACACGTTTAGGTACGGTTACCCAAACCTGAATGAAGTTACATTTCATTTGTGTATAACAAGCTAAGTTCGATCTAACTGTTGAAAGATATTAGCTTGAATCTAATCAGGTTTTCATCTAACGGTGAATATTGAATGCTTTGTTACCAAGGTAACTTAGATTGCAAACCCTGATTTGGAGACTATATAAAGGAGAACTCTAGCAACTGGGAAACCTAATCCCCACACCTCCTGTGTGATACTAGTTGCATAAACTAGAGTCGATTCTCCTTTAACCTTAGGTTTCTCTCGAGACCCTATAGGTTAATGACTTAAATACTTCATTGGGATTGTGAAGCCAGACCCAACTATTTTCTCTGTAGTTTCGTGCCCTTGCTGTTTCTATCGTGATTGAGTGCAATCGTAAGATTGGCTTGAGATTGATATCTCCGATAGGAAAGATAGAAAAGTAATCACAAACATCTTCGTCTCATCGTTTGTGATTCCACAATATCTTGTTTCCCTAGTCGATTAAGATTATTGTAAGGTGATTGATAATTCTAGGCTGTTCTTCGGGAATATAAGTCTGGGTTATCGATTGGTTCCTGTTCACCTTGATTTATCAAAAGACGGAACAAAACTCGTAGGTATTTTTGTGGGAGACAGATTTATCTATTCCTGTAGACTTTTCTGTGTGAGACAGATTTGTTTATTAAAGTCTTCGACTTTGGGTCGTAGCAACTCTTAGTTGTGGGTGAGATCAGCTAAGGGAATCAAGTGCGTAGTATCCTAATAGGATCAGAGACATAAGGAGCGCAACTGTACCTTGAATCAGTGTGAGATTGATTGGGGTTCAACTACAGTCCAGACTGAAGTTAGTTTGTAGTAGGCTAGTGTCTGTAGTGGCTTAATACAGTGTGGTGTTCAAATCTGGACTAGGTCCCTGGGGTTTTCTGCATTTGCGGTTTCCTCGTTAACAAAACTTCTGGTGTCTGTGTTATTTCTTTTCCGCATTATATTTTGTTATATAATTGAAATATCACAGGTTGTGCGTTGAATCGATCAATTGGTAAATCCAACCTTTGGTTGTTGATTGAAATTGATTGATCCTTGAACATTGGTCTTTGGTACCGTTCAAGTTATTTCTCTTGTATTCAATCAGGCTAGCAAATTCTTATTTGTTTGAGTGTGGATTGAATCGAGAAATTGAGATATAACTCTTTGATATACTTTTGTTAAGATTGAGTCTGACTATCTAGTTGATTCTCTTAAAAGTATATTGGAGTAAGTCCATACATATTGCTAAGCAAAACATTGGGTGTGGTTGTTATACCCCCACTTTTTCAATTGGTATCAGAGCAAGCGAACACTATAAACCTAATAAGTTTGTATTTGACTGATCCTTAAAAGTTTGCCCTTATGGGAAATTTCTTTGGAAAACTTGCTCTTGGCATCTGTAACGCATGCCAGAACTCCTTAATGATTGTTCAGAGATTATTATGGATCAAACCTATGGTTTCTCATGATAATCTCATTACATCTAAGACCTTGGAAATCTTAGATGATGTGAAACAATCTAAAGGAAAATTTTAAAAGGAAGGGAAGTTGAGAAAACTTTCTTTACGCTCAAAGATATGGAATTTCACTAGATTAACTCTTAATTTTTTGAGGAATACTATCGTGATGAATCAATTGACAAAAATCTATTTAGAGCATTTGAAAACGTTTTTAGATTCTTAGAAAGCTTAATTCAGTTAAGACAAAGAATCGTTCCGATAAAAGTTCGGTACATGTCAAATCATGTAACCATGATGTACGAACTGGATATATTATCAACACAAGTAGGTCCAATAAAACGGGTTCTCATGTTGTTGATGCTGGTTTAAGATATCGGAAAACTCTCCTTTCTGGTTATATGAAAAAGAAGATAGAAAGCTCTGTTAACCCTGATTATCATCATTACAATGATTATATCACTGGTACTGCTCACAAATATCAACCAGAAATGGTGCATGAGGATCTCTCTGCACATCTTTCCACTTGGTAACTTGCTTGGCACTACCCCATTTGTATATATCTTGAGATGGGGCAAGAAATGGTTTGATTTGTGTATATTTGGGTTAATATGTTATTCTGTCCTCCTTGGGATATTTGAATAAGATTTCTATTGCACCGTCTTTTCACACAAATGTGTGTTTTCACGAGTTGTACAACCTTGGTGCGTGAACATCAAAGAAAATCCTACATTCCTTTTGTGGGTCGCGATTCCGAAATGGGTCCAAGCCCATTGGTAGGTATATAAAGGTAGTGGTACGCGTACCTTTCTTAAAACTCCCTTCTTATCCGCGTACGTGAACTATTCTAGGGTTCATGATTTTTCTCCATTAAATCACCTTTGGAGATAAAAAAAAAAAAGGTTTTCATGGATCTTATCAAGTAAGTCAACTCTTCCTCTAATCTCTTAATTCCTAGATCTCATGAAGAATTTCAAAGTTTCAAAAGAGGGTTCAAAATTTTTGGTTTCTTCATCTTCTTCTAGCTTGAACCTTCCAATAGATCAAAATTCCATTAGAATTAGATTTGTCAATGATTCTTGTGAAAAGGTTTTTGAAAGGATTTCTTCAAATGGGTTTATTCTAGAAAATAAGTTGGATTTTACTAGTGGGCATAAAGAGGATTTGATTTGTTTTGAAAAATTCAATCTTGGTAATATCTTTGATGGTCTTGGTGAAGGTTTTGACACTCTTACAAGAATCTTCTATGCTAACATCTATGATGTTAATTGTGATGACATGGAATTCAAGACCATGGTAAATACACAAAGGATTCATGTAAATAGAGAGTTGATCTCAAGTATTACTAAAATTCCTTTAGGGAGTTTTCGCCTACCAAAACCTAGTCATGAAAGACCTTCTAATGAAACCATTTCTATTTGTCTCTGTGGTAAGAGTGTTGATTGGAATATGGGAAAATTTCCTACCAATAATCTTAGTCTTCCCTTGATGTCCTTTGGTAAACTTGGTATATCAAATCTTTGTCCCTCCACGATTGAGAATTCTCGTTGGAGCCGTGAGCTTGCGGAGTTGGTCTATTTCATTGAGTTGGGAAATCAAAGTCTCGACATTTGTGGGTTTATCATTTATCAAATGTTGTCAATGACGACTCCCAACAAGAATTTAGGCTTTCCATGCTTGATTGAGGAAATTTGTCGTACCTTCTCTATTGCTCCAATTGGCAACTCCATTGGAACTCCCAAGCTTGTTCATCCATGTACTTTCAAACGTATGAAGGAGAATGCTTGCAAGAGACAAAGATATGACACCCTAGATGGCTTATGTGATTCGTCCTCCGTGAATCTTCTTCACCAAATTCTCAAAGGTGTTTGTAAGATTAATGCCAATGTAAGGTGTGTGTAAGAACAATTACTTGTGATTGCTACTAAGTTTCCAGAAATCAAGGATGACATGGATAAGATTCAAGCAACTTTTATGGTCTCCGATGATGAGGATGATGATTAGTTTTTCATGTCTTTTGTTTAGAGTATGTTAATTTGTTTTTATCTAAGAAACTTTTTATGAGAATTTATTCTTGTGTTTTTAAGAAGGATAACTTGGGTTTGGAATAGCTATTATTGTGAGTACACATAGCTATTTCTAATAATTTTCATCTTGCAATGTTTTTAGATTTATTTATTTAAATTCTAAAGTTTATTTGGAAGATGATTTTGCAGTATTAATCTTTATGGTTTCATATATTGCAACTTGTTATGGGATATGCGTGTTTGCGTCCGTGAACTGTGATTGTCCCATACGTGGTCAAAAGTTAAGTCTTTCATATGTCGATATGCAAGTATTGATAAAAGATTGAATAAACTTTTGACAAACAAAAGTTAAGCCTTTTATGTCATTATGAAAATATTGATGGAAGAAAGGATGAACTTTTGTTTACAAAGATTAAAGTCTATTATATGTCATTGTGCAAATAGTGATAAAGAATAGAATGAATCTTTGTTTATTCCGCAGTATTGATCTTCCCTGATCCATATTTTTTATGTAAATACTGTGCGGCTCCGTAAGTTCTCTTATGTGAGCATTTCCGATTAAATTAATCATGGGTTCTCTTGTGGTTAATTTAATTGAGATTTTTGGATACAAATTCATGTTTCATGTGATTTGTTAATGTCCAAAGAAATCCTTCTTTTCTTGAGAAAGTAAGGTCGCTCTTGTCGTTCTTTCGGGAATGACATTTTTGAGGGGAAGTTCTTAATTGAAGTTGTGCTTAATTTCCAAATCTTTGTGGGAAGTGCGGCTGTGGAATATTATAGGGGTTATCTTGTATCTTTATAAACTCCTTGATGAATGCATTTAGTTTCGGCTAGATGATTGCATCTAAGAAAAGTTGATATGTGTTTTTCTTTTGGTCATGAAGTGTCTCTATGGAAATTTCATTAGGATCCCACTAATTTTCGTACCTTTGCCAATTTTATTGACAAAAAGGGGGAGAATTAATGTGTAGTTCACACTACAAATACATATGGTTTTCGGATCATTATGTAAGGGGGAGTGGTTTTCATGAGAGATGGAATATTGACTAAGTGGGAGTGATACATATCACCATAGTATTGTTGTCGAAGTTGTGATACAATTGAACTTTGATGTTGTGTAATAATACTATGACATTGTATAACAATGATTGAGAGCTTCTGTTTTCTCATTGTTATGGCTATGGATCTTCAACAACGATGCTGCTGAATTGAATACCTTTGGAATCATTGCAGTACTTGGAAGTGACGCAGATTTCGAGTAATGTTGAAGAACCAAGGAGATCAAGCATTTGGATGAGAAGCTACAAAGTTTATTTATTTTGTATTCCATATATATTGATAGTTTTGTGACTAAAATTGACAAAGGAGGAGATTGTTAGAGCACTGCTCGGTCGAACTCGCAAGCGTTGCTATCTCAAGCTTGTTTGTCAAGTTTAATTGCCAAAACTATAAGTCTTGATTTCTAGTCTACTTATAGATAAGTATCGGACTAGGATAGTAAGTGTAGTTGAGCTCTAGACTCCACGACGTTCATCATGCGAAGAACTACTCAAGGAACTTGTGGAACTTCATCGACAAAAAGGTATGTGGAGACTTGAACTTATCTATCACTCAAAAGTCTATATATTTTATCTCTTATTTTGAGAAAAAAGTCGTATTGCTATGTAGACTTCAATTATACACATGTGCTATTTCGAGCCGAGTTTAACTCACTTATCTATGCCTCGAAATATGTGTTGCTAAACTTTCGCTTTGGCCAAGTTCATCTTTACTAGTGACGAAAGTCATGTTGATTATTTCAATAACTTGAAAATAGCTTTGATGAAAAATAGTTTGTGAATAACAACTATATAACATCCTCTAAGAAAGTTTCAATGATTGAAATTAGAGTTTAGAACATGTAACCATCTTTGGATATAAACATAATGTGTTATCACGTTTGTGTAAAAGTACAAAACTGGGAACCCAAAGTATGCGTACCCGTACGCGTACTGGCGGTTGTTGGAAATCCGGGTAAGTATGCGTACCCGAATGCATACTGGCAGAAAGTTCACGTCCGTGAATTTCTGCTGGAGTTTGAAAGTGAAAAACAAACTCATCCGGTTACTTAAGTACGCGTACCTGTTTGCATACTTAGGTAGGTTACTTTCTAAAATCTGTTTGTTCATGAACTAAAACATTTATATAATAAGGAATGCAATCTTTGTAAACCGTGGCTATAATGTTCATGAATTGATTCGAGTGAATCAAAATCGATTTTGCTTCAATTGTGTCTTGTATACTTCTATGAGATCTAAGCAATTGAACAACTCTCTAACTAGTTCATTTGAGTCACTTGAACTAGTTATGGTGAAGATGGATAAGGTTGATATGAAAGTGCTCATATGGATAACCATTGGTTAACTACTGTTGAACCAACTAAGTGTACACGTTTAGGTACGGTTACCCAAACCTAAATTAAGTTACATTTCATTTGTGTATAACAAGTTAAGTTCTATCTAACGGTTGAAAGATATTAGCTTGAATCTAATCAGGTTTTCATCTAACGATGAATACTGAATGCTTTGTTACCAAGGTAACTTAGATTGCAAACCCTGATTTGGAGACTATATAAAGAAGAACTCTAGCAACTGGGAAACCTAATCCCCACACCTCATGTGTGATACTAGTTGCATAAACTAGAGTCGATTCTCCTTTAACCTTAGGTTTCTCTCGAGACCCTATAGGTTAACATCTTAAATACTTCATTGGGATTGTGAAGCCAGACCCAACTATTTTCTCTGTAGTTGCGTGCCCTTGCTGTTTCTATCATGATTGGGTGCAATCGTAAGATTGGCTTGAGATTGATATCTCCGATAGGAAAGAAAGAAAAGTAATCAAAAACATCTTCGTCTCATCGTTTGTGATTCCGCAATATCTTGTTTTGCTAGTCGATTAAGATTATATTGAGGTGATTGATAATTCTTGGTTGTTCTTCGGGATTATAAGTCTGGGTTATCGATTGGTTCCTGTTCACCTTAATTTATCAAAAGATGAAACAAAACTCGTAGGTATTTCTGTGGGAGACCGATTTATCTATTCCTGCAGACTTGTCTGTGTGAGACATATTTGTTTATTAAAGTCTTCGACTTTTGGCCGGAGTACCTCTTAGATGTGGGTGAGATCAGCTAAGGGAATCAAGTGCGTAGTATCCTACTGGGATCAGAGACATAAGGAGCGCAACTGTACCTTGAATCAGTGTGAGATTGATTGGGGTTCAACTACAGTCTAGACCAAAGTTAGTTTGTAGTATGCTAGTATCTGTAGCGGCTTAATACAGTGTGGTGTTCAAATCTGGACTAGGTCCCGGGGTTTTTCTGCATTTGCGGTTTCCTCGTTAACAAAACTTCTGGTGTCTGTGTTATTTCTTTTCCGCATTATATTTTGTTATATAATTGAAATATACTTTTGTTAAGATTGAGTCTGAATGTCTAGTTCATTCTCTTAAAAGTATATTGGAGTTAGTCCATACAGATTGCTAAGCGAAATATTGGGTGTGATTGTTATACCCCTCTTTTTCACTATGGCTGTTGACGACAAGGATTTCGGGGACGATAAAGAATTTTTCAAAGGTCTTAATGTCTTGGAAACTTTTTATGAGAATTTATTCTTGTGTTTTAAGAAGGATAACTAGGGTTTGTGTTAGAGCATAACTTGGTTTAACCCACCAAGTGTTGGTATGTCAAGTTTGGTTGTCATATTTTAGTGAATCAAAACTCATTTAAAGAGTCGCTTGATTACATACTAGAGTCAACTTCGTATAGGTTAGCTTGAAAGTGTTAGGATATGAGACTTAAAAGTATTACATGAAGACCTGAAGAATGTGAAGAAGTATGGAGCTATAACGTCAACATCATCTTTCCTCTTGAGGTTAGTAATATTTGACTTGAAATGTTTCTTTCCCTAACGTACTTTTCAAGTCGTGCATATTGAAAACATAACTGCGAAGCTGTGTATGAAACTCTAGTTAGACATAGTATTAAGGAATACAATACGAGGTTTATTGTTTAACCATTAAACTTTGTATATAAGACATCGACATGATCATATGAATGCTATTGTGATTATATATGGGTATGAGTGAAGATTTCATCCTAGGAAACAATGTTTTACATTCGTTTAAAGGAAGTAAGTTCATAAACTTTTTTTGTGAATCGAAAGGGAAATCGCTAGGCTTATTGGTATTGTTATTCATTGCAAATCTATTTTGAATTACCAATATGTGTGTTTAGTATAACCGCTGTGCACCAAATACAGGTAGTTACCATAAGTTCTGGGGAACCGATCCTAGTACCTAGTCAACAGAATTTTGGTAACTAGTGTGACTATGCACAGTACTCACATGAAGGTAGATCCGAACTTGTTTTGGTAGAACCGTGAAACCAATGATTGGTGATTTGATAGGATAATCAATCACAAAGTTCTTGGAAGTCAGATGAACCAAATTTAAACTTGTTTGGAAGTGTGGCAAATCGTTTCCAAGATTGTAAGTATGAAAAAGGACTTGCAAAGTAAAGATGTCGACATACTTTGAACATGTGCAGTAACTCTTATCATTAATTGTTCAAAGATATTCCTTAATAGCTATAGGAAAATCCCAGGATCGAAATAAATTGAGAATCTTTTAATTAAGGTTTCTTAGTTTTTATATGTTATTTAATTTCCAGCAATTAAATGCATATCTTTAGAAAATAATAATTAGTAATGTGCATTTACTGATTATAGATTTTTCTATTAGTATTTCAGTCAACATTTGGATAGTGCATTTCCAGGAGTTATGAAAACCGATTTTGTGTTTATTGCATATCTTTGAGAATATTCGGTTTTGGAAATTCCTTGGTGTCCAAACTTCCTTGTCTATAAATATTGAAGTTTGCATTTCTAGAAAACTAATCCTCAGAGCCAGCAAAACTACCTCAATTGTGTTGTTACTGGTGGAGCCACCTATCGGAGAGGAAAGTACCCTAATTAGGAGAAATCTCTTACGGCCGCTCGGTTTAAAGACTTCTTTGGGATTGAGAAGCTCTATTAGTACCATTGGTGGGAAACTAGATAATTGCAGTTTATTTTAGTTTTCGACTGATTTGATTGACTAACTGTTGTTGAACTTTGATTGCACCTAGTTTGTTTATGCTTGAGAATCTTCTCTTCTAATATAAGATTCACTCAAACTAGATCAAAGTTTCGACGGGGATCTTTAGACTGTTTGTAGTTCTAAAGACTTCTTGTAATAATCCAACGTTAACAGACTCTATTCTGTGTGTGATTGATCACAAGAGATTCAAGTTGATTGTGTGCAGGTGCTGATTGAATATTAAAGAAGATTTGAAGACAAGAAGACTTTTTGGGTTCATAATCTTTGGTGTGCACAATACTTGTTTCGGCTGGAAAGGGATCCAACTATAATCGGTTTATCTTTGTGATAGATTGGAATTATTAGTTGATTAGATCGTCATCAATAAACTTCTTTGTGATTAATAGTATTGATTGCATAGTCTAACAATTACTTCGATAGTTGTTGAGAGATTGATCTAAGGACCCGACAAAGGAGTTTATTGGTTAAACGGAAGAGCCTTTGTCAGACTCAAATCACGTTGTTTGAAACCGAACAGATTCGTTGTTCCTTTACTGTTTAGAATACGAACCAAATGAATTATTCCAAGTGCGTGACTTATTAACAAGTTGGAGGCGCAAGGATACTGAGGAAACTAGGTGAACTATAGATTTAGTTGATTGGTCTCAACTATATGAAGTTGGTTTGATTTTGTATAGCGGCTTAATTCTGAGAGTATTCAATTCTGGACTAGGTCCCGGGGTTTTCTGCATTTGCGGTTTCCTCGTTAACAAAATCTTGTTGTGTCATTTACTTTTATTTTCCGCAATTATAATTGTTGTTATTATAATTTAAAGTAAATTACACAAAGGTTAATTCCTATTTTACTTGATAGACAATCCCTAGTGTTTGGTTAAGTCCGAACCTATTATCAAGTAAACATACTTCATTGTTGTATTGTCTTGATCTTGTATCCATAGTCAATCACACAAGTTATCTTGTTGTCATATTGTCTCGATCTCGTATCCATAGATGATCACACGAAGTGTGAACCGATTAGTTGTATTGTCTCGACTCAGTCTATAGACAATCACTTTCGGAGAAAGGACTTATATGTGGATTTTTTTTAGATTAAGGTATATTTGGGTACCCACGTCTTTTCACTTTTGACTATTAAAGTCGGTCGTGGATATAAGTTATTCAGCGACCTTCCATACCATGTCGTAGATGAAAAATACGCTCAAACAGTGACCCTTTCTGTGACCGCCAAAACACGTCATATAACTCGTATATATGACTTGCCTTGATGGTCATGGAACTTGTATTTTCCACTAGTGCAAGCACCTTGATATCCCACAACATCTAATCCTGAAAAGCCATGAAAGAACTGGTATAACACTGTTTCAGATAATCAGCTCAAACTGCAAAATTCCCAAATAATCAACCCTGCAAGCAAAACAGTGAAACGTGAAAAATCGATGAACCACATTAGATGCCCATAAAACAGCTATGTAATCTGGAGACCGAATGCCAGTGTTTTAATAGAGCATACCCCTTAGACAGGATCAACAAAGAGTAAACAACAAATCAAAAATCAAAAGATAACAAAAAAGAAAATCATATTCTAAAATATGACATGATACGAAGAAAAGCAGAAACACAAACCTGGCGCACAAACATTTTTCCTATCTTCGTTCCCAGGGGCCAATGATTCAGGTCGTTACTATTAAGGTTGAGATAACCATACTTTGGCGGCATATCTACTAACTAACTTGCATGACAAAAACAAAGAACCTAAGAAAGTTGGATCGATTATCACGCTTTCTCTATATTATCCTCAGAGTAGTTCGCGAAAGTTCTGATTAGTGAGCTACTTGGACCAATAATTGACCCATTTATAGAGATGGATTACAACTACAAAACTGGCAGGAGACTGAATTTAAATTGGTTTGGAATTCTTTCTATGGTAAAATTTGAAGTTTCCCAAAAAAGAAAAATCGTGACGACCAATTCGAAAAAGAATTATTTTATTTTTTTATCATTGAATTCGATGTGGTATAACAGTGCATTTTCACCATTATATATACAATATGATCTGATAAGATCTTAATGTTGCATTCTGAAGGAATATATATCGTACCATACACTAAAAAGAGTCAACATGCTTTTCTCTAAGACATTCAATTTTTTAGGTTTATAAAACAAATATCAGAGCAACAATGTATATGGAATCAATCACCTGTTTTGTTGGTGGAAACTGGAGATGATTGAGTTAGTCTTGGTAATGGCGACTGAATCGAATTTAAACTTTTGTTGGACCACATTGAAAATCCCACAAATTTACCATCAAATATATGAAACCCTAAGTTTTAAATTCTGACATCGTGACAAAATCAATTACTTATGCCAAAATCTCTTTTTACCTACAACTGAATCAGCAAAAGAAGATGCAGATATTATAAGCACTTGCAAAAGCATGAGAAGATGATGTTGTGGTCAGTAAAGCACTGTTGCTGCTCGAGAAGGAGGAGTATGTGAAGTTATAGATAGATTCTGGTGATGGTGTGTGAGAAGATTTAAAGAACCAAAGAAGAGTTGAGTTATATCATCAATTAACCTCTCTCTGCAACTCAACTACTACGCGGCAGGAGAGGACAAAATATTGGAGGAAATTTTTCCTTTAGGGCTCTATATCATCGATCAAGCGTCGCCCCCTTATTTTTGTTGACAACAATAACCAAACATTAACAGCCGTCGAAGTCAAACTCGATCCGGATTACCTGGGCTGCCGGATGACCCTCTCGGCTAAATCCTGTCCACTCTTTGACTCTTTGATCACAAAGACAAACACCACTATTTTTTATTACAATGATCCATATGTATTGATAGTTTTGTCACTAAAATTGACAAAGGGGGAGATTGTTAGATCACTGCTCGGTCGAACTCGCAACCGTTGCTATCTCAAGCTTGTTTGTCAAGTTTAGTTGTCAAAACTATAAGTCTTGATTTCTAGTCTACTTATAGCTATGTCTCGGATTAGGATAGAATGTGTAGTTGAGCTTTAGACTTCACGGCGTTCATCGATTGAAGACGAAGAACTACTAAGGGGAGCTTGTGGAACTTTATCAACAAAAGGTATGTGGAGACTTGAACTCATCTATCACTCAGAAGTATATTTCTATTCTATCTCCTATTGAGACAAAAGTCGTATAGCTATATAGACTTTACTTTATACACATTTGATATTTCGAGCTGAGTTTAACTCGCTTAAATATTTCTCGAAATATGTGTTGGTAACCTTTCGCTTTAACCAAGTTCATCTTATATCCTTGACGAAAGTCAAAAGATGATTATGTGAAAATCGCCTGGTAACATCTTACATGATTTGTGTGAGACAGTCATTTGATGTAGACTCGGAATTTTCGTATTGATCATTTGATCACTTGAAAATTGCTTTGAAGCTAATAGTTTGTGTGAGACAGCTATTCGCGTCTTTTAAGAATGTTTCGATGATTAAAATGGGAGTTTAGAACAATTAACCATTGATTGGATATAGCACAGTATGCGTACTTGTATGCTAACTATTGCAAGTATATTCCAAGTCTGGGAATTTAGTATGCATACCCGTATGCGTACTGATTCAACAGTTGAAGTCCGAGAACTATAGTATACGTACAGATTTCAACTGAGTTCGGTCATGAACAACAGTATGCGTACCCATTTGCATACTGGAGAACAAGACCAAGTCCAGGAACTTAGGTATGTGTACCCGTTTGCATACTTGAGTGGGTTAAGTTCTAAAATTGGTTATGTATGTTTACATACTCATGAACAAATACATTTATATAATAAGGAATGCAATCTTTGCAAACCGTGGCTATAAGGATCATGAATTGATTCGAGTGAATCAAAACCAATTTTGCTTCAATTGTGTCTTGTATACTTCTATGAAAATATAAACAATTGAACAACTCTATAAAAAGTTTCATTTGAGTCATTTGAACTAGTTGTGATTAAGATGAACAAGGTTGATATGAAAGTGTTCATATGGCTAACTTCGGTTAACTATTGTTGAGCCAACTAAGTGTACACGTTTAGGTACAGTTACCCATATCTAAATAAAGGTACATTTTATTTGTGTGTAACAAGCTAAGTTCAATCTAACGGTTGAAAGATATTAGCTTGAATCTAATCAGGTTTTCATCTAATGGTGAATATTGAATACTTTGTTACCAAGGTAACATTGATCGCAAACCCTGATTTAAAAACTATATAAGGGAGAACTCTAGAAACTGGGAAACATAATCCCCACACCTCCTATGTGATACTAGTTGTGACTAGAGTCGATTCTCCTTTAACCTAGGTTTTTCTAAAACCATTATAGGTTAACGACTTAAAGACTTCATTCTGATTCTGAAGCCAGACCCAACTATTTTCTCTGTAATTGCGTGTTCTGATCTTACTTTGTTCTATCTTATTGAGTACTATCTTCTCTAAGATTTGCTCGAGATGTAATCTCCGATAGGTAAGATAAAAATTAATCACAAAGCTCTTCGCCTCATTCTTTGTGATTCCACAATATCTTGTTCCGCTACCATATGGTTAAGTTATTGTGAGGTGATTGATATTACTAGGATGTTCTTCGGGAATATAAATCCGGTGTATCAATTGGTTACTGTTCACCTTGATTTATCAAAAGACGGAACAAAATTCGTAGGTATTTCTGTGGGAGACAGATTTATCTATTCAATAGACTTTTTTGTGTGAGACATATTTGTGTATCAAGTCTTTGACTTTGGGTCGTATCAACTCTTAGTTGTGGGTGAGATCATCTAAGGGAATTAAGTACGTAGAGTCCTGATGGGATTCAGAGGCGTAAGGAACGTGACTGTACCTTAATCAGCGTGAGATTGGTTAGGGCTCAACTACATTCCAGTCCGAAGTTAACTTGTAGTAGGCTAGAGTCTGTAGCGGCTTAATACAGTGTGGTGTTCAAATCTGGACTAGGTCCCTGGGTTTTTCTGCATTTGCGGTTTCCTCGTTAATAAAATTTCTGGTGTCTGTGTTATTTCTTTTCCGCATTATATATAATTGAAATATCACAGGTTGTTAGTAGTTCAATCAATTAGATAATCCAACCTTTGGTTGTAGATATAAATTGATTGACACTTGAACATTGGTCTTTGGTACTGTTCAAGTTGTTTCTCATAATAATCAGGCTCGCGGATTTCTATTTGTTTGATTTGTTGATTACATTGAGAAACTGAGATATAACTCTTGGATGTATTTTCCTTGATTGAATTTGACTGTCTAGTTGATTCTCTTGGAAATATATTTGAGTTAATCCATACAGATTGCCTAAACAAAGTATTGGATGTGGTTGTTAGACCCCCGCTTTTTCACTTTCTTCTTCTACAAAATCAATCAAACGCACTCTTTCTACTTCTTTTCCTCTAAAAGGAAAAAAAATCATACTTATTCCCCCCTTTTGATGTCTCCTTATCATTGATATAATTAGTACGATTGCTTCAAAGGGTTTGTTCTTTGGTTAATAAAGAATCTCTACGTACATACTTCAGTTTTTGTTATTTGTATTGATAACCCAAAGATAGGTAAGTTGATTTTTTTCTCCTTTTATTTCAAATTTTCATGATTTGATTAAAATAATTGATAGTTTGAACAATGATATGGTTGTTGAACCCAAATATGACGAATTTGACATGAAAATTTAGGGTTTAAATGATCAAGATAAATACTTTGCATGTTTTGTTATTTTCAAGAGGTTAGGGATTATGAAATGTTTCAGTTTAGATTATGTGATCATCTTAGAGTGTATTGTGTGACTATTAATTAAGCCTTTCATGCGATGATTCTATATAGATTATGGATGACTATATGCAACTGAGCGGAAATAATTTTCCGGAGAATTATATCTCTCAAAATATAAACTAAATGCTAAATCCCATGACATTCAATTTAGAATTAGAAGCAGGTGGGGACACCTTGACGATTTATATGATATTGTAACAAGGAATTATAATGATAGGATGTTCTTCAAAGGTCCGGGGTTGCCAGATTTTTTGAAATAAGAATGAAGAGAAATGATCAACAACAATCTTTTGGAATCCAAGAGAAGTGGTGGTTTACCACTCTTTCATTTTATTCCCAAATTTTGAAATTGGTTTTAAATTTCGTTCGATTATCTGGCATTCTTATTGGAAATGGATGAAGTACACCCTTTAGATTGAAGTACACCCCTATAAATGGATGGTCTCGTGAAGAAAATCAAGAAATAGAGAATGACTTAATGTTTCCTTTGCAATGATATTCAAATTACTCTAAGAAAAAACCGTATTTTCCTGTTAGTTGTCTCACAAGATATATTTTGGAAGAACAATTCTTAAGATACAAAGGTATATAATTGTCAAAAACAAAAAAGTTAAAATTTATATGGGCATCGTATATTCAATTTATAGAAGTATACCTGTCGGATGATCATTACAAGAAATTTCAAGTATTTTTTAGTTACATACATAACTTAAATTATTTATCTTCTAAATATGATACTAAATTAGATGTTTTTCCCCGTAGGAGGTGCATGTCAAAAGCAATATCTTAAAACAGAATTTCAATTTGATCAAATCTACCAAATCCATAAAAATACTCCAAGATTTATCCTGAAACTTACAGCCCGCGATCCTTGCGATAATGAAGCTCGAGACACATGCTCGGAAGTTTGAAATAGAAATATGATCGATTAATGAAAGTTAATCATGCTTTTAAGTTTATTATAGGTATTTAAATGTAGTTTAATTATGTAAGTCTAAATTTTAGATATTTTAATATGCGTAATTTAATTAATTTTAATATTATTCCATGTATTCTATTTTAAGGATTTGAGTTGTACTTTTATTAATTGTTTTGTCGAACTTAAATAAATTATTAATTATTAATTTCCTATTCAAAAAGGCGTTGGTGCCCAGCTTGTTGCCAGGCTATCCACCAACTTATTATGTCCTAATCCTGATTCAAATAAATGACCTTTTTTTTTGAACGCGTAATTGGGGGATAGAGGAAAAAGACAAAAAGGGGATATAAATAGTAAATCAAAGTCACCCCTTATCCATGTATTTTAACTAATTCCTAATCTACCCCTCACTAATCTTGTTTAGTGGTTAAGTATAATTAGGTAAGTTAATAGATTAGTTTGATAATCATTAAAATAAATCATTATCATTGAATTTGTTGATGCAACAACATTAAATCAAGATATTTATGATCATGAAGGTTTAGGTGAAGAACCAACCCAGGAAAGTAAACAAGTTGAATATACAAGTGCTCCAACTAGTCATATATAGGTATTAATGTATTGAAAATTGATTTTTTTTCATTTAATCCGCCATTGTTACGCCTAAAAAACTCAGTGCCGGCATGGTAAAAGTATGAATACCATGCCGATACACAATATCCCCCAATTTTGAAATTGTAAGTACACTGCCGGCACAGAAAGTTCATTATCGAGCATGCCGGAAGTAGTGCCGGCATGGTCGATTCCCAAGTATACCGTGCTGGTTTGAGGACAAAAACATACATAAAATCTGTCTGAAATAGCAAGTATCGGCATGGTATTCATCCTAAAAACTATGCCGACACAAAAAACAGTAGGGTATTCATCATGAACACAAGCCAGGAGGGGATTGAAACTGAAAAGTTTCAGTTTATGATTCTAACCCAAACGAAGTTTTAAAACAACAACAACACTTTCAATATGATTGGGTATCATGTACCTTCTCAATGAAGCCATTTCTTCATCTTCTTCTTCTTGTTCAACAACAATTCAATTTAAACTATCTTTAAGAACTTGTTAGGATTTGATTTTGATTTTTAGTTTTAGTTTTCAATTTTAATTTAGATGGAAGGGTATTTTAGTATTTCCGCCCCACAAAAACACCCCTTAGCGGACACTATTGGTTGGGGAAAGTAATTTATATCCCCCAATCGCGCATTTTTTTTTCTTCAAAAAAACATGAACAAATAAATTTTAAAAAAAATTCAAAAAAACAAACAATCCTTTTTTGTGATGTAAACAGAGTGCAACTAGTATAAATAGTGCGCCATTTGGAAAGATATAATCCACAGTTCAGAATAGTGTCTTACGCTATTTGGAACGCCACAACATAAAATTTGGGATTAGCGCTTTTTTAACAGTTTTAACGCGATTCAGATCACATTTATCGCCAATCAAATTAGCCCTTTCATTTGGATTCCATGCTCTGTTATCTCTTTTCCATGGAACCTTGGAACATGCCTTAAAAAAAGTATTGATGGCCCCAATTTAGAAACCATTAAACTTGAAAATTCACATTTTTTCCAAACTTAGAATAGCTTAGATGCCACCATAAAACTTTCTCCAAAAGTTTGTCTAATCAGAGGAAATGGATTCCACTTACCTGGGATTCTTATTCCCTTCCCGTGTTTAGTAATTTTATTGAGCGAGAAATGCATTTCTCCGATTCTTTATTCGGGGTACTCCTGATCCCATGGAGGAAGGTGGGTTCATTGAATATGCTGGGAGTAACTTCGATATTTATTTGCAGTTATGGTAGGAAAAAATAATCAGTGAATGGGCATATCAGCGGTATGTATAGATATAAAAAGATGCTTGTGTATCTACAATCTTGTCTGTAGGTGAACTTTTTGCACAGTGAAGTTAGCTAATGTACGGTAAACTTAGAATGATGATATTGTGAGTTATAGAACATGGTGAGCATGATCTAATTCCATAAGCTAAAGTGAAAACTACTATAACACCCATTTTTAAGATTTCCTACATTGTGAAACTCACAGGGAAAACTTCACGGGTGCACCCAATTTTTCCTCAAAAATTACTCGCTCCCCCATATTTTCGAAAATTATACTTTCGTTCATATTTTGTCTTCGTTTCCTTTGTTTTCTCAGTCGGAGGAGCTTTACGAACTAAAATTTTCTCTAGGTTTCACTATGATTTTGCTACTGTGTTGGAAGATGAGATTCTGCTGCTGTTTTGTTTGATTTAAAAGACATGGGTTTAGAGCAGATTCGCAGATGGCTGAGTTGCTGCTATGAAGAAGGTTCTGTGGATTGTATGGAAGATTCGAGGTATGGCGGATGGCAGAGAAGATGAAGATCGAGAGATTGATGGGGTTCTTGATGATTATTGAAGTTGTTATAAGGTTGACAGAGAAGAACAACGGTTGCTGCTGGTGATTTGAGAAACTGAGAAGGAATAGAGGATGGGCCTGAGACATATATTGGGGGTTTCCGGTTGTAAACTGCTGATGGAATTAAGGAATTGACGGAATTGAAATCAAGATGAAGATGGTTGTGTTATATGAAGAACAAGGCAGTAAGGGTTGTTCATAACAATTTGAATTTGTTGCTGCTATCAACAGTGAGAACGAATAAGCAGTTGTGGGTTTGAATCTGAGAGATGGGTTCGCCAGTCTAGGGTTCATTCAATACCAGATGTAATTGAAGTTGAGTGTTGTTTGAATTAGGTTAGGGTTCGTCTACAAATCAGAGAAGGATGAAATTGAAGAATTGCATCTAGAGTTTCGAATAAAATGGGGGTTTTCATGTTGATCAATGAATTCCATTTGGTACAGAGAAGATGTTGCAGGTGGTAGTGGCTCTAGAGATTAGAGATGGTGGTTGTGATGTGCAGCCACAGATGGAGTATGAGTTATGAAATGCATATGGTCCTGATGGTACTGTTTGTGTTGTTTATGTTGGAAGAAAGGTTGAAGCTACAGAACAAGGATTGTAATGGCATTATAGATGTTGCAGGATCGGGATTGGCAGGATGGTTTGATATGGCTTGAACTGAAAAAGTAAATGCATGTTAGGGCATGAGATTGTAGGTGCAGTTCAAGGAGGAGATGTCCGAAATAGAGGAAACTCTGCTAAAATCGTCTCTCTGACGAGTTGACTCGTATCCGCCGATGTCCGAGTGCAGGAGATTGTGGAGAATTATTGGCTCGAGTTAATAAGAACTTCAGGTGGTATTTGGCTTGAATCTGTTGCTGACGAGAATGTTGCAGTCGAAGTTAGCCGTTAACTGGCTAATTGTATAATGATTTTGAGGGTTCTTGTATAGTTGGAGATTAGGTTTTAATGGCATTTCTCGATTTAATATATATACAGCAACATATCAATGGTATTCACTGTTAGGGAAGCTGCTGATGTATTGGTGTTGGTCATAATGGTTGAATAATTTGTTATGCATCTATGAAACTGGTTGCATAACTTGTTATGCATCTACAAAATTTGTTGCATAACTTGTTATGCAGTCCCGAAAATGGTTGCATAACATGTTATGCAGCTATTATCTTAGGTGCATGACAAGTTATGCACCGTTTTGTTTTTTGCATAACACGTTATGCAACTACTTTTTTGTTAGCATTGAAACCAACAAAAAAAAGGCTGCATAACACGTTATGCACCTACAATTATCTGCATAACATGTTATGCAGCCGAGAAAATGGATGCATAAAGCATTATGCAACCATATTTTTGTAAGCACTGAATTAAAAAAATTGATGTATAATCTTTTATGCATCCAAGGACATGGATGCATAACATGTTATGCATAAATTAATAGATGCATGAACCAAAATATGGTTGCATAACGTTTTATGCATCTTTTGTTGTGTCTGCATAATGTGTTATGCATCGTTTTTGGTGACTGCATAATGGTTATGTACCAAATTTTGGAAAATTTTGCTTAAAAGAACAATCGCCTCTGATTTTTTTCTCAAAAAACTTAAATTTGGTATTGTTGTTTGTACTCGTTGTGTAGCTCTCTTAAAAAGCTTTCCAACGATATAAAATTTGTAAAATTCCAAGGTGCGGTTTTTTAGATATGTTATATCCAAGTTGAGTTGCCAATTATACCCCTGAAAAATTAGGAGCATAACTCGTTATGCAGACATTTTTTGAAATTTCGTATAATTATGGGTTTCACAGAATCTAAAATTACTTGTGGGCTTGACAATGAGAATACTATTTTTTTTGGGCCTGCCCCTAATTTTTCCTAAGCTAAAATCCCACTGTATTGAAAGAATGATGTTTTGGGGACTACTCAAAAAAGGTGGGGGACTACTCTTCTATTTTGGGGTGGATATTTGAAGTAAATTTGAGCCACCCCTTAACTTAGTTTTTTTCTAATACCAAACTTGCCCTTGGTGATTAAATTAGTTAGTGTAATGAATAATTAGTGTTAGTGTAATGATTGATTAGTGAGGTTAGATTAATTAGCTGAGTGTTTTTACAAGAATAATTTTTGAGAAGAAGGGGGTTTTGGTTTTTTTTTTAAGATGGTTGATTTCAAAATGAGGGTTTTGGGTACTTAGGTATACTTCAAATTTAGTTAATGTTGCTTGAATTGACAAAAACTTTTGAAAAAATGAGAAATTTATAAACTGATTTCGACCATGGAAATGAAGTTCGGCTACGACGTCTGAAGAACAGGTAGCCGAACTCATCTGCAAGTGTAGTTCGGCTAATGGTTCTGAAGACACAGGTAGCCGAACTCAGCTTTAATGGAGTTTTTGCTTTCAGAGAAAAATTTGGCTAGGAAAAAGAAAGTTGCGACGTAACCGAACTAAAAGTTTGGCTGGGAATTTTTTTCTCGACGTAACCGAACTCAATATATAGGTTTTCAGAAAAAAAGTTCGGTTAGTAGAAAAAAATTGCGACCGAACTAAAAATTCGGCTAGGAAAAAAACGAAAAAAAAGTTGCGAAGTAACCGAACTAAAAGTTCGACTGGGAAAAAAATTTTGCGAGGTAACCGAACTTTTTTCTGAAAGAAAAAACTCCATTAAAGCTGAGTTCGGCTAGTTCGACAAACTGTTTCACATAATTCCTAGCCGAACTTCTCTCTGCAACTTTCATTTTCAACTCATTTTGATGATTACTTCTCATTTCTTCAACCAAAAACGAATGACAAGTAATGGGTTTGTGAGAATATCTTCGTTAATGATTTAAATTAAGCTATATACATGGAGGTGGTGGTGGTTGGTGGTGGTGGTAGTTGGAGGTGGTAGGTGATGGGCGGTGGTGGTGGGCGGCGGTGGTGGGAGGAGGTGGTGGTTATATATATATAGGTGATTATTAGGTTGGTTTTAAATTAAATTAGGTTAAGGGTAGGTTAGTCATTTCCACACTTTAGGACACCCCTTATAAGTATAGGGTGGACAGTCATATAACAAAGTAGTCCCCACCTTTGTTGGGTAGTCCCCAAAACATCATTCTATTGAAACTCAGTTGAATGTTGATTTATGATCCATTTGATCTTGCTATCAAGGTTGGTCGGGTCTGTTCAGGCCTAATTGCTAGGTGGTTGTCGGTTTTGGGCCTGGTATCGCCAAGTAAATTGGTACCTCCATTCCGCAACCATGAAGAAGAGAACGAGGAAATTATGCTTTTGAAATAACAGATAGTTGTTGAGAGAGTTTATTGTCTTCTGGTGTACTTGAAGATAGATTCGATCCGTAAAATTAGGAGAAGTTGCTCAAGTAACCTTGAGACAAAAATATAGGAAAGACAAAACAAGGAAATAAGAAGGAAACGAGAAAATATACTGCATGTATTACTCTAATCAACCTAAAGGCATATCTTACTGCATCCCAATGCATGACATAATTTATTAGTAATATTCCACCAATAATTTCTCTTACAATTATTTTGTTTATAAATATTGAATGTAGCTGGCTAAGTATGGGATAGAGGATAACAATTTGATTCTCATCTTTAATACAGTTCACTTGGCTGCAACCATGATCATGAAATCAAGCAAGTTGTCTTTTCTCATTTTTCTTCACATTTTGCTTGTGATACAACTTTTCTCTACTCAATGTGCTTCTCAAGATTTTGATTTCTTCTATTTTGTTCAATCAGTGAGTATCAACAACTCAATCACTTCTTTTTATTTGTGTTTTACTTAAAGATTTACTGTGCTATATGTGCATTTGTTTTCTAACGGTGTTCTTTTATATTTTGTTAGTGGCCAGGGTCTTACTGCGACACCAAACGTGGTTGCTGCTTTCCATCGACTGGCAAACCAAGAGCAGATTTTGGAATTCACGGGCTCTGGCCAAATTACAAGGATGGTTCTTATCCATCCAGTTGCGATCGTGATAGTTTATATGATCCATCAATGGTAAGTTCTCGAAGGCTTACAGTAGAAATTTTACTTACGGTCAGCCATTTATATAGCCATTCTTACATCTGAAAACGCTGACCAAATGGACTATAATCGCCCGTCTTCTTAAATTGCTAGCAAAGCAGTTAATTAGCAGATCCATGAAGAGCAAATATGTGCCATTGCTATGTATAGTTTACAATATAACCAGGCTGTGATTGTATATGTAGCTTTCAGACCTCAAATGGGATTTACAAAAAAACTGGCCAACGCTTGCCTGTCCTAGTGGTAATGGTGATGCATTTTGGGGACATGAGTGGAACAAACATGGAACCTGCTCAGAATCATGCCTTAACCAGCATGACTACTTTGCATCAGCTCTAAAGTTGAAGAGAAAAATAAATCTTCTCAGAATCCTTGCAAACTCAGGTAAAATATATGATCTCGCACATGAGCAGCGCATCCAGCCTTCAGAGCAGGCGTCCATCTCAAGATCTTTTTCTGCTATCTATATCTTGTTACTAATTAGGATGGTTTTGAAATGTGTCTGTGCAGGCATAAAACCAGATGGACGGTTTTACAGCTTAAACCGCATAAAGAAAGCCATACGAGAAGCAACTGGATTTATTCCAGGAATACAATGTAACGTTGATGGAGACGGTAATAGTCAGCTTTACGAGATCTACATCTGCGTTGATGTAAATGGTTCGGAATTAATAAGGTGCCCTGTACTTCCCAGGCAGAGGTGCAAATCCACAGTTGAGTTCCCCTATTTTGGAGCAATTGGAGAAAATTCTAGCACTGATAATGGTGCAATGGAAACTGTAGAAGTTGCAGATGATCTCGAATTATCTGCAGCTTAATCCTAGTATAATTTAATTCTGTTTGTAAAACAGAACTCGTATGAAACTTGCATGTATTCCTGCTTGCTGAATGATGTTCAATTATCCAATTTCATCGGTTTTTCATAGTTTTGGTAAAACAAAGAACATAACATTGTTGGCAAATGTGATCGAAATAGGAGGATGACAACGCAAATAGAAACTCATTCGGATCTTGTAGACAGTCCTTGGAATCTGAGATCGAAAGAATAAAATCTTTGCTCGATTAATTAAGCTTAAGCCATCTTAGTGACAAGAAAGAGCTGAAAAAGAGACTTGTGAAATCCGAACTCTCTCTACAATCTGAAAAGGAAGGTGTTTAAACAGAGTCAACCTCAGAGCCTGAAATAGATGGAATCCAAATTCTAATTTGGTGAATAATCCCACCTAATATGATGAATGAATCAGTTTAGATCCTTCCATAAAGCAAACTTTACCTGTATTTTGAGATCTAACATCCAAATGAATTCATTCCATTTTCAGTTCCAACTTATTAAAGGCTTCCATTTTTACTGAATGGGATTCATACACTGCAGAGACGACAACTGACAAGGAAACAGCTAAAGTAGAGAATAACAATCAGAAAGCATAAATGAAAATACAATCTCCCATGTGAACCCACGAAAAATTCTCTTCAACCTACAACACTATGTTAACCCAAAATCTATTGCTGGCTACTCAAAAATAGCAACCCTGCATACAAAACAGAAAACTCTTCTGCACTATAAAACTGAAACCTTGGTTTTATTTGTCTTCAACATATAACTCATATTATGGCTGAGTAGTAGTAGTTGGTTTCAGCTTTCAAACTGATGCTGGGGTCTCTTTCTTCTGTGCAAAGGTCACACCCTTCTCAATGCTGGACTTCAACTCTGGTTTGAGGGCATCTAGTGCCTTTGTTTCGTACTCAGTCAAACCCTGGAGGTCAGAGGATATGATGGCCTCAACCCCTTCCTTTCCAATCTTAATCCTTGATGCGAAGAAGGGCAGATCAGTCAATTCTGACTGGACATATGAGCATTCGTACACATCTGAGTCACCATCGAGAGCACGTAGAGATGATTCGACAAATCTTGCTGCTGCATATGCCATGGATAATGTTGCAGATCCTGCACCTGCCTTTGCTTCGACGACTTCAGTTCCCGCATTTTGGATCCTTACTGTCAAATCTTCTACTTCTTTATCTGTGAAGCTTACAGATGGTCTGGTCTTAGAGAGAAGTGGTAGGATGGTGATTCCAGCATGCCCTCCAATAACTGGGACATCCACATCAATGAGCTTGAGGTTTTTCTTTTGAGCAACAAAAGTGTTTGCCCTGACAACATCAAGCGTTGTAACACCAAAAAGCTTCTTTGGGTTGTAAACACCCTTTTGCTTCAATATTTCTGCTGCAATTGGTACCGTAGAGTTGACAGGGTTGCTGATGATGTGGATAAATGCATCAGGACAATTGTCAGCAACGGCTTCAATCAGGGTTTTCACAATGCTAGCGTTGATGTTGAAGAGATCATCACGTGTCATTCCTGGTTTTCTTGGAACACCAGCTGGTATGACGACCACATCGACACCTTTCAGCGAATTTCCTAATTCTGCTTGGCCAGTGAAGTCTAGAACCTGGGAAGGAGTATTGCAGTGACTGAGATCAGCAGCAACTCCTTTTACGTTAGCAATATCATAGAGATGAAGGGCCGAGACCAAAGGTGACATCTTGATCAAAAGTGAAAGGGGTTGACCAATTCCTCCTGCTGCTCCGAGGATTGCCACTTTAAAAGAAGCTTGAGGCTGGAAACATTTCTCAAGACCCTCCTTGTTCTGTTTCTCAGCTCTTACTGCGAAAGAGGAACGAAGTGCAGCACTGCTATCTTGGCCGAAGAAAGACGCTTCAGATTCACATCTAACAGATCCTGCAGCCTTGAGACCACTGAAACTCTTAAGATAGTTTGGGGAGTTGAATCTAAAGTTGAAGGGTTTAGATTTTGATCCTTGGCTTCCATAAGAAACAGATGCAACCGAAAAAGTAGTTGCCGCTGTTGCAGCCATATCTGACAATGAACACAAGCAAAATATATGTCAAAGCTTATATTTTACACAAGGAAAACAGAATTGAAAGTCACACTTAGGCACAAATAAAAAATCGAAGTCAGAAACACCAGGCCCGGTCCTGGCTAACTGGTGGCCTCAATCGAAAAACAGTTGGTGGCCCCGTAATAGGAATTTTTTTACATAACAGAATAAATAATAGCACCGCTGATTAGAAACAAAAACATCACCACACACTAAAATCAGTTTTTGATAGGCAATTAGTAGGGAATATATGATAAAAAACACCACTAACATAAGAACAAGTCTCTTCTTTGATTTTTAAATAGCCAAATAGTAGAGAAATGTAGTGACTTTTGATTTTTGATACACCTATAATTTTTTCTTTTATATACGCCACATTAATATTTAGATTATATCCAAAAGTATAATATAGTTGCTACATTAATATTTAGATTTTATCCAAAAGTATAATATAGTTGAAATTTCACTACTAACAAAATTTTCTAAGCCCAATCAGGCTTGTAAAAACTAAATGTTAACTCATTAAATTAATAATTTTGCTTAGTTAACAAAACTTCTAGGTCCCAAAAATATTAATGTATAGTCTTAACTGTATATTGTGTGTGATATGTCCACATATATAATATAAGTACCACTTAGTTGAAAAAAAAGAGTATATAAGTATTAAATGTGTCACATGGACACAAGAAGAAAGATAAAAGATGTATATGCATACGAAAAAAAGAATTGCTTCAACAGAAATAATAAAAAAGAAGAATGAAAAAGAAATGTACAACTGATTATTCAAAATGTGTATGTATGAACAAATCTCATGACGTGCTGAAATATAGGGACGCCACATACTGGATTAGTGTCACCATACCTTTCATGCATAATACCATTTCTAAATCTCATACATAATACTACGGACTCATGGGGGTAAGAGAGCTTTAAAAAAGTGTGGCCCTTTTTGTTTTGTGGCCTCAAGCACAGCTTTCTTTGCTTTTACGTGAGGGCCGGCCCTGAGAAACACACACACACACACATATATACATTCAAGTCTAATCCAGTTGATTTTGGTGCAAAACATTCATTTCTAGAATACATCTCACGTGGCTAACAACTACTATAGGTCTCTCGAATTTATGTTTTCTAAGATCATTCCTTTCAACTCCCAAACGATGTAAAGGACACGATTTTATACAAATTAAACTTAATTTTAGATTCCTCGTCAATGAACATATAATGTATCAGCTAAACTTATAGCATTTGAATTCGTTGATAAATTTGCTGAAAATGCTGAACCTAAAACAAAGATAATTAACAAAAACTTGTAGAGTTGGTATCAACGACTCATGAGGTCACCTACATGAATCAAGACATTAAGAAATCTTCATTTCATCAACCTACTAAAATTTCTCATAAAATTTACATAAGAACAGGAACAAATCTCAACCTAACCTCAAAAATGAAAATCCATAAATCCAAAAACTGCTCAAAACTTACTTCAGCTCCCAAACTATTATTTCAAAGACACGATTTTATAAGATTGAAACTCAGTTTCCACACTCCTTATCAATGGACATAAAATATATCAGCTTATCTTACAGCATTTGAATTCATCAAGGAATTTGCCGAAAATGTTGAAGGAAAAATGCATAAAATCTATCAGCTAAACTTGCAGACATGTTACAAAAACCTAACACAAAGTTAACAAACAACTCATGGAGCTCTCACCTACACGAATCAAAACATTAAGAAATCTTAATTTCACTAACCTACTAAAATTTCTTGTGGAAAAGTTTGCATCAGAACACGAACAAATCTTAACCTAACCCAAAAATCCAAAGACTGCTCAAAACTTAAAAATCAGATCTAACAAATACATGAACCAGAACATATCAAAATCTACTTAAATCTAAAAAACTTACAGATCTGAATGAAAATGAAAACCAACAAAGAGATCCACAAAACTTGATTGATTGATTTCAGAATTAAAGCCCGAAATGATTTGAAATACCTGTAGCGGAGAATTATTGGCTTTAATAAGAAGAATCTGTTTCTAGATTATTCCAGGCTTACAGTATCTTCTTCGTCTATCTATCTCTCCGCCGTTCTGGTTAAAAGAGTTTCTTTGTTTCTCCCAAACAAAACCTTCCCAACAAATTCGTTACCAAACAACTACTGGACTGGAGTATTCTTATACGTCCATCCTAAGGTGTATGAATACGACTGTCATCCTACTAGTTCCTGACCGTTGGTTATTCTTTGTCAGGTTTGGTCGGACTAGTGAGTTTTGGTTGCCCTAGGAGTACAACTAGAGGAGGATCTTCAAAATTAAAATACGTATCTTCTGAACGGAGAATATCAATTGATGTTACTTATGTTGTTACCCTAGGAGTGCCGTGCTGCTGTTTGCGCTGCCGAAGCACCGAAAAAACTCAATCACTTTGGGACCAAGGCTGTTAATGAGTACCCATTGTCCGTAACCGAAATCCGACCAGGTGGATGTAGGTCCTAAAATTGGACTATTAGTCCTAGTTTGGATCCGAAATCTTAACGGGTCCAACCGGGTAATATTATCGGATATCCGTAAATATTGGGTCCTCGATTATTTATTATTTAATACATCATTTTAGTAAAATATAAATATTTTGCTGGTTTTGACTTTGATTTTTAATCTTTATGTAGAACATTGTTTAAGAAGTTAAATAAACTTTTATAAGATAATTTGGATTCAAGCTAGAAAGAGAAAGATATTAAGATCTTAATATCCAACTAGATTTTGTGCCCGGTGCGTTTTTTTTTTTAACCATATACTATGGGATGTGATGTTGCTTCGCCTCGTCCCGTCCTGCATTTTTAATTTGGTGTTGCATTTTTTATTAGGTATGGCTCGGCTTGGCCTCGCCCCGTCGTGCATTTTTGATTTGGTGTTGCGGATCGTTGCTTTGCCCTGTCCTGTTGCATTTTTTATTGGGTATGGCTCGGCTTTGCCTCGCTTAGGATTTTTTATTTAATGTGGCTCGGCTTGGCCTTTCCCCGACGTGCATTTTTGATTTGGTGTCGCGGAGCTTCGTTTTGCTCCGCCTTGTTGCATTTTTGATTGGGTATGGCTCGGCTTTGCCTTGCCCCATCGTTTAGGATTTTTAATTTGGTGTGGATTTCTGATTTGGTCTTGGGATTTTTAATTTGGTATGGCGTGGCTTCGTATCATCTCGTAGCGGTGCTGATCTGGGTGAATTGTAGAGAATTCACTTAACAACATGGGATTTAGAGAAATATTGTTACTGCTTAGAAAATGTGTTACTACCAAACCTAATGATCAACCCAAAAATTTAAATAAGTAGATGCTCAAATACTAACCATTTTAGATCAACCTAATGATATGAAAATTTCAAAAGTTACATAAAATTGAAAAGTGTAGGACCAAGGTATTGAAAGCGTGAAGCGTTTTTTATTTTCAGGAAGCGATGCGTATGTCGAAGCGTGATTGAATAACAAATAGAATCCATTAATTAAATAACAAATAGAAGTTGAAGGTGCAGAAACTGAAGTTGAACCAGAAATTGAACCGACTGAAGAACCAACTCCTGAAATGAGGATTAAAAAGTATTTATTACAAACCCATCTCTTATTTTATTATTTATGATTGATAGAATAGGTTTAATTCGGGAAAATGTTGGTTTTTAACGATCACAGATTGATGTTCGGCTGATAATTGAGACGAATTATCAGCCGAACTGTTCATCGTTTTCACCCTGAAAGTGCTTATGAACAGTTCGGCTTGTAAGTTCATGTCAATTATCAGATGAACCTGACACCATTTCTCCAGGTTCAATTAATAAGACGGGTTCGGGTGATTCGATAGTTTCTTTATAAGCCGAACTCGAGATAGAAGTCAATTTCGCGTCCAAATAAGTCCTAGAACAGTGTCAGGTTCGGCTAATACCTTGCCAACCTTTCTCGGCCGAACCTGAGAAGTGAAATTTACCCCAGGTGGTTGTCAGGTTCGGCTGACTCGATTATATCACTTTCAAGCCGAACATCTCTCTGTAAACACTTCGAAAATCTTGATTTGTAGGCTCCAGGTTCTGCTGGCTCGTGCTGATGAGTTATCGGCCGAACTTCTCTCTGCAGACCCAAGTTTTTTGATCTTGTTTTGGGCATAACTTCTTCGTCCGATGTCAGAATGACCTCATTCTTTTTGCGTTTTCTTCTTCTTTTCATTCCCTTGAAGATGGAGATAAGATCTCCTTGATTTTAATAAGTTGAATTTGGACCTTGGTATTCTCCATTAGTAGAGTCACTTTCTTAACACTTTTATAGTCATTTCCAATTCTTTTGGTGATCCTTCGTTACAAAGGCTGCACAATAGAAAATAAACGTAATAAAAAGCCGAACCCCTATATGTGTATAAACTTAAGTGTTTTATGGAATATCAGTAACATGTTCGGCTGATACGATTTTTTGAATATGAGCCGAACTTGAAAGGATATATGGTTCGGCTGATACGATATTTACAGTAAAAACCGAACCTTTAACTTCAGTTTTTTTGAAACTCTCAGGAGAAGGTTCGGCTTATAATGAAAATTTCTTATTAGCCGAACATTTTCCCAACAGTAAGTAGGCCGTAAGTTACAAAATATAAGTTCGGCCAATAACTATTGTATTTCGATTAAGCCGAACTGTTCATCTTCTATAGCATACCAGTTAGGTTCGGCTGATAATTTCAAGCCGAACCTATCTCTGGTTCGCTGTACTTGGGTGAAAAAATCAATTTCTTGATGACTTCAACCTACAAAAATGAAATTAAACATAATCGAGAAGTATATTTGTGTATTGTTAGCATTGGGTTCCTCACCGATGTATTCATCTTCATGATTTGGATCATAAAGTCATCATTATGAGTTTGAGTTTGAGTTTAAGGTTGAGTTTGAGTAAAATCATTCTCATAATCTAAAAAATCAGCCATTTCCGGATTATTATTGTTGTTGATGTGTATTTTCCTAGCTTTCCTAGATGAAGATTGTCTCTGCTCATCCATTTTGATTACTTTGAATCAAAATACAAGTTTTTTCTTCACTATCTTCTCCTTCTCCAAAAGAAAACCTAACTTTTTATTGTTCTTCTCCCAAATTAATCAACACAAAGTTTTATAAATTAATTATCCCTAATAACTAATCATTAATATTAATCACTAATCAAGATTATTAACAACTAATCATTATTATTAACCACTAATACTAAAAGGGCAATTTTGTCATTATTAAAATATTTGGTTAAGGGGCTTTTAGATTTACTATCTAATGACCCTATTTTGTCTTTACTTGATATGCCCTAAAAGATTTCGGTATGCCCTAAAACAGGGTTCTGAATTTAAGGTGGTACCCGTGGAACTATTACTCCCCAAGCCATGAATAAGCTCAAGCAGTATGACCCATTGAGATTAACATGACTAAGCCCTAGTTAGTAATTCGGGGTACGGATACAAATTCGGGACGGCACACGTACGGGAATTATACGGATTCGGGTGATTCAGATTCGGTCAAAAATCCGGTCAACGGTTCGTTGTTCGGCAATTATTCGGAACGGAATACGTACGTGTATAATTCGTTTTACATATATGAGTTCGGTATTGAAAATTCGGCATGTATAAAATTAATAAATAATACATTTTTAAGGTTATGTGTATAAAAAAATATAATGAAACCAACTATTATCAATTATATGTGTAATACAGTTAAAATATACCACCAACAATTGATCAGCTCAATGGTTGGAGCCTTAGTTTTGAAGTAAGATGTCATAGGTTTAATTCCCTTCGACAGCATTCTTTTTAATTTTTCTACAAAAGAAGCGACTGGGCCCAATCCACTGGATCGGCTGTTGACTCAGTCTGACAGCTGTCCGAACAATAAGCGGATCCGAATAATTCGCTGATAATCCGGAATCCCCATATAGTGCGCGTACCCTGTTCGGTGTTGGAATAGTTCGGACGAATAGAACGTTATTCGTTGATACGTTCGAATTCGTGAATCATTCGCCGAATTACTAACCAGGAACTAAGTTAGTGTACTAAATGGTTACATACTTCCATGGCTATAATAAGTAAAACGAAAAACTGACTGTCATCAATGTATCGACCTGGGTTTCTTCACCGATAAAAACTTGGAACTTGTGTACAATGTTCTGAAAACCGGCCCGGGCGTCGAACCAGAAAACTTATCGGGTAAAGGTCCAATGGTTCAACCAGTGATTCAACCCGGGTTCACTGGGTCATATATATTTATATATAGTATATATGTAATAAGAGGAGGGATCCCTTCACACTTTTATTATCACATTATCTCACATGTTGGACGTCATTTTTGCGAATTAAAACCAAACCATAATGGATTTGAAGCTAATTTTTTTTGGGATATGTTACTATTACATAGTTTTACTTTCCTACCGAAAATGAGCATATTCCGAGACGTATAACATCATCATCTACTACTTTGAAAATAAGCCGTTGACAATCTGCGGATTTCCGGCCGTCGAAATTGAGACCGGTAGATCGTGAGGTTTTATATTTCGGAATGAGCTCATTTTTGGTAGGCATGTAGAAATTGGTAAGAGGAACATATTCTCAAAATATTAGCTTCAAATCCGTTACAGTTTGGTTTTTATTCACAAAAATAACATCAAACGTGTGAGATAGTGTGATAATAATAATGTGAAGGGATCTTTCCACATCTAATAAACTACTTAGGTCAATCTGAAAGATATTTAGATTAACTTTTCCATACGTTTGCAGGTGGAGCCACAATCAAAGAGGATTGGCACGTGGACTCATTATAAAAAAGGACTTATCAGGACACATTTGCCTCCCCTGTTTTAGTTATTTGCATTTAGACCAATAACCCTAATCTCTAAAGCAGCCGTCTTCTTCTATCTCACATCCTACCCCATCTCTCTCAAACCCTCAGCATTTATAACCATAGGTTCAACAGAAATTCAAGAATGTTTTACATCACAAACATTTACAGCAAGAAGATTTATTCTAAAAAACATTTCTTTTGTTGGAAGATTGAAAATCTGCCTACAAGCTTAGGGTGATTTTGTGTGTTTTCATCTGTTTGATTCTTCAAAATAGTTTTCTCTCTATTTGAATCTTCAAACAAAATCTTTGAATGAATTTTTAGCTTTTCATCTTCACTGTAATGGCAGTTAGGGTTGCACATGGTTCGGTACGGTTGTTGGCAAAGAAACAACCGAAACCGGAGTACTCGGTTTTTCAATATTGGAAACCGATGAAACCATTTAGCCTATTCGGTTTGGAGCCTCCCGGTTTCGGTACAAAACTGGTCTGTTTTTGGTTAACTGGCAAAAATCACAAAAATTTCTTATCTCTGTGAGTTTCACAAAACTGACACTATTATACTAAAGATGAGTTGTAAATACATATGCCAATTTTTAAAATGCCAAATACAACACAAATGTTATTCAGGACAATAACTTTCATCCATTCATTCTTCAAGTTCGAAAGAAATCCTGCCTTGCAAGATTGACACTCAAAACAAAGAGCAGGAGCAGGTTTCCAACAATCAGGGTTTGCTAAGGTAGTGTTACCAACTGCTACAAATTTGCATACAAAGCTAGCCACATTCTTGTGGTGGTTTCCAACAACCAGACTGCAATAAGAAAAGGAATCCATTAGAAAATGTGTATTGAAAGAAAGAATTAGGTAACAAAATGTGTAAAAAAAACAAAAATTCTTGTAAACAAATACTAAACTCAGAGATGTTTTCATCTACATGCTACATAAGGTCACAAACCTAAGCCTATTTCAAATTGTATCATGAATAAGGTAGTTTACCTGATTCATACAATTTACTATATAGATCGGAAAATTCATTTTTTCATCCAGTTACTGCCAAAAATAATATGTATGTATTAAACACCAAGAAGATCAGTAGTAATTGAATTAATATGAACAACAAAAATACAATGATTACTTGATCAAATATTCCAATATATGAATTCCCTAAACTATCAGAAAAATACTCAATTCAAGTTGAATCAACAAAAATAAATTGAAATAAACCTCAACCCAGTTCATATTAGTATCTTAATTTAACATAACTAGAACTAATTTTGAGAAATCTTAATTATAGCTTATTTTTTATTTTTAAAACCCTAATTTTCACATTTATAAGATTTATGAACTGGCTTAGAGTCATCATCATCACCTGGTAGAGACCCGGCACTGGGTGCTTCAATAACGCCACCATAATTTCTATCAACGCCGCCATCTACATCATTCATTAACGCGTCCAGTAGGTATTCTTCACGACCAGCAAAACAAAAAAATGGTTTTTAAAGACTGATTAATGGTGATTAGTGATGGATGAGCTTCAGGAGAACTAGGAACGGTAGTTTGCTCATGTGAGGGGGAAAAGATACGACTCATATCTAGATCTGGTCATGGTGGTGGTGGTTCAGCGAAGAGGAAAAGAAAAAAATTAGAGGAAAGTGAGAAAGAAGTGGTGCTGCTGCAGTGCTCGATGGAAGAAGAGGATGAATCATCTACCTACAATCAATGGATACGATTAAACCTAAAAGATCAATAGTTTAAATCTAATTTACTATATACAATTGTTATCGGTTTCGGTTACTACGGTTAGGTTTTGAGTGTAAACCGAAACCGAAGCTGTCGGTTTCCTGAAATTGACAACTGAAATCTAAACCATGGAATTCGGTTTCACTTCGGTTTGGTTAATAATTCACCGGTTTCGGTTCGGTTTCGGGTTTAGGTTCGGTTTTGTGCAGCCCTAAATTGGCAGTGGGTCAAATCAGTTCAGACTCGTACTGGGTTGCACGGTCTACTGGTCGGACCGACCGGGTCAGACGGTTTTCAAAAAAGAGAACGGTTTTTGACAAAATTAGTGGGTCAGTGTTGAATCGGACCGAAAAATTGACTGGGCCGCCGGTTCACCAGTTCGACCGGACGGTCTGTGACGGTTTTCAGAACACTGCTTGTGTAGGAGATGAGCTTGCAAGTTCTCCCAGCAGCCCTATCGCCGACTATGACACAACTGCCAGAAATCGAAGTGCAAAAGTTTTTGATGAATGATTTATAAGTTTCGAGTAAGTAAAAAACAATGGTTTTTAGTTCAACCTTGCACTGATGTATTAAGTATTACCTTCCCGATGCAGAAGTAGTATAAAGGCTAGCCGAACATGCAATGACGTGACATATCAAGAAAAAGTACTGCATAAAACCAACTTTCATAGATCTAGACATATTTGCAATTTCTTATCCGAGTGACCCTTGACAAATGTTCTAGTGAATATTACCACCACCTTTATAATATGTGCCAGTTCACCTCATAGATCTGCTTTCATCCCACAAAAATAAGCACCTAGAATGACAACAAAAAGCTTGTAGCTTGCCCTAACGTAGCGCTACAAATAGTGGTCTACAATTCCAAGGTGTCATGATTCTCCTGGCTAAGTAAGCTAACGAAAATTCGAGAACAGAAAAAGCATCACCTGATTATACTTGGGTAATTGTCCACTTCTGCAGGGAGTTCCTGTTTTGATTTGTAAAAGCAAGACAGTTTGAGAAGTCGTATCTCAGGATTAAATAGAAGTAAATCACAAACCTATCCACTTGCTAAACCAACTGAGACATGCAATGGGTGGCTAACCATCACACTCCATCCAGCAGCTTTAGGGTCAAGTGTTGCTATAATCAATTTCGTAACTGTGACTCTCATCACCCTATCCTGCAATGAATAAAGACTAATTAATTACTCATAACAACATGAGTTTTAAGGCATATTAACCAAACGTTCAAACATTTAAAGACTACATCGAGTAGGAAATTGCCGGAAGAAAACTCACCAATACTCTTACCAAGTTTCGACCTTATTGCTTTCAATTAACTACCAATGTCATAACAACAAAACCCATTTAATTAATTAAAACTCACCAATACTCATCGAAAGCTAAACCTATAAATGTTTGGTTCAACCACTTCCTTTTTTTCCCAACTTCCAGTTCCTTGTCTTGGTCCCAGTCATTCTTGAAATTTACACTACAGACCCTAGAGTATGAATGTTATGAGTAGCTAAGGTAGGAGGCAAGTTTAAATACGAAAAGTGAAAAATACTATAACCCCCTTCTATATGGGTTTAACATATATAAGCCCCACTAAATGGATCGTTCATTGTCAACTCCATACTTTAGTAAAATGATATTACTAGGCCCAAAAAATCAATTTTTCTTCAGATCTGGCCCATAATTAATTATTACGAATTTTAATAATGATATCACTACCCTTTTGTATATATACAAGAGAAATATCATAAGATATTTTCATTTCTCTATTCTTTTTCTCTCTCTTCTCCATTCTCTTTCTCTCTTGGCTCCAGCGAATTCAGACCGGTGAAGAAGAAGACGAATCAATTCAATAGATTTTGCAGCTGATCATCAGTTAATCTACAAATATGAATCAATCATTCAATCGATTTCATTTGAATATAGGTTTTAGTTGGTTCTAAGCTGCATCAGGTTAGGTTTTCGTTAATTCAACTGTGTTTTTTTTTTGAAGAATTTGAATCGATCTGAATCTAGGTTACAGTTGATTCGAAGCTGCATCAGGTTCATCATTCTTACTTTTCTTAGTTCAATTAGGTTTTTGATTTTGATTTTGATTGATTCTGTTCAGATCTGAGAAGAAGAAGAACCTGATTTTTTTTTTTATCAATCGAAGATCTGCAACGTAGTTTTAACCTTAATTATTTACTTATTGTGCAGGTTTAACAATGGAATTAAGAAGATCCTCAACGGCAGTAGAAATGAATTCTCTGTCATTTATTTCCACTTTGACAATAACTAATGAAGAATCATCTTATAATGATAATTCATCTGAAGATTTGGTACGAGCAAGATCTGAAAATCAGTAAGATTTCTCCTGTTCTTTCTTGACTCAACAAGTTTTAAATCTAGGTATACATTTAGATTATTGTTGTTGTTGTTGTTAATAATGTTTTGGAAGATAAATTGATTGAACACGGTTTTACTGATAATAAAATTTCTCACAAGCTTGATGAAGCAAACCTCATAGATAGATGTAAATGATCAGATATTAGTCTTTTTACTAGATGTGAATCATTAATTGATTTTTTTTTTAAAAGGAAGAACAGATTCTCCTGAGAACATAGGGGTTATGATTACCAGTATTTATGTACTGTATGTATCATTTGAGTGATTATGCATGTTATAATTCCTTTTGAACAATGAAAATATGAAATTATAGATGCAAGGAATTTGTAGCTAACACTACATTTGAATTTTCATGTTTTAGCTTTTCAGAATGAGTTGTTAAGGTTCACTTGAATTGTTTAAACTCTGTGGTTTGAATGTATCATATTAAAATTGTATAAACTTTATGATTTGAGTTTACTGTTCTTTTGTTCAGAATTTTGATTAATATTTAAATGTGATTGAGTTTCTCATTTTGATGATTATGCACAACATGTGTGACTTTCGTCTACACATCCAAATTACATGTGTAACTTGCGTCTACACATCTGAATTGCATGTGTAACTCTCAGTTACACTATTCAGATGCATCTGTAACTCCCAGTTACACTAGTCATATACATGTGTAACTCCTATTTACACTAGTCACGTGCATGTAAAACTAGTTATACATTGTTGTGTGTATTGTTCTTTTAATCTCATAAATGATTAATCATAAAATTGTTTTATTCTTCAACTAAAATGGGCTATGACCCCATGTCCTCCAATATCAGTCTTTTTACTAGATGTGAATCATTAATTAAAAATTGTTTTAAAAGGAAGAACAAATTCTCATGAGAACACATGGGTTATGATTACCAATATTTATGTACTGTATGTATCATTTGAGTGATTATGCATGTCATAATTCCTTTTGAACAATGAAAATATGAAATTATAGATGCAATGGATTTGTAAGGCAGTTATTTTGATCCAACTTTGTTTGGATTTTTCAATTATAACCTGTAATTGTGTATGAGGACTTGCACTTGGAGGTGGTTTAGAATTGGCAATGGTTAGTGATTTCTGCTACATTGCATTGTTGTAGTAATTGATTTATTGAACCTTTTATGTTGCAACTTCTAGTGTTCTTGTAAATATGATAGTTAGAGTGACTTGTCATCATGTTGGTTGATTGTAACAGGGATGTCACCAAAATTTCAGCTTGGTGTGAAGCATAATATCAGGAACGTATTCGTCATTGCTCATGTTGATCATGGTATGCAAGTGTGTAGTATTGCTTTTGCATCTAGATTAGTTTGTGCATACAATGATTAGTTTGGTTGATATTCTTATGTTTCTTTTATAAGAAAATCAACACTTACAGATTCTCTTGTGGCTGCTGCTGGTATTATTTCCCAAGAAATAGTTGTGTGTGAAATGCTGTTAAAGGGTTCATTTGTCTTGCTTCTAATAATTTTACAGAATCCATGATCCTAATTACACTAGCTAGACAGATAATAAATTCACTATTATTAAGAGTGATTGCATTATTCTATGTATTTGGGTTCAGGTTTGTATCCTTTACTGACCTTTTTTTGGATGTGTAGCACTTAGTTACACATGCTAATTAGATGTGTAACTTCTAGGTACACAAGCTAAATGAATGTGTATCTACTAGTTACACATGCTAATTAGAAGTGTAACTTGTAGATACACATGCCTGTAAGTACGTACACAAACAGAATTTTTTTTTTTTTTGAAGTGCAGGGTGAGGGCTTACTGTATCGGAGGAAACTGAAGATGCGCTTTTATGTTTTGAGTAATTCTGGCAAGCCAATACATTTCAGGTCACTGTCGTTGCTAAAATGGGGGAATTCAGAGGTATATTTTGTATTTAATAATGTTACTAATTGTGTATCTCCAAAGTAATGGATTTGTATACTTTTTAATATGGCTGTAAGTACGTACACGAACAAAAAATATTTTTTCACCTAGTAAACTAAATTGCGCATACTATGAAAGAAGTTGCACTAGTAGCTGCTAGATATATACCTTGTAATATAGTATGTTGCATTTCAGCCAATTAAGTGTCGTTTGATGTTGTTTGTTGAGTAGACTTCATTGTTTACGAATTGCAAGTAGCTCTATGTGATGTCCCTGTTTCTACCTCCAATGAAGATAACATATATGTTTTGAGTACACAAGCCATATGGATGTGTAACTTCTTATCATATAAGCCTAAATTGGTTAGGAGCTAACTATGGGGTCTTGGTGTTGGTGCTAATCCTAATATTTGTAAAGTAGAGAAGCAACAGAAGAGGTACTTTTATGGTTCTGACATGGTATTTGTACGTTAAGTTTAAGTTACTTCCTTGATTTTTCTTGTTTGAGTATGTTGTTTTACAATTCAAATGATCTAAATGTATTGCACAACCTCATTACAAGGGAGATTATGGACTATATAATTTTGGAAGTATGTAATCATGTAGGAACTACTGCTTTCGGAGATGATGTTGATATGCATGTGTAACTCCTAATTACACATGCTATATGCATGTGTAACTCCTATTTACAATAGTCAGATGCATGTGTAACTAGGAGTTACACTAGTAACATGCATGTATAACTTCTAATTACACATGCCAAAATGAACACATTTAGTTGGTTGGGAAGATGATGTGACTGAACCAGTTTAGTTTTGTTAGATCGTTGTTAGATTGTAATGCATGCGTAATGTGTATCTGCTGATTAAACATATTACTATTTCGCATAATTGTTATATTTGGATTAAGATTATTATTAAAGGGAAATAACTAGTTGATAACTTTTGTAGAAAATGTGCAGATCTCAAAGATTAGGAGAGGCATAAGAAATGGACCAAAGACGCTGAAACCAATACCGGTGATAATATATTGCAGGTAACATATCTTGCCGATGTAAAATTTTGTTTTGTGTTGATTTTGTTTGTTTTAATTTCAATGGTTGAGGTAATATCAACTGTGGATGCAATTCTCGTTTTTCATCTTTTTTTATTCTACTTAAGTAGTTTGCACTTGCACTGTAGAGTGTGACTGGAACTTCGAAGGAATATTACACAGATTCTTAGGACATGATAATGATTTAGTTACACAAGCTAAATAGATGTGTAATTTCTTATTACACATGCTAATTAGATGTGTAACTTTTACTTACATATACTGATTTCATCCTTAATTCCGATTTCTTAGTTTCATTAGATCTTTTGCTTATTAGTGGCTGTCTTTTTCTTACTGATTTTGCAGGTTAGGTGTTGTGTAGTTGGTATTGTGCACACAAGCTATAGGCAAGTGTATTTGCTGGGTGCACATTCTAACTTGCATGTGTAACTGTTGGATATATTAAGATTAACTGCTGGATGATGGTGGGCGGTGAGGGTGGTGGTCAGGTATCTTAGTCTTAATATACCCACAAGCTACATGAATTGCTTTTATTTTTTGTGCCTTTCCATTCTTGTTTAAACTAAATGCTAGGTAAATATATCTCTCATATATACTTCTCCTTTGCACAAGCCATATATCTCTCATATTCTTGTTTCATTTTTGCGCATTTTCATTTATAATTGCTTTCATTGCTTAAATTTTGTTAAGTTTTGGTTTTCTTTCACAAATTAGTGTGTATTGAGTCGCATTAATTTCATGCATCAAATTTAACGTAGACAGGGAACCAAAACTACAATAATCTCATTCATTCCCATGTAACGTTGATTCAATGTTTTTTTTTTTTTTTTTGTTTCCTGATATATGTTGTTTGTCATCAAACCTGTTGCCTCCTTTTGCTGGGTATTTGACTATATTTTTCTCCTGGAATATGCAGATTCCCTTGACTGGAACAAATGTAATAATTGGAAGATCTTTGGTGCTTCGCGAGGATTTATATTATAGGATATAGTGGCTTATTTCGAGGATTTCGTTTTACATATCTAGTGTTTTGACTCGTTTATTGTGTATAACAAGCAATTACTATAGTTGATAAACAGATAAATTATTGTAAATGAATATTAAAGTAATACAAGTATTTCTATATGTGTAGTTTTGATGTATAACTAATGAGTACACATCCATATGTATGTGTAACTTTTTATTACGCATGCCATATGCATGTGTAACTTGTAGATACACATGTCATACGCATGTGTAACTTCTGCGTACACATGTGTAACTACTGAGTACACATCTATATACAAGTGTAACTTTGCATTACACATGTCATATGAAGGTGTAACTTCTGGATACACATGTCATATGCATGTGTAACTTCTGTGTACACATCCATATGTTGGTGGTGGTTGGAGGTAGTTGACAACGGTGGTGGTCAGAGGTGGATGGCGGTGGTGGTCGGATGTGGTTTGATAGTGGTGGTCGGAGGTGGTCGGCGGTGGCTGTGGTGGTCGGAGGTGGTTGGAACATCATCACACTATAGTTAATAATTTTGGGCTTGACAATATATATATATATAAGGGTATCAATGTCTTTTAATATTTCAGGCCTAGATTTAAACTTCTTTTAATTAAGGACTTGATATTATGGGTAACCCATGGGTGGGACCTTAGCTTAATTTTTCCATACGAAAAACTTTCAAGTAGAGACATCACCCCCTAACCGGATTCAACCCTGACAATAGTACCTCATACTTTATCTGTTTTCAAAGTTCTGTTATGAGCTTTCCTCGACTCTAAAACCTCATTGAACATTCGCGCATTAATCGTGCACCAAGCCGACATCGCACCAAACAGAGAAAGAAGAAAAAAAGTTAACGTGCAGACTAATAGAAGTACAGAACTATTACAGAGTTCAGACAACCATTGCCACAACAAAATTACACAAAAAAACAATACTTTTTCAATGTACTGATAGCTCTGTTGATACATGAAAATAATCAATCCAAAGGAGGTAGCCTCTTTGTATATTAAGGGTCTCCCCTTTGATGGATAAGGGGACTAGGCTTAGTCCATGTGATAATGGATTAAGCCTAGTCTAAGAAAGATAGCCTTGAGTTGATTGTCTTTGTATTAGAACAAAGGAGAAGCCCTTCTCTTAAATCCTTAATGACTTGGATAAGAGGAAAATGGCCAACAAAATCACTTCTTTTCCATTTTAATGGAAATCAAACCAGCAGTGAAAATTCTCTTTTTCAAAAGGCATCCCGTTACTGCATGGATCATTAAAACTCCGTAATATTAGGACTTACTATCTTGAAACATAGTCTTATGGGCAGTTATCCATAAGAAGGGGAAAGGAAAATTATTATAAAAGGGGAAAGAAGGCATACTTAAAGGACATAATTAATCTACCATTACCTCTCATAAACCTCTCTATACCTTGGGAGTACTTTCCGTAATTAGGGCTAGTTCCTCCTTCCCACGTTTTACCCTATCAACATTGCGACCACAGTGGAAGGTTCTTAGCCTCTTTTCTAGCATGATACTCCCAAGTGCGAGCCAGGAAGTACCAGCGGGAGGAGCACTCCCGAATTTGGAAAACGGAACTATGGAAGAGGTGCATGGAGAAAGCGATGAGGAGATACGGATCTGAACAGTGGTCACCACACCTATTGTGCAAGGCGCAGGAGCGTCTCAAAAGAAAGGGGAGACTTCAAAGGGAAAGACCATAGATGAGACGAGCGAACAAGAGGTGTCCCATATGCAAAAGGAGTTAGACGCGTCCATTAAAAGGCAACAGTAATTACGTGGGATCATGAAGCGGGCGAGAGAACAAAACGCGAGAACTTCTATAGTGGTTAGCGCGAAAAATACTGTTCAAGGGATGACGGAAGACGCAATTGCAAAATATCTCGAGACAAACTACCGAGTCACAAAGCACGATATCTACAACTCGCTAGAACCACCATATTCTGCAGAGATTGCTGACTACAAGTACCCGAAAGATTATACATCACCAAAATTCAAGACTTACGGAGGGAAAGGAAATGCGCGAGAACATGTGAGCTGCTTCATATCAGCAATGAATGCCCATGCGCAGGATGAAAACCTCTATATGCGAGAATTTCGGAAGTCATTGACGGACAACGCCTTTACCTGGTATGATAACTTAAAACCCGGAAGCATTAACTCATGGTCCGCTATGGTGCAACTTTTCTTGAAAAAGTTCTATTCCGCTCAGAGGAGAGTTACGGCAATAAATTTAGGAAGATGTACCCAAAGGGTAGGAGAAGAGATCAGGAAATATATTACTTGCTTCAGAGATTTCACGTTGGAATGCCACGAAGATATACCGGAGGAACGCCTAGTGGAAATCTGTATCATAGGAATGGACACTGTTTTCAGGTTAAATTTAACAAGTTTCAAGTTTCAAAACTTTATGGAAGTCGAAGAGGATGCATTTTGAATATCAGATTGCGTTGACGCTATGCACTCGGGAGGAGTCGGCCACGCTTGGCAACAACACTCCGTTAACGTTGCATCCGCACTTGCCCTTAATGATCAATCGCAAACAAACGAAAGGGGAAAAAATGGAGCCACCTTTGGTTCTTACCGAGGGAAATCCGGAAGAAGAGGCGAAAGAACGGATGGTGGAAGATCTAATCCTCCACCCCCATTACCGTGTAATAAAGAACAAATAGTAGGGATCCTAGGGCAATGGTTAGCAAACAAAGAAGAAGCATTACCACCAGTATCCGTAGAACCTACCGTAGCATATAAAGCTATAGAACCTACCGTAGCAGATAAAGCACACAAATGATATTGTCACTACCACAGAAGAGTACATACTTCCGACCGTGGAGTGTTATTCTCTCCGCTACATTGTCCAGAGGAAGCAAGTCAGGGGCGAGCTGGAAATAGATGATCAAAATATCAACAAAGACCCACTCCCTCAACACCAGGTTATGATGATCGCACATGACCCAGCTGATGGGGAAGCTTGGAGGCCTTGGGAAGATACAGAAGGAGAATGAGAAGAAGCGTGCGAGGCATCCGAGACGGCGGTTTTCCCGATACAAATGGAGTTGCCAGTAAATCCGCTCAAACTATTCTGGCCCAGCAATTCTTCGACTCCCTGGGTTTTAGTGAAATTCAGGTTCACGAAGCGTCCAAATCCATAGCCGCAATTGCATCTGGAAAAACATATGATCCGGCATCTAAAGGAGCTATTACTTTTACGGATGAAGATATATGTTACCCGGGAGAGCACCTTCGCCCCTTATACCTAACGACCCTCATTAATAAACAACCGCTCAAGCGAGCTTTCATAGATGGGGGAGCTTCGCTTAACTTGATCTCATTACATACACTGGAGTTGCTGGGAGTACCACAATCGACGATAAAGATGCGTGCAACAACTGTAAGAGGGTTCGGAGGACAAACTCAGACGACGATTGGGATAGTGCATTTGATGATGAAAATTGGGCCCATCAAAAGCGCTTACCCCATTTTACGTCCTTGAGGATGACACCACATTCCACGTGCTACTCGGAAGAGGATGGATCCTGAATCACAAAGTGGTAGCATCTACGTATCATCAGTGTGTTAAGACCAATATTGGAGGAAAGCAGTACCGGATCCCAGCCACAAGCAACCCGTTTGGACCAGAAGAAGCCTACATGGCTGACGCGGTCTTCTATACACAACCCATCTTAGACCAACAAGAACAGACGGAGCACTTAATACCGCTCCCAAAATGGGAAGAACTCAAACCGATAGAATAAGTGAAAGAAAAAGCTAAGTCAGTGTTCATCCCGTCGCGGATGGGACCTACCGCGGGAAATAAAAGAGTAGTAGCCAAGACTAAGAACATTCAGTTCAAGCGTTTCTCCAGGTCGGAAGGAGGACACGTTTACCGCTTATAACAATCATCTTGGGAAGTCTCTCAGTGCCAACACCATTGTGCTATGTCATGAGAAGACGAAGAAATGGCGGAGACAACCCCAACGGCGGAAAAGTTACAAGAGGAAGCAGATGTATTGGTCCCGGAAGAAGAAATGATGGAAAAGCTACCTGAAGATAAGGTAAAAGCCGACCCAACACTTGACGGGTTAGTGGAAATAAATCTCGGTTCAGCGGATCATCCTCGTTGTATGTGCATCAGCAAACGCCTACAAGGAGAAGAAAGGGAACGGATGACTGTATTACTCCATGAATATCAAGATGTGTTCACATTCACATATGACGAAATGCTTGGCTTAGATAGCAATTTAGTCGCGCATAACCTGAGCGTTTCACCTGAATATAAGCCAGTTAAGCAGTGAAGTCGTAGTTTTCCAGAAAAGATTGAGCTCGCCATCAAAGAATAGGTGGAAAATCTAATCAAAGCTAAATTATCAAGCAAATCCAGCACACCGTGTGGTTAGCCAATATCGTGCCGATAGCCAAGAAGAATGGGAAAGTTCAATGTTGCGTTGATTACCGAGATTTGAACCGAGCGTGTCCCAAAGATGACTTCCCAGTGCCAAACATAGACGTAATAGTGAATAACACGTGCGGACACGAAATGTTCTCTTTTATGGACGGTTTTAGCGGGTATAATCAAGTTAGGACGGCAGCGGAAGACGCCCATAAAACAGCCTTCCAGACACCATACGGGAATTTCTACTATATCGTAATGCCTTTCGGATTGAAGAACGCTGGTGCAACCTATCAGCGGGAGATGGTGGCTATTTTTCATGATATGATACATCAGATAATGGAAGTATACATAGATGAAATTGTGGTAAAATGTAAGGCGCGAGAAGATCACCTGAAGCGTGTCTTCGACAGATGCAGGAAATATCACCTGAAGATGAACCCCCTCAAATGCGCTTTTGGCGTCACTTCTGGAAAGTTTTTGGGATTCGTTGTCACAGATATAGGCATACAAATTCATCCGGGTAAGGTAGAAGCAATAACCACTATGACGCCGCCCGCAAACGTAAAAGAATCTCAAACTTTTATCGGAAGAATATCATATGTCCGGAGGTTCACCCGGGATTGGCCCAATTATTATCTTCCTTCTCAACATTATTAAAAAGAACAAGTCATATGAATGGGGAGATGATCAGGAGCAAGCTTTTCAGAAACTCAAAAAATGCTTAAATAGTACATGGGTTCTACGACCCCCGATCAAAGGCGAGCCCCTCTACCTATATACAACGTTTACCATCTTGGCAGTCGGAGCATTATTAGCCCAGGACCTCGGCAACGATCAACTATGTCCAATTCATTACATTAGTAGAGGCTTTAGAGATACGGAGTTCAGGTATTCAAAAGCGGAACAAGCATGCTTAGCACTCATATATGCTACACAGAAATTACGATCATATTTGCTCACTCATGAGACCATAGTAGCAACTGCTAATATGATCACTTATCTAGCCATGAAGCCAGTTTTATCCGGAAGAACAGCTCGATGGACATTACAACTATCTGAGTTTGAACTAAAATATCATCGACCCAGAGGAGTTCGTGGGCAGGCATTTGCGGATCTACTAGCCGCATTTCCGGGGACATACATGATGGAGATAAGTAAAGAAATACCTGGAGAAGTCGCGGAAGTTGAAGCGGAAGAACGATGGGCAATATTTTTTTACGGATCATCATATGGCTCTCACGGAGGAGCCGATATAGTTTTTGAAACACCCAAGCGTGATTTATTATCATTCGCATTCAAATTGGATTTTGAGTATAGCAACAACGTGGTGGAATACGAAGCACTAATCTTGGGATTACGTATGGCGGAAGAACTTAATTTAGGTGCGATATACATAAAAGGAGATTCGAAACTCATTACAAATCAAGTATCAGGGGAATTCCAGGTGAAAGAAGCGCATTTATCGCCCTACCGGGCGGAAGTCCAAGAATTGATAGCCAAAAGAGGGAGTATTGTCATCGAGCACACAGGGAGAACCACTAATCGCCACGCCGATACATTAGCTACTCTAGCAGCAAAAATGCTATTGGATGAAGCGGACGAAGGAACAGTAGTCGTCAAGAAAAGGACGTTGCCAAGCATGTGGAAGGAGGATGCGGCATTCGAGCTAAAGGACGACTGGAGAACAACTTACATCAAGGACCTAACCAGGAATGCGGACGAACAGTTGTTACCTACCAAAGTATTAAAGCAATTCTTCATGATACGAGGAGCGCTATATTATCGAACACCCGGAGGAGCCCTATCACGCTGCGAACAGACAAGAGGAATTCCGATATACCGCCGTTTACATAGGATGGGTGTCTATTGGCCAAATATGGCAGTCCAAGCGGCAGTGGTACAAGATAAATGTGAAGACTGCGAAGCACCTCCATAGCAAACGGAAATATATAATGTAGATATAGAAGATTGGAGGCAACCATAAATAGATTTTATCCAACATGAATGTCTGCCGCAAAATAGGCAAGGCGCGCTCAAGATCCAGCGAAAGGCTGATCGATTCTTTATAAATGAAGGAATTTTATATAGAAAGATCTACGAAAACGCGATACTGTGCTGTTTATCACAAGAAGAAGGGGAAATAATAATGAAGGCGGGTTTTACTGGTCCACGATGGAGTTTGATACAACCGATCATGTAAAAAAGTGCCACCAATGCCAAAGCCATAGACCATTAATCCGGGCCCCGTATACGTTATTACACAGCGTCGTCATTCCCTGGCACTTCCATAGTTGGGGACTCGATATCATTGGGCAAATAAGTCCGACTTCGTCAGGATGACACAAGTATATCATCACTACAACCGAGTATTCTTCAAAATGGGCGGAAGCCAATCCTGTACGCGATTACTCCGGAGCCACTATTGCGACATTTATCAAAGAATATATCATATGTCGATTTGGTGCAAAAATGATCATCCGCTCGGATAATGGAACCTCTTTTGTCAACCAAAACGTTAAGGAACTGTTAGATCAGTACGGGATTAAATTCCATACTTCGACCGTCTATTACCCCAAGGGGAATTAGAAGGCGGAAGCTACTAACAAAATATTGCTGAGGATATTAAGTCGAACGGTACATGATCATCACAGGAGCTGGCATGAACAGCTACCACTCGCACTCAATTTTAAAAAAAAAAACAGAAAAAAAAACAAGAAAAATGCGTTGTATCATATTTTGGTTTTTTTTAGTTTTGTTCTTTCAATAAAGCCAATGGAAAGAAGGAATATCCATAATGAAGTTTCAAGAAACAATGAATTAGAGGAAAGAATCACATTGTCAAGATTCTACGAAGTTCAAGAGTTATCAACAAGAGTTCAAGATCGAAGACGAAGATGAAGACAACGATTGAAGACCAAACACGTTTCTATATATGGACGTTGTGAGAGTGGTGCTAACTGCACGTCGAACGGATTACGAGGTAAGTAAGCATATTCCCACCTTCGTTAAGTAGTTGATTTCCTTTCTTAGAGATCGTTAGAAAAAAAAAGGGTTTTTAAAATGATAAAAGATGTGGGTTCTTAAATCAATTCGGAGGGTTTTTCCTTCCTACTATTCAACGTGTCACAGGATTCTCTCTTCATTCCTACCTGGACACATGTGTGACCCATAAAAAAACTATTTATTATTGAGAGCAATTTCATAAAACCCTTTCTAGTGAGGCAGAGTCAAGACTTTTGATCACTCTCGAACTTGAATTTCTTTCTATAAGGGATGGTTATTTCTCTCTCAACTTTTAAGGATGAGATTGTGTTCATATATATGTCTAACTTCTTATTACTAGTATGCAGAATCTCTATGTCTTCTTAGCGCGTTGGATGCTATCATTTCGGAGAAATTGTAAGTTGGAAAAGTAGGTTTTGTGGGTATATCTCTAGTAAACCTTCACGAGACTATAACTCATCCACTAGGGACACCTAGGGGTTTAAAGGCTTGTTATACATGCTAAGTGTGACCGTAGCCTCGACGAACGGATTTGTATGTATGTTTTAGAATTGTTTTGTTTGATTTGCTTGAGGACTAGCAAAGTCTAAGTGTGGGGGAATTTGATAGGTGTTGTAAACACCTAGATATTTATCTATTGTTTATGCTTTCTTTGCGAGTTTTTTTTGTAAATTATGTATCTTATGTTTACTTTTGAGTTTATAGGTACTTTGGAGTCATTTGGAGCAAAAAGAAGCAAAACTCGCTCAAATCTAGGATTTCATCTCATCAACTTGAAGAGAGCGAAAATATGAAATCAACGGCGAAAGAATGAGGCCACTCCGACGTCGTATAAGGAAGTTACGAGCAAAATTATTGAATTGCAAAGGGGTCTGAATTGTCAGTTTCGCAGAACCGACAGTTCAATGGAAATGCTATCACCTCAGGTGGCCCCTATCCAAAGCTGGGGCATGTAAGTTCAAGTTCCTACAAAAATACCTCAATTTCAGAAGAAATCATTAGTTGTTCTTCTTTACCGTCCCTGTCTGATGGCGGCAACACTATTCAGAGACAAAGGGAGATTCAGAGTGAATTTAAGAACCTGTGTAGGTGGAGGAATGATTTCTTCCAATGAATCATGACTAGGAGAACATACAGAGATGAAGAACATTCAGAGAAGAAGGTTAGAGGAGATCTGAAACAATTTATATGTCTGCTGCTAATGAAGAAATTCATGGGTTCTAAGTTGTAATAAGAAGAAATTGCAGACTCGGAAGGGTTAAGAAGGTTGTCTTTGCAATGGGTTAGATCAGGTTTTCGTAATAAAGAGTCCCCAAATCAGAAGAATTAGGGTATCGAAAGAAGAAAGGGGATCTTTACAACTGAATAATGAAGAGAGAAAAGATGGGTTTTGGTTCATTTGAAGATTCAGAAGGGATTGATTCAGTTTGTGGAAGTTAGGGTTTCTGAAGAAAAGCAGGAGATTAATCTGTTGCTGCTTGTTACAGGGAATGGAAGGGAAATAGATGAATGCTTAGGATTACTGAGATGGAATTGAAGCTACAGAAATGAGCTGAGATGAGAAGGAAGTAAGGGTTTCTGTTGTTGGCAAGCAGTGGTGGTCTCTGGTGAAGATTAAGATGGAAGAATGGCAGCTGTTATGGTGTTCCAAGGTGAAATAGCAGGTGCACTAGCAGAGATGGAAGAAGAGATTTTGTTGAACCTGACTTGCAGGTGGTAGTGCTTGGCAGAATCTTATAGCGGGGAGTTCTGTAGAGTTGAAGCTGCAGACTAATGGTAATATGGGTTGCTGGTATTCAGGGCCTTAACTTGGCTTGAGGCAGTGGTACTTGTTTAGCTTGAACTGCAAGAGAGAGTTGCAGTTAGTGGAGTTGCAGCTTAGATGTATGCTAGGAATGATCTGAACTGTAAGTTGTGCTGTGGAGCTGAGACGAGCAGAGATGTACTACCGCCATGAACTGAAATGGTGAATGGCTAGTTTAGAGACGTTACAGTTGCAGCTTCAGGAGATAATGAATGGATGTGCAGGATTATATTGCATTGCAGGTGGAATCCTAGATGTGTATGTGAACTGTTGCAGGAGAAGTGATACAGGAATGCCATAGATGGAGACAACACAAGATGTTAGTTATAGTTCTGGTGGATGGTTGCAGTAGATGCTGTTGATGGTGTTGGATTTGTATGAGAACAAGAACAAGCTACTGGCAGATGGTTTAACTATTGATTGTAGCTGAAAATGCGGGGGTACAACAACCACACCCAATAATTCGTTTGGCAATCTGAGATGACTTAATTACTCCAATAAACTTTCTAGAGAATCAACCGGACAGTCAGACTCAATCTAGAGAAAAGTATATCAAAGAGTTTATATCTCTATTTCACAATGTAATCAACAAATCAAACCAATAGATATCCGAGAGCCTGATTATTATGTGAAACAACTTGAACGGTACCAAAGACCAATGTTCAAGTGTCAATCAATTTAAATCAACAACCTAAGGTTGGATTATCTAATTGATTGATCCTAACGCACAACCTGTGATATTTCAATTATATAACAAAATATAATGCGGAAAAGAAATAACACGGACACCAAAAGTTTTGTTAACGAGGAAACCGCAAATGCAGAAAAACCCCAGGACCTAGTCCAGTTTGAACACCACACTGTATTAAGCCGCTACAGACACTAACCTACTACCAATGAACTTCAGAATGGACTGTAATTGAACCCTAATCAATCTCAATCTCACACTGATTCAAGGTACAGTTGCGTTCCTTACGTCTCTGATCCCAGCAGGATACTACGCACTTGACACTGCGCCAGAAAGCACCTTTTTCGACAGGCAAGATCCGTCGTAAATAGGGATTATTGACAGTGCTTTCCCGTCAGACGGGCCGTCATATTTTAAGGTGTCAAAAGCCTTAAACGACGACAAACCACTGTCAATAATTATTAGTATTTAACCACGAGCTCTGCTCGTCAGTAACCAAAATTGAATTGACAGCAAATGTATTCGTTTAATTATATAAATAGTGTTTTCGTTTTGCTTAAATTGCAAACCGAAGTAATATGAACTAAGAACAGTTTCAACTGCAAAATAAATTGATTATATTGTAAAAAGTTGATCTCATATTTATTTTTTGTCCAAATTACATTCAAGAAAGTAGACAAAATGAACAATGTTGCATAGACTGTTTTATCTAAGAGAGCTCTGGAATCCATAAATTGTCGCCAATTTGTGCTAGGCATCTCTTCTGGGTTGCTTCTTGATAAGCCTGTCACAGAAAAAGGCAATTTCAAACAGAAATTTGCGGCCACTAAATCAAGAACTATAAGTAAACTCTCGATAAACTATATATTTAGCATAATCATTTCAACTTCTGAGGTGAATGCCGTTACTAGCATGAAGGAGCCTGTATATCAGCTACAGCAAACATGCAACTCAAACACTAAAACTAGCCAAACATATCCACAACCTGAACCAGAGAGTTAGAAGGCATATCATAGAAAATGAATTCCATTTTGAGATTCACTAACTCAAAGAATTACCTTCGTTGGAAGGACCAACCCAGAAAAGGAAGTATGCAAGCAAAAACCCAAGTAAACACCCAAGTCTACTGATCCTATAAATATAAAAAAGATAACTATTAGAAATATCTATGCTAAGTCGAAGACTTACCAAGCAACAATGGATAATCTTCAGCAGCTAGCGACATCGTGCGAAAAGCAACACGTTTCAAAGGCAACCTCTTTATTTGTTCTTCATGTTTTTTTTCTTTTTCAGGTCCCTTACATTTAATGTCACAAGAACCACAACAATTACAGATCAGCTGAAAGATCAAACTACCAAAACAGATTTCATAAGAGATCAAGGCAGAAAAAGAAAAGAGTGAATCATTACCAGTAATGATGAATAACAACCTTGGGTATATGAAACCTTTTTCCCTGTGAGAGACATCAGAAACCATCCCCTCCTCTTTTGAGTTATCCTTGCAGAAATCCTTCTATCATACATTACAGCCACTTCCAGAAGCATTCCTAAATCTAGCTTCATCTGTAGTCCTGAAAAGAAGCATCAGTTCCAAGACTACCAAAGAGAATGCCTTTTTTAGTAATTATATGACTGCATGATTTTGAGTCCAGAGTTTAGCACCAACATGTTAATAAAGAGCTAACACCATATCATACATAACTCATCAGCTCGTACTGCTAACAACAAGGACTGGCCTTCCAGACTTCAAGCGAACATCAGCTATCAACCTGGTAGGTAAAGATATTTTCATTTTCGACATTGCCACCCATTTCCTTGTACCCTGCAAGCGTTGTATGATTTTCCAGCAATTCATTAGCTATTTGTCTCTTTAATATTAATAAACTTATGAAGATAAGTGATTATCAGCATTACCAGCACTAGCAAAGTCACAAAACCCATGAGGATTGTGAGCACCATAAAACTACCTGGACACGTGGCAATCATCTACAGCCGAAGCAGGATAAAGCAACGTAACACAACGCACCACAGCATCTCTAATACAGCTTCAACATTAAGCTAAGGATGGAAGCGTCATTGCCGGATAATATCTTTCCCATAAAAGCCTAACGGTTAGGTAGGAGAGAGGGGACTTTTCTTTTCTCTTCCTGCTATCTCTTACAACTCACTTGAGCTCTGCTACTTTGTAAAGAAGTTCCAATGGAATAGAATGATCATGAATAAACACCTTAATCTTCTTCACCCGTGGATGTAGACAATCCGTTGTCGAACCACGTTAAATCACTTGTGTTGATATCTCTTTATTTTTCTGCACTATACCTTTTGCTCATGATTTTAGTTTACATCTGATTTTATCTACTGCTCTATCATTTTGATTAATTGGTTGTGATACTAGATAAATGGTATACACAAGGATGACATATATCTTTATTTAACCTACAAAATAACTAGGAAATACAGATGATATGTTAATCTTTCGAGAAAGTGCATCCTCAACTCAAAGACAACAAAACATGTCGTTCACCTTATGCCTCTCCTCAAGTGAAGCAGGATGACAAACTCTGATGGTTGATCATATAGCACAGTTGCTCTGATTATTACAAATTCACAAAGAAACAAAATATTCAGTCAAACACCTTGCAGAAACTTCTTAGCATGCATTGACAGAGAACAGAAATCCTTTTAGCAGAATAACATACTTGATTTCCCAGTTCTGAGCCAATTCTTGTTGCATTGCCCTTGTAACGCACAAAGAGCCATCAGCTATCTTAACATAGAGCTTCCCAATCCTGAATTTTTTTAAAAACACATATAATGAATACAAGACCAAGAAGAATAATTATTAAGTATATGAGCCACATGAAGTCTGTAATTACCAATGATAAGCTTTCACAAATAGGCTACTTCGTCTCATCGACAAACCCAGCAGAATGAATCCAAAATTATGCCCATCAACAATTATTGCAGAATGCCTCAACCAACTGGCCCAGTTTTAATTCCGCGCCAATTGTTTAAGTTAGAAGCTTGACAATGGTTTGAGAAAATCTTATGCAAAGAAAGTCTAATTCTGCGCCACCAAACATTGTACTACTGCGTTTACAAGATAAAGTTATTACTTATGATCTACAGGACATGAGATTTACGGAAGTCTAATTCTGTTTTACTGGTAATGTACTTTTAGTCAGTGCCCAGAACCAGTTCTTGTTGGGAAGTTTCCCCGTTGATCTCTAGTTTGAAAGATGCTTCCATTTCGTAAAGTTTGTCCCAAGCAACATCTTTTAACCAGGATAACCCTGATACATTTCCATTACAATAAAAACAAGAAACAAAACTATATAATATGAAAATACTTAAAAAAGGATTAAGGTCTTACTTCTATAGTTCTATTTGATCAGCCCCTCCAATACCTAATCTCTGGTCGACATCACATAAGAATTTATAAACGATATTCCCTGCTTCTTTTCATGCTTCTTTTCTCACTCTCCTGCCTTTTCTGATCATCTGGCTACCAAACTTTGATCTTTTTACCAATCAGTTCCTTTCCAGCATCACAAAACTTTGGTGTGAGATTCTCTTTAGTATTCCTAAGAAAACTAATATTGTAGCTTATTAGCTAGCACATAACAAATGAAACACAAAACAAGCATGCTTACGCAATTTGGACCATGCAATTTGTAACTTTCCAAAGTAGACACACACACACACACACAAAAAAAAAAAAAAAAAAAACTTTACAACAAACACAAAAATCAAATCAGAGAGATGTGTTGTACATGTGTACGAGCAACTAGCATTGTAGTTGAGGGAGGCGCCATGCCAAATCACTAATCTGTTTGATGTAAAAATAATTATCACAAATAGCATTAGCTTAATAAATATTCAAGACAAATTAATCTTTGATCCGCTCCTATAAATTTGCAAATCTCAGTGAGACATTTCCACATACACTTAAAGGAGTTGGAGCCCAGCTTGTTGCTAGGTTACCAACAAAAAGCTTTGTATGAACTATCTGTAAAAATATTTTTAAGTATTAAAAAATGATAATATAACTTAAAAGAGAAATGTATATTTATTTTTTTAAATTTATTTTTCACTCTCAGTTGGCAACTCTCTTATCTTTTGTTTACGGTTATATTCATCTAGATTTAGTTATCTTCAACAATTGTCATCTTCAACCTATTTTCATCTAAACTTTAAGGGGTTTCCCATTTACCTAAATTAGTTTTCTGCCTGGATCTTGATTTTGTTAGGATCTGGGCAGAGTAGCGTAGGATTTGTATATGTATATATCTTAGTAAATAAAAGTGGATGGCATACTACTGCAATCCAAATTTCCAATACACCGTTCTGGTGGTTTATCATAGCCTTAAAGGCGCATTTTGGTGGTGTTGCCTTATCATCGATCACTTTGTCAATGACAATCTTTTTCAACAACTTATTGATCAGTTCTTTTGGAGACAAGATCAACAAACATCCAAATTGATAGAAATAATTTGGGCATATCACTTTCTCTTTATGGAAGCATCTAAGTTCTACGTTGAACATCAACTGCAACGGTTTCGTACCATTGATGATCAAACAAAATGGGTAAATCCCATTAAAATGACACTTAATTCCTTGTCGAATTATGTATATCTAGTCAATTTTTCATTATTCGTATCTTTAATTTTCGAATTATGTAAACATTGTACTCTTCTTGTTAATCCGTTCATTGATGTAATCGGTGCTATTGTTAGCAATTTCATGTTAATGAAAATTTGAGGTACTATCCTCTTCCATCAAAAAAATAAAAATAAAAGAGAAATGTCAAACACTTTCTGAGATCCTAATAACCTATGATACAATATTAGATTCACATCCATTAAACTAAATAGGTTGCCAAATTAAACACGATCACGATATCATTCACATCCATCAACATAGAATTCCCAAATAGATTTATACGAATCCTTTGAATGGATTAAGCTAATTAAAACATTAATCAAACCTTAACATCAAAATCCAGTAAACAGACACTAACAAAACAAAATTTAACAAAAATGATACCTGATCGCTTAGAATTTCCTTCGGAATTCCAGTTCAATAGCCTGACCGCTTCATCTTAATGGTTCAAATCGAACAAAACAAATACCGATCGAAAGCCGATCTGTAGATCTCAAAGGTGGATTCGTATTCTCTGTCAAATAATCGAAACCATAGAAGAGACTAGAGAGAACAAGCAAACGCGAGTAGAGAAATAAAATCTAGGTTTCAATTTGGAGAGGAATTGGAGAGAAGAGAGAGAAATAAAATGAGAAATGAATCGATTTTTTTCTCTTTACTGTGTTGGTTTACATTTGATATGCCTGTCGATTACAGAAGCCCGGTGGTCACCCGATTAATTGATAGCTTTGGCTCGTCAAAAATGAATTGACATGCCTTCCCTATCAAATTTCTGAAAGGACCCTTGTTAAATATGTGATTCCCTTAAATAATCTCATCCACAATTAAGAGTTGCTATGATTCAAAGTCGAAGACTTGATAGACAAATCTGTCTCACACAGAAAAGTCTATAGAATGAATAAATCTGTCTCCCACAGAAATACCCAAGAGTTTTTGTTCCGTTTTTTTATAAATCAAGGTGAACAAGAACCAATTGATAAATCAGACTTATATTCCCGAAGAACAACCTAGTATTATCAATCACCTCATAATAATCTAAATCGTATGATGGCGAAACTAGATATTGTGGAATCACAAACGATGAGACGAAGGTGTTTGTGATTACTTTTTATCTTGCCTATCGGAGATTAAATCTCGAGCAAATCTTAGAGAAAATAGTACTCAAACGATATAATCGGGCAATATCAAAATACGCAACTACAAAGAAAATAGTTGGGTCTGGCTTCACAATCCCAATGAAGTCTTTGAAGTCGTTAACCTACAGGGTTTCGATAGAAACTTAAGGTTAAAGGAGAATCGACTCTAGTTGATGCAACTAGTAACACACAGGAGGTGTGGGGATTAGGTTTCCCAGTTGCTAGAGTTCTCCTTTATATAGTTTTCAAATCAGGGTTTGCAATCCAAGTTACCATGGTAACAAAGCATTCAATATTCACCGTTAGATGAAAAACCTGATTCAACCAAGCTAATATCTTTCAACCGTTAGATCGAACTTAGCTTGTTACACACAAATGAAATGTACCCTCATTTAGGTTTATGTAACAGTACCCAGTGTTTAAAAAAGTGAAAGCGTAAAGCGATGCGCTCTCTTGGTAAAGCGTAAAGCGCCATTAAAAAGCGTTACCAAAGCGCTGCCTCATAATACATATATATAGTTTTATTCTACATAAAAACTAAGAAGCACGCACAAGAAGATGGAAAGGAGTCTTGAATACGATGACAACTATTTCTTGTTTTTCATTTTTCTTTTCTATAACTAGACAGCTGGCTTATTATTAATTTTAACAGGTTGTTACACCTTGGACAGCTGGCTTCTTATAAGCTATACACATTTCCATAGCTTATGTATAAAGACAACATCTGAATAGCCTTTAAGAAGAAAAAGATTATCCTGACTTGTTTCTACTTTCTAGAGCGAACGTTCCAGTGCGTTTCTTATTCAAAACGCAAAAAAGCGAGCTCTGATTCGCGCTTTGAAACGCTTTTTTAAACACTGACCGTACCCAAACGTGTACACCATGTTGGCTCAACAATAGTTAACCGAAGTTAGCCATATGATTACTCTCATATCAACCTTATTCATCTTAACCATAACTAGTTCAAATGACTCAAATGAAACTAGTTAAAGAGCCATTCAATTGTTATATTCTCATAGAAGTATACAAGAACACAATTGAAGCAAAATCGGTTTGATTCACTCGAATCAATTCATGAACATTATAGCCACGGTTTTCAAATATTGCATTCCTTAATTTATAAATGTTTAAGTTCATGTACAACCGATTTTAGAAAGTAACCAACTCAAGTATGCAAACGAGTACGCATACTTAAGTAGCCGGACCGAGTTTTGTTACGCCAATACGCGTACGGGTGCGCATACCAATTCACACTTCCAAACTCCAGCATAAATTCACGGACGTGACAATTCCGTAAGTATGCGTACGGGTACGCATACTTTCCCAGACATCCAACAACCGCCAGTACGCGTACGGGTACGCATACTTCAGGTTCCCGGTTTTGGACTTACACACAAATGTGAGAACACATGATTGATGGCTTAAAAATAATATTAACATCTTTTCCATCAGAAGACATGATGCTTGGAGTATCCATATGCGTACGGGTTTGTGAGAGGAATTCATAATTTAAACTCAACAAGCAATCTTAAGATGAAAAGAGTTTCAGAGAAGGAAAAAAGGAATGTAGGGTTACAAAACCTTTAAACATAGGTTCGTGCACGCACAACTCACAAACCTAAGAAGGTTAGAATTGTCGAGAATAACCCTCTTTTATTGAATAAACAGGGAAGTCCCTTCCAATATCAATTAGATATGAAAGAATTCCAAATTTTCAAAACACAGCTAAGCTAAGAAAAAAAAAACAATATATATTTTTTCGTAAAGCCTGAGGTGTACACAATCTTGTCTCTTTTGATCAGGCACATGAGACAAGATGCACCAAAACAACACAATCAAGTTGTGCCGCGGTGAACAACAATCTGTCCACCATAACCTTTTCGAAAGGAATTCATAGAACCCTGTCTATCAAAATGGTTAGACCATACTCTTTTTTCTAGTGGTCTTATCTTATCTTTGGAAACTAACTTCTTCGAAAAAGATAAAATCTTACATACCTCAGTGGTTTTTTGAACAAGTTTGAGCTTGTTTGCTAGTCGATTCGCTATTCGTTGAAGTTTGTTGACATATCTCATTTTGTGTTTGTACTTGAAACACTTTGAAAGTTCATGACCTTTGAGTAAACAATAAGAGCATGTCAATGGATAAGATGATTCAGACGCCCGAGATATGCAAGTTGCTAGACACATAGTAGAACCTGAAAAATCTGACAGAGAGTTTCCAACAGAAAGGTTAATTTTTTCTTCCAGAATGGTTGAGTCTTCTTATGAAAGAATATCAAGATTGATGTATGTATTGCTACAATTATCAAAATCAATATCTTCACAAAGAAGTGCAATACTTGATTTTTCGTCTTCATTGGAATCACAGTGATCAGACATTTCATCAAGTGTTGCAGCAAGACCTTTGTTCCCGGTGTATTTTCTACGGTTCGGACACTCATTTGAAAAATGACCAAAACCTTTACACTTAAAGCACTGTGGCATATCCTTGTCATCAGCCTCATCAACATCCTTGTTTTTAAGAGGAATGCTATTGTGAGGTTTAACTGATGATCTGGGTTTGTCTTTGAAGAACCGTTTACTTCTCTTCAATAGAAGATCTCTAAAACGTTTTGTGATCAACGAGACTGACTTGTCAAGATCTTCATATGATGAATCAGCCTCAGAAAAATCATCCTCAGAGATGCAGACACTTTTACTTTTGTCAAGTAATTTAGTGTTCTTTTGTGCTTTAAAGGCAGCATCCTTTCCGGTTTTGGATGTATGCTCATGATCAAAGATATTTAGCTTTCCAACCAACGTATTTCTAGAGAGAGAATCAAGGTTATTTCCCTCAACGATGGCATGCTTCTTAGAGTCGTATCTGGATGGCAGCGATCTGAGAATTTTCATCACAATGTCCTTTTCAGGAATAGTCTTACCCAATGCAAAAGATGCATTAACAATTTCAGACACTTTGTGATTAAACTCATCAAATGAATCTTCATCTACCATACGGAGGTTTTCCCAATCGGAACTTAGGTTTTGAAGCCTGGCTTCCTTTTCACTCGTATTTCCTTCAAATACGGTTTCTAAGATATCCCAAGCATCTTTAGACCAAGTGCACGTGGTCACATGGTTCTGAAGATATAGGTTAATGACATGTATGATGGCATTCAAACCGTCGGAATTTTGCTTTGCAGCAAGTATCTCAGCAGCATCATATGCACCAATATCCTTCGGAACGGTCGCATCTCCTACTCCCACAACGGGAGCATTGTAGCCATTAACTACAGAAACCCATGATTGGAAATCACGCGCTTGAAGAAAGGCACGCATAGCAATTTTCCACCACAAGTAATTTAAGCCATCGAAGAATGGTGGTACGTTTATATAGATAACATTTCTGTCCATATCAGATCGCTACAAACACAGACTTATAAGGTATTTAATGTGTTTGCCTGCTCTGATACCAATTGAAAATGCGGGGGTACATAAACCACACCCAACAATTCGTTTGGCAATATAAGATGACTTACTCCAATATACTTTCTAGAAAATCAACCGGACAGTCAGACTCAATCTAGAGAAAAGTATATCAAAGAGTTTGTATCTCTGTTTCACAATGTAATCAGCAAATCAAACAGATAGAAATCCGCGAGCCTGATTATTATGTGAAACAACTTGAACGGTACCAAAGACCAATGTTCAAGTGTCAATCAATTTAAATCAACAACCAAAGGTTGGATTATCTAATTGATTGATCCTAACACACAACCTGTGATATTTCAATTATATAACAAAATATAATGCGGAAAAGAAATAACACAGACACCATAAGTTTTGTTAACGAGGAAACCGCAAATGCAGAAAAACCCCGGGACCTAGTCCAGTTTGAACACCACACTGTATTAAGCCGCTACAGACACTAGCATACTACCAATGAACTTCAGACTGGACTGTAGTTGACCCTAATCAATCTCACATTGATTCAAGGTACAGTTGCGTTCCTTACGTCTCTGATCCCAGCAGGATACTACGTACTTGATTCCCTTAGCTGATCTCACCCACAACTAAGAGTTGCTACGACCCAAAGTCGAAGACTTGATAAACAAATCCGTCTCATACAGAAAAGTTTATAAATTAATAAATCTGTCTCCCACAGAAATACCCAAGAGTTTTTGTTCCGTCTTTTGATAAATCAAGGTTAACAAGAACTATTTGATAAACCAGACTTATATTCCTGAAGAACAGCCTAGTATTATCAATCACCTCACAATAATCTAAATCGTATGATGGCGAAACTAGATATTGTGGAATCACAAACGATAAGACGAAGGTGTTTGTGATTAAGTTTTATCTTGCCTATCGGAGATTAAATCTCGAGCAAATCTTAGAGAAGATAGTACTCAAACGATATAATCGGGCAATATCAAAATACGCAACTACAAAGAAAATAGTTTGGTCTGGCTTCACAATCCCAATGAAGTCTTTGAAGTCGTTAACCTACAGGGTTTCGATAGAAACTTAAGGTTAAAGGAGAATCGACTCTAGTTGATGCAACTAGTAACACACAGGAGGTGTGGGGATTAGGTTTCCCAGTTGCTAGAGTTCTCCTTTATATAGTTTTCAAATCAGGGTTTGCAATCCAAGTTACCTTGATAACAAAGCATTCAATATTCACCGTTAGATGAAAAACCTGATTCAACCAAGCTAATATCTTTCAACCGTTAGATCGAACTTAGATTGTTATACACAAATGAAATGTACCCTCATTTAGGTTTATGTAATCGTACCCAAACGTGTACACTATGTTGGCTCAACAATAATTTACCGAAGTTAGCCATATGATTACTCTCATATCAACCTTATTCATTTTAACCATAACTAGTTAAAATGACTCAAATGAAACTAGTTAAAGAGCCGTTCAATTGCTATATTCTCATAGAAGTATACAAGAACACAATTGAAGCAAAATCGGTTTGATTCACTCGAATAAATTCATGAACATTATAGCCACGGTTTGCAAAGATTGCATTCCTTAATTTATAAATGTTTAAGTTCATGTACAACCGATTTTAGAAAGTAACCAACTCAAGTATGCAAACGGGTACGCATACTTAAGTAGCCGGACCGAGTTTGGTTACGCCAGTTCGCATACGGGTGCGCATACCAATTCACACTTCCAAACACTAGCAGAAATTCATGGACGTGATACTTCCGCCAGTATGCATACGGGTACACATACTTGCCCAGACATCCAACAACCGCCAGTACGCGTACGGGTACACATACTTCAGGTTCCCGGTTTTGGACTTACACATAAATGTGAGAACACACTATGTTTATATCCAAACATGGTTACTTGATTCTAAACTCTTTATTTCAATCATTGAAACTTTCTTAGAGGATGATATTAGCATCAAAGCAATTTTCAAGATATTAAAATAATCATAACGAAACATTCCAAGTCTACACCAAATGATTGTATCACACAAACCATGTAAGATGTTACTCGACAATTTTCACATGGTCATATTCTAACATTCGTTAAGAATATAAGATGAACTTGGTCGAAGCGAAAGCTTGTCAACACATATTTCGAGAAACATGTAAGCGAGATAAACTCAGCTCGAAATCTTAAATGTTTATAATAGAAAACTCTAGGTAAAACGACTTATGTCCCAATATAGGAGATAGAGTAGAAATAGACTTTCCAAGTGATAGATGAGTTTCAATCCCCACATACCTTTTGTTGATGAAGTTCCACAAGCTCCCCTTAGTAGTTCTTCGTCTTCAAATGATGAATGCCGTGAAGCCTAAAGTTCAACTACATAATATATGTACTAGTCTGAGACATCTATAAATAGGCTAGAAATCAAGACTTATAGTTTTGATCACTAACATTGACAAACATGCTTGAGATAGCAACGCATGCGAGTTCGACCGAGCAGTGCTCTAATATTAGCTGATACTGAAGTTGAAGTTTAGAGCAACGGAGAATGAGATGCTGTTGTTATTGCTGAGAGAAAAAGAAGTGGAGTTAATCTTGAGCAACATAGGATTAGTCAAGGGCCATCATGGCTGGAGATCACTGCTGATGCGCAATGATTGTGCAACAGAGCTTAGGACAGTGCAAAGGCTTTGGCCAGAACCAACTCAGCCAAGTCAGATAAATGACCCAGACCCTGACTCACTTGACTCGGTCTGATTGACTCGAGTTAATCGGTTTGATAAGGTTGACCGGCTAACAATTTGACTTTGCTGGTCACCAAAGATGCTTTCCGGTAACTTTCCCGGTTAACTTTCAGCGTGGAACCAGTTTTCCGGTGACATATTTTGGGCAGAATTCTACATGCGTTTTTCCTACATATGGGCTTCATGGACTTCTCTATTGGACTCTTTGAAGATTTGACCTATTTTTTGAAACATAAAAGGGAAGACTTCTACTTCTTTTGGAAATCACGTATTCTACTTGGAGCTTTGGAGAGACGCAACTACGCTACTAGGGTTTTCTTTTTTTTCATCTTATTTGATTCAATTGATATATTTGTGATGAACTCCATAGCTATGAGTAGTTAATTCTTATATTATTGGTTAAGGATGTAATCCTATATCTTAACTTG
>JAJJMB010011677.1:0-212125 GCA_023531105.1 Papaver atlanticum | reverse complement strand
GTAGCATGATATGATTACGGTTTGTAGTGATACACTCTTGTAATCATATGTAGAGTTTAACCTTTGTGCGAATTGTCATGCGCAATGTATGACAATTGCATTGATTAGCCTATTTCTTAAACTTAATGCTCCTAGGGATTGAACTTAATTAGCGCAAGGCGTTAGGTTATTCTTTAGGTAGAATTCACACTCGCAGCTCTAATGTGTTTGTTGATGAACTTTGGAAATTAACAGATTATCTTGCTCACTTGATAGTTTACGGCTTTTGATGATAAAAGAGATTAAATCGTAATTTTAATCATGTATGCAAGCACTTGTTTAAGATTGAAGATGAACTCCTTGACCAATATCTTTCTCTCATTGATTATTTTTCTTATTATATTTTGCTTTTGATTTACTTTTATTGCTTTGCATAAAATCAGAAATCCCCCCAATTGGTTACTTAGGAAATTGGAAACACAATAACTACAATTGCCTCTCTGTGGAAACGAACTCTTTCTTAACATATACTTTAGGAAATTGAAATTATTTTTGATGCATACTATACCGATCAATGTTCAACGAGATACGAAAGCCAGAAAGTTTGCTGCGAATTGGGAAGGCCCCTTTATGATCAGCGAAGCCGCGGAAAGCGGATATTACTATCTTAAACGGATGAACAAATCCCGGATCAATACCCCTATTAAAGGTAAATTGTTAAAAGCTTATTACGCATAATGTTTCAATGTATGCCGGATCGCTGATTATCAATAATACAAGTCATTTTATCTTAATCATATCTCGTAAGAAAGCAATAGCCCTGAGTCTGGCTAGGTTCCGTGCATGACCACTGAAGTGCACTATAGCCCCGAGTCTGGCTAGGTTTCATGCATGGCCAATGAAATGCACATTAGCCCCGAGTCTGGCTAGGTTTTGTGGATAACCAATGAAGTGCATTATAGCCCCGAGTCTGGCTAGGTTTCGTGCATGACCAATGAAGTGCACTATAGCCCCGAATCTGGCTAGGTTTCGTGCATGACCAATGAAGTACACTATAGCCCCGAGTCTGGCTAGGTTCCGTGTATGAACAATGAAGTGCACTATAGCCCCGAGTCTGGATAGGTTCCGTGCATGGCCAATGAAGTGCACTATAGCCCCGAGTATGGATAAGTTCCGTGCATGGCCAGAAATGCATAATAGAATGAAAGCCACGAGTACGGCTAGGCTCCGAGTATAGCCATAAAGTGATAGGTGGCCTTGAGTAAAGATAAGCTCAGAACAAAATCAAACACTACAGAACGGTCCCAAACACGATTATGTTGTACACATGAAATGACATGTAAATCCCAAGGATCACCAGGTTCCAAGTACAGCCAATACATAAAGAAGAGTCTCGAGTATGACTAAATCACAGTACAAGAAAAGTCCACTTACTCGATTTTGAAACATTGAGCATAGAGTTACTTTACACAGAACACACGATTAGAACCAGAGCATCAAATGGAAAATATCATACAATCACCGAGAATAAACAAAGTATGCATTTTGTGCCATTACATAAGACTACTATAACTCAACATGTGACAACAATACAGAACGCGCGCGTTTCCACCGTCCGCTCTCAATGGCTAGTTCGTGTTCTCGGCACTCCATTAGCGAACGAGCATTAATAAATAACTTTAGAGCTACAACAGAAGCAATGGAGGTCTCTACTGAGGGTGCAATTTGATAAGCACCCAATCGGTCTGCATACAGGTCCATTGCCTGGAAATATTGTGCCTGACTAGAATCAAACCTATCCTCACGTTCTTGCATAAGTCGAGCATTCCCAGCTACAGTGGCTAGAAGCATCTCTAACTTGTGTCGTTATAGCAACACAACTAATTCACCAACCAGTTGAGCCATAATGACTTCTCATAATCCTTGGATACATTTATAAAAATAATAATAATAATAAATTATGTTAGAGCATAGCTCGGTTGAACCCATCAAGCGTTGGTATGTCAAGATTGGTTGTCATATTTTAGTGATTCAAAACTCATTCAAAGAGTCACTTGATTATATACTAGAGTCAACTTCGTATAGGTAAGCTTTAAAGTGTTAGGATATGAGACTTACAAGTATTACATGAAGACTTGAAGAATGTGAAGAAGTATGGAGCTACAACGACAACATCATCCTTCCTCTTGAGGTTAGTAATATTTGACTTGAACTGTTTCATTCCCTAACGTATCTTTCAAGTCGTGCATATTGAAAACATAACTGCGAAGCTGTGTATGATACTCTAATTAGACATGGTATTAAGGAATACAATACGAGGTTTATTGCCTAACCATTAAACTTTGTATATAAGACATCGACATAATCGTATGAATGCTATTGTGATTATGTATGGGTTTGAGTGAATATTTCATCCTACGAAACAATGTTTTACATTCGTTTAAAGGAAGTAAGTTCATAAACTTGTTTTGTGAATCGAAAGGGAAATCGCTAGGCTTATTGGTATTGTTATTCATTGCAAATCTATTTTGAATTACCAATATGTGTGTTTAGTATAACTGCTCATAAACTTGTTTATGTATCTTGGTAAAACTATTCACAAGGCCTGACTTATGTATTGGTATGACTTTTATTAGTGAAACCGATCTTAAGTAATCACTCAAAATGGTATGATCGATGCCTTGTAAATAACAACTTTTATCTAGCCATTGGGGAACCGATCCAAGTAAGAGGTGCAACAAATTTACAAGAGGGGAATCGATCCTTGTAAGAGGTGCAACACGATTTTAGTAGATGGGGGAACCGATCCTATGAACATGTGCAACAAGTTCTTAGAAGATGGGGGAACCGATCCTATGGACATGTGCACCAAATATAGGTAGTTACCATAAGTATGTGGGGAACCGATCCTAGTATCTAGTCAACCGAGTTTTGGTAACTAGCGCGACTATGCACAGTACTCACATGGAGGTAGTACCGAACTTGTTTTGGTAGAACCGTGAAACCCATGATTGGTGATTTGATAGGATAATCAATCACATAGTTCTTGGAAGTTAGATGAACCAATTCTAAATTCGTTCGGAAGTGTGGCAAATCGGTTCCAAGATTGTAAGTATGAAAAAGGACTTGCAAAGTAAATATGTCGACATACTTTGAACATGTGCAGTAACTCTCATCATTAATTGTTCAAAGATATTCCTTAATAGCTAAAGGAGAATCCCAGGATCGAAATAAATTAAGAATCTTTTAATTAAGGTTTCTTAGTTTTTATATGCTATTTAATTTCCAGCAATTAAATGCATATCTTTAGAAAATAATAATTAGTAATGTGTATTTACTGATTATAGATTTTTCTATTGGGATTTCGATCAATATTTGGACAGTACATTTCAAGGAGTTATGAAAACCGATTTTGTGTTTATTGTATATCTTTGAAAATATTCGGTTTTGGAAATTCCTTGGTGTCCAAACTTCCTTTGTCTATAAATATTGAAGTTTGCATTTCTAGCAAACTAATCCTCAGAGCCACAACACTACCTCATTTGTGTTGTTACTGGTGGAGCCGCCTATCGGAGAGGAAAGTACCCTAATTAGGAGAAATCTCTTACGGTAGCTCGGCTTAAAGACTTCTTTGGGATTGGGGAGCTCTATTAGTACCGTTGGTGGAAACTAGATAATTGCAGTTTATTTTAGTTTTCGATTGATTTTATTGACTAACGGTTGTTGAACTTTGATTGCACCTAGTTTGTTTATGCTTGAGAATCTTCTCTTCTGATATAAGATTCACTCAAACTAGATCGAAGTTTCGACGGGGATCTTTAGACTGTTTGTAGATCTAAAGACGTCTTGTGATAATCCAATGTTAACAGACTCCGTTCTGTGTGTGATTGATCACAAGAGATTCAAGTTGATTGTGTGCAGGTGCTGATTGAAGATTAAAGAAGATTTGAAGACAATAAGATTTTTTGGGTTCATAATCTTTGGTGTGCACAATACTTGTTTCGGCTGGAAAAGGATCCAACTATAATCGGTTTATCTTTGTGATAGATTGGATTGATTAGTTGAGTAGATCGGCATCAATACACTTCTTTGTGATTAATAGTATTGATTGCATAGTCTAACAATTACTTCGGTAGTTGTTGAGAGATTGATCTAAGGACCCGACAAAGGAGTTTATTGGTTAAACGGAAGAGCCTTTGTCAGACTCATATCACGTTGTTTGAAAAGAGTTGTTACCGAATAGATTGTTGTTCCTTTACTGTTTGGAATACGAACCAAAGGAATTGTTCCAAGTGCGTGACTTACTGCAAGTTGGAGGCGCAGGGATACTGAGGAAACTAGGTGAAATATAGGTTTAGTTGCTTGGTCTTAACTATACGAAGTTGGTTTGATTTTGTATAGCGGCTTAATTCTGAGAGTATTCAATTATGGACTAGGTCCCGGGGTTTTTCTGCATTTGCGGATTCCTCGTTAACAAATCTTGCTGTGTCATTTACTTTTATTTTCCGTAATTATAATTGTGTTTATTATAATTTAAAGTAAATCGCACAAACGTTAATTCATATTTTGCTTGATAGACAATCCCTAGAGTTTGGTTAAGTCCAAACCTATAATCAAGTAAACATACTTCGTTGTTGTATTGTCTCGATCTCGTATCCATAAACGATCACACGAAGTGTGAACTGATTAGTTGTATTGTCTCGATTCAGTCCATAAACAATCACTTTCGGAAAAAGACTTATAGGTGGATAAGTTTTAGATTGAGGTATATTTGGGTACCCTCGTCTTTTCAAATTAAATAAAATAGGGGAACCCACGAAGAGCTTCATGACAATCACCAAGTGCCACTATGATAGACTCTATGGACCGCTCCGCTCCAACATATTGAAAATAAGTCGCCAAACGCGCGACAATAGCCGCGATATTCAAGCAACACCATTTCTGGTAATCTACCCTTGCTACGTACCTCTATTACCCGCCGAGCAGCATCTATCAGCTGCTCATGCCAACAAGAGTTTTCTATACTAAGCGTATCACGCGCAATATGTAACACATCCAATTGTCGATTCAGATGCCTTATCTCTAATACTAACCGTACACGATGCGCCATCAAAACTGGCTATGGAGAATACACACGTTAAACCAGGTTTATCTAACACATACCCTCATCACAAAGTAAAATTAGGCTAACATATATATTCCCAAATGAGCACAATTTCCGAAACAATACTCCACGCAATCCAAAATACATTCATAAATACCATAAATTTGAAAGAAAAAAAAACATCAAGATTATTCAGCTATGAACGTATGACAATGTGTAATGTTTTGGTCCAAATCCTGCAACATCAAAAGCACTTCATTATACTGAGTAGTAGCCATGGACAAAGCACTCTGCATTTCCCCAAGTACTTGATACACCTCACGCATGATCCTCTCGGATGCACGAGTTTGACGCGCCATATTAAGAGTCTCATTCTGCTCTTCACAAGCCTTGCGCGCTTATCAAGGATAATTAACCTATGAGTCTGCAGAACCCCCACTTCATCCTTTAACACCAATAGCCGCGCTAACTCCACCTGCTTATCAGAAGGATGTACTAGAACGGACACATCACATAAAGTTAACACACACCCACGCAAGCGAGGAACCGGTCGTTGAGTATCGTGAATGCGGCAATCATCTATCGCCTGATCAATATCAGCCATCATAATGGTGGATTCATGAAAAAATCGATCAGCCTCATGACGAGCGGAGGCAGCGTCATCTAACACAAGCTGAACTTCAAACGCCACTCGCCTGGACGCCCGTGCCTTTCGAGCCATCGAATATGTTTCATACTGCTCATCAAACCGCGCACGAGTACTGGCTCGGTTCGTTGTCCTTATCTCCCTAAGCAGCTCCACTTCAGCTCTTACGAATAACAAACGGGTTAATTCAAACTCCTTCCCAAAGGGAGTAACCAATGTCGGCACAGAAGCCAACGATAATACATAACCATGCAAGGGGCGAGCCATCAGGAGAGTCTTAGCATAATAGAGCGAAAAGAGTAAGGAAAGAAAAATAAAGTACTACTAAACATATTTCATCCACCTCCACTTATAAGACATCAGAGCATTTATTACTTACTAACCACTATCTAACTGCAATAAAAATAATCTTAACCAATAATAATATAATAAATCCAAGATAATAATCAGTCCCACACACAGAAAAAAACAAAGAAAAAAGAGAGAGAGAAAGAGAGAGTAAGAGTCATAACCAAACACACAGACAAAGAAATTATTGTTTCAAAGACTACCCATAAAGAAATAAATATTAATTAAACATCCAAAGCAGCAAGCTCTGCTCTCTTCCTGACAACGCGTGCATGAACTTCTTCAGCAACAGTCCGGGCAGCCTTTAACTCCGCCGTAGCACGACCAACATTCGTCATCGGCTGATCATACGCTTCTTTCTTGGCCTGGGAAATATTGAGCAAATGCGCGTATTCCTGATCTAATTGTTCGATCTCACGGGGCAGCACATGGTGCGCGTTGTGACTCGTTTTCGCCACAACCAACAAGTCCTTCAACCATTTAATCGGGAATTGTAAAAGCAAAGACCTATGAATAAAGCTTTTCCACCGCCTCAACATAGATGGATTGATAGGAACCTCCTCCGCGTGAGCAAGACCATCCGCTATGTCCAATAGATCTTCATTCGTCACAACCAAAGCACTAGCATCCATCTCCTCGTGAATGCACATATGACCAAACTTCTCCACTACGCGGCGGTAATTAGCATCTTTTGCAGAAGAAACCCAGAACCCATGCACCAACACAAAATGATTATCGACACCAGCTTCCTTCGCTTCAATAACACGGGGTATCAAAACTGAGGATCTTCGGGGGTAGCCATCAACGCGGCATCCACATCCACACCGCATGACACTTTGGGGTAAGATTTTGCCGCTTCTCATTAGCACTTCCCGATTCACTACCTTTGGCCTGTAAATTCGAACCACTTCCCTTAGCATGCACATTTTCTCGCTTTCCCAAAACCTAGAAAGGAAAGGGAATAAAGGATGCAATAAGTTAAAACAAAAATGATGACGAATGGAGTTTGTACATACTGGATTGGAGGTAGAGGGGTGATCAACAGAAGAATAAACTGATCGATACCAAGATGAAGAAGAGCTCGACGCAGTTGGCTCCGGACGATCTAATAAGAAACGAGAGGAAGAGGAAAAAGAATAAGTAAAATAACATATCAGAAAGCATAAGGAATAGGGATATATAAATAGATCACAAAATGCATTTAATAATCATAAAAGAATATTTTGACCGGCACTTGTCAATATCAAATTCAACAATCTTAATAAAAGGTAGCATCAAATACTCACGAGACTCGGATGAAGGGGAACTCTGATTCTCAACATCGTCCTTAGCTTCACTGCCACCCTGAGAATAGTCATGAACAGAATGATCCGACCCAGACATGCTCATCGCGCCTAATATGTCGGAAGGAGTGTGAAGAGGATGGTTAGGATCCGGAACTGTCTTCATAACCAGAGGCCTGGTAGAATGCAGAGTCATGCGGGGAGAAATCACTTCATAACCACTTTTGCTAATTGGTCGACCCAACTGACACTCAACAAGATCAATAAATGAACTGGAGGAAGGCGACCCCATTTTTGGAGCCTGTGAAGAAAGCGCAAAGGAAGTATTAATAGAGCGAGTAGAAGGTAACCGCGGAATATGTAGTATACCAGCGTCTCGTTTCATCTTTTTAATTAGCCGATCAACCCTCCACTCGTGAGAAGGTAGATTAATATATTCTTCAATAAAAAGGGCCCTAGGTTTCCAGCCAATAGGCGGGGGAGCTCTAAAAAGAATATAACACAAACCAATAAAAAGCGAACTAATGCAAAATTCAACCAAAAGGGAAAAAAGGAGGAAGAAGGAAATACCTTGGCAGGCGGGGATTTGATGGGAGGAATCTCCAATTGTTTCAGCGCAGAAGGACGCCTCCTTTTCTTAGAGCCGGACTAAGAGGGTAAAGATCCACCTTTCTTTCCTTTCTGATGAGATTCATCGCCCGGAAGGGGATCCCAGCTAGTGACTAAGGTTTTGAGAGGACAACCCTTAGTGCTTGAAGAAAGTCTATACTTCTTGGAAACCTCATCGCTCAGCCTTATCCGACCCGACACATGAAGCTCTTTAAAATCAGAGTTAGTCAAAGATGGAGGAGGATTCGCTTCCTCGAGAAGAGAGTTTAACATATTCCGATTAACACCATCACGATATATAAGCCATTTATTAGTAACACTCACTTTCCGCTTTTCAAGAGGTTGATAAAAATCAAAATAACACTTTCGATCACTCATCCAGAGGCCCTCCTTGAAGACAAAACGATTGAAGCTCTTACGAATCTCTGCCTCATCATCCGAGGAAGCCCATGGCGGATTATAAGGAACTCCTTGATCAAAATCAAGCTGACAAGACACATGGATAGTATTATACCCTTCGGAAGAAAACCTCTACCTCCATGAAAACCAGGAAGACGACCCGGCAAGATAGCTAGGATAATATCGAAGTCGTTAGAGTCAATAATATCCGCCGAACTAAGCCTTCTCGGGGATTGTATGACGAAATTATAATGCAAAGAACCTGAACGACCGTCTCGGTATGACAAAGGATTAAAATCACCGCCCTTATCCATGAAATCCTTGAGCTTGTTCTTAAGGGGAGAACCCTTCTTGTAGTAAAGATCCATCCGAGGATGAGAACAGGGCACGTTCATTAGTCGTTTGGTGCCATCATCTTGGATAACTTCCTCCCTCCTTGAAAGAGCGATAGGGTTTTGTTGAGGCCTATACAAGGGAAAGCGTTGCCAGACCCATGCCTGAATGAAATATGCAGGAACAAAGGTTTCCACCTCATGAGCTCCACCCACACGACGAATGTCACGTGCCAACAAATCCAAACGGCGATATGAACCGCCCAGGAACATGGGGGCAAGAGAAAATGAGATGCCGCGAGACATCAATACTGCCAAGGGAATCAACTCATTCTTGATTGTATCTCGGGGACTGTGCTCGAACACATCATGACATAACCAAAAAAGAAGGAAAGCCGCCAGTTCTGCCCAATCTGTCTCTCCCTCGCATGGAGGGACACCCTTTCGCTCGCCAGAAGTTATAAGAGCCCAATACTTTACCATGCAAGAGAATGAAGCCCGACGCTGTCCGGATTTAGGTTTCTGGCTGCTTTTCACTACAGGAAAAATATACATCTACAACTGGAGTTCTACAACTTTTTTCTAAAAGTCGTAGAACATCTCATGTTTTACAACTTTTTTCAAAGGAAGAGTTGTAGATTGGCATCACTACCCACCCCTAGATAATAAGGGCTGCGATAAGAAAACAAACGAAAACTCTTTAAGAAAAGAATTGGCATCAACCATCCTTACACTTCACAAGTTTGGGTTTTTTGTGTTTTTTTTTAATGAAAATGTATAACAACCTTTATAAGAGTTGTTGAAGTAAAAATATAGGATGTTGGAAAATGAGTTTGCAGGGATTTGAACCTAAGCCTCAGGCATGCAAGTCCACACCATCAACCATGCCTAGACTATCACAATTCTGTCAGGTTTATGGGTTTTTTTTATACTAACTTTATGACAACCTTTGACAACTTTTATAAGAGTTGTAAAAACAGAATATGATGTTCAAAAATAACACTCAGGTGACTGAGCCGCAAATAGCGTGAAGCCTTACCTGTAAACAATCACATATATTCTACAATGACAATGCATCTCATTTCATATCTATTAGTTGAAGAAAGCATGTCCTTGACACTTCATTCCACATTTCACAGTTCAAGTTCCGTTCAGTTCAAGTACCCAAATATTGTTTTGGAACTTCAAGTTCAGTTCCAGGAATTTTCTTGCATTCAAAACACTCTAAACTTATAAGATGACTAACAAAAATTTAGTAATTTAGATATAAAATGGTAACTAAAAGCAAAATGGTAATCAAAGAAGATGGTGGTTTACAGAAGAAGAAGTGATGAAGGAGGAGGTGATGCGGGAGATAAGAAAAAAAAAAGTGGATGAGAAAGGTTAAGGAAAAGATAAGGAGAGAAATGAAAAAAAAATGGACGGTTAGAGATTGAAATGGATGGCTACGATGTAAGATTTTCTGCAACCCCTTTCGCAACCTTTAGTAAAGGTTGTCGTAGGGGCACGACAAAAAATTTGTCGTCCTGCTAATTTTTTTTTACTTCTGCAAATTTTTATTCACTTCTGCTAAGTTTTTCTCTATTCTGCTAAAAACTATTTTGGTATGCACTTCTGCTAAATTTTCTCTCTATTCTAATAAAAACTATTTTCTACAACCCCCTTTCGCGACCTGTAATAAAGGTCGTCGTAGGGTTACGACAAAATTTTCCGAGCTAGGTTAAGTATCGAAGTTGAAGAAGAGGGGTGTGTTTAAGGTTTCAGGGAATATTCTGATGGAATCTTACTTATATATGGGTGGATTCATCGTTCTTACGAAGTTACCGAGTTATAATAGTCCACTCACGACCAGGTTTCGAGCTCGGAGCCAGGTTCAGTATTGAAGTTGACGAAAAATGGTGTGTTTAAGTTTTCGGAGAATATTCCGATGGAATCTTACCTGTTGATGGGTGGATTCATCGTTCTTATAAAGTTTCCGACTTATAGTAGCCCACTCGCAGCAAGGTTTTGAGCTCGGAGCCAGGTTCAGTAATGAAGTTAACGAAAAGGGTTGTGTTTAAGGTTTCGGAGAATATTTCGATGGAATTTTACCCATGGATGGGTGGATTCATCGTTCTTACAAAGTTTTCGACTTATAGTGGTCCAATCGAGGGCAAGGTTTCAAGCTCGGAGCCAGGTTCAGTAACGAAGTTGACGAAAAGGGCCGTGTTTAAGGTTTAGGGAATATTTCGATGGAATCTTACCTGTAGATGGGTGGAATCATCGTTCTTACGAAGCTTACGACTTATAGTAGTCCACTCCCGACCAAGTTTCGATCTCGGAGCCAGGTTCAGTATCGAAGTTGACAAAAAGGGGTTTGTTTAAGGTTGCGGGGAATATTCCGATGGAATCTTACCCATAGATGGGTTGATTCATCGTCCTTACAAAGTTTCTGACTTATATTAGTCCAATCGCGGCAAAGTTTCAATCTCGGAGCCAGGTTCAATATCGAAGTTGACGAAAAGGGGTGTGTTTAAGGTTTCAGGGAATATTTCGATGGAATCTTACCTTTAGATGGGTGAATTCATCGTTCTTACGAAGTTTCTGACTTATAGTAGTCCACTCCCGGCCAGGTTTCGATCTCGGAGCCAGGTTCAGTATCGAAGTTGACAAAAAGGGGTTTGTTTAAGGTTGCGGGGAATATTCCAATGGAATATTTCCCGTAGATGGGTGGATTCGTCGTTCTTACAAAGTTTCCGACTTATAATTGTCCAATCGCGGCAAAGTTTCGAGATCGGAGCCAGGTTCATTATCGAAGTTGACGAAAAGGGTTGTGTTTCAGGTTTCAGGAAATATTTTGATAGAATCTTACCTGTAGATGGGTGGATTCATCGTTCTTACAAAGTTTTCGACTTATAGTAGTCCACTCAAGGCAAGGTTTCGAGCTCGGACTCAGGTTCAGTATCAAAATTGATAAAAAAAGGGTGTGTTTAAGGTTTCAGGGAATATTACGATGTAATCTTACATGTAGATGGATTCATCGTTCTTACGAAGTTTCCTACTTATTGTAGTCCACCCACAGCCAAGTTTTGATCTCAGAGTCAGGTTCAGTATCGAATTTGACGAAAAGAGGTATGTTTAAGGTTTCAGGGAATATTCCGATGAAATCTTACCTGAGTTTCATATCGTTATTCCGAATTTGAAGTCAGAACCCACCCAGAGCTTCATGGTTCATAGTTTGTTTGTCCTTATACCCAATTTGAAGTTCGATTCGACACTGAGATTCATATTTATCGATTTCGATGATGTATCCTGCTAAGTTTGAAGTCAGAACCCACCCAGAGCTTCATGGTTCATAATTTGTTTGTCGTTATACCGAATTTGAAGTTTGAATCGACACTGAGCTTCATATTTATCGATTTCGATGATGTATCATGCTAAGTTTGAGGTCAGAACCAACCCGAAGCTTCTTGGTTCATAGTTTGTATGCCATTATACTACGTTTGAAGTTCATGACTTGTATGACTAGTCGAAATGGCTTCATAACCTATGTGACTAGTCGAAATTCAAACCGGAAGCACAAGGAGAAAGCACAAAAACACAAAGAAACACACTAATTATCGAATTCATTTCTTTTTTCTCAGCATCATTCCCATATATTTTTCAGATTTTTTTTATAACCTAAGGTCTATAATAATATCTTAAATTTATTGATATATTTATTTGGATTTTTTTTATATCGAAAGTTGATAATAAAACCGAATCTAAAGAGAAACACACAAGCTTCTCAATCCGTATGAGCATCCTAAAACGAATCTACACCGTCCCATAATTTCTGCAATCCATATGAGCATCTTAAAGCGAATCTATACCGTCCAAATCTAAGTATTAACCTTAATTACACTAAATCAGAGAGAGAAAGCCACTACTCATTCTCCACCTCTCACTCTCTTCTCTCTCAGCCTCTCTTCTCCGTCTTCTTCAACTCCACCGCAGAACTGAAAACTGAAACAAAATCAGAAGAAATCAAAATAAATTACTAAAAATCATTGCTCCCCAACCTAACCCCTTTCTCCGTCTTCTTCATCTCCTGCACAACATTGAAGTTCTCCCGTGAACCCAATCTAAACCTGTAACCACAGAACAAAGCAAAGTGGTAAGATTCATTCTTCCTGAACCATTTTCTTCTTTTCTTCTTTGTTGCTAACTTTAAACTCTCTTAAAATCGAAGTTCTCCCGTTATATCTTCTTTTGCTTTTGATGCATAACCCTAATCTCTCACTCTCTTAAAAACATGTTTTCTGCAGAATTTTTTTTTGTTGTTGAGAGAATGAGAGAGATTAGGTTTTGTTGAGTTTGTTGTTTTCATCGAATGATTGATTGATTCTAAGTAAGTTTTTTCTTAGTTTTTCCAATTAATTCGCTTTTTTCTGAGTAAATAGGTATTGTTCAGATCTGAAAATTTCAGTGGTGGTTTTCGATTGTTTGCTTCTTTATTCGCATATGTACGTTTTTGGTGTGAAAGATTTCATTATTTGCGGGATTTTTTCTCATTTTTTTGGATTTCTTGAGGTTGAGTTTTCAATTTATGTGTCATAAAGTCTGAATTTGTTTGACAGAACGGGAAGTAAGATAAATAGGAACATGGGTTTTCAATGGCTGAGTTAGAGAAGCATAATAAGATGATAGTAATTTGATTTCTATAATTTGATTTGTGTAAACAAGTAAATTGTAACCTAGTTTAGATGGTTTTTTCCGTGACCATGGGTTGCTAAGCTTCTGCCTGTGTTATTTCTTTCACTTCAATTTTTATTGATTTGTTGGGTTATAATGTCGATGCACAGCCACACAGCAGCAATTGCTGCTGGAAATAATGGAATTCCGCAGATAGATATATTACTCTGATCTTCTCTGGCCAATGATGTTATGAGATTTTTGTAATTGATGTTTATGGAAGTTATGATTCTGTCTTCTGCAGCTCGAGAAGGTGAAACAAGACATCCAACAACTTAAAAATAATCCTCAGGGGCTACTTTTGGAAGCGCTTCATTCTACTGGATACACTGGTGCACTGGTGAATCCCCTTTTGGCTCCTGAAGATGCAGTAGATAGATTAAAATGGAGATCTCTTGGAGAAATTTGTTGTTGTAAGTTCAAGATCCATAACATTATGTCGTTTGTTACTTTTGTACGACTGTTTGTTTTGAGTCTTGGGTTCATTCTAATTTTAGACTGTATATTGCACTGAGCATTTCAGGAAAATTACACAGCTTCCCGTATTGTACTTTCTGCGTATGGACTTGAACATTAGGAGCTCTTTGTAAATTTCAGAGCCACTTCTATCTGAGCTTCCTGCGGTGCCTCATCATATGAAGCCACAGTCTGTGTATATTAGAGGAGAGTTCCGTTGTTCAGCTGAAACGCCGGTGTGTAAATTGAGATCTCTTTTTCATTTGTTCTGCGTTGCGTCCAGTTTATCAGTGATCCTTACCTTTTCTAATATATTTTCCTCTCTGTTTTGAAAGCAGACCACAGATATAGCTATGGCTTTTAAAATTCCTGGTGGCTGGCAAGCAGAACAGGAGTCTATGCAATTGACTGTCCTTCAGGTCCTGAATTTTGATCTTGCCAATCCAGACTGCACTTTGCACCCTTTGGTTTATTTATTTTTTAAACCCATTTTGAATTTTTCCGTGGGTGCGAGATAAGTCAGTTTATCCAAAGTGCACTTAGAGTTGTGTTTATATTTTTCTTTCTTCACTGTTGCTGGTATTCTTTGGATGTTCCTCTATCCCTTTCTTTATCTGCCCAATGTCAAGATAAAACTAACATTGTCATCTTCTTGCAGTTTCTCATGGGAGGTGGTGGCTCTTTCTCGCAAGGGGGTCCCAGGGAAAGGGATGTACTCACGATTATGTAAGTTATATCTTTCTTTTGTTCAACTTGATTGACACGAAGAGTAGACAATGAAAACTTATGTTCCTTTCTTCCTTTTTCCATGTTTTATGTATACTGATAGTCTTTGATACTCTTGCATGAGCAGATCGCGGTGTCCTAATTAAACATACAAAATTATCATCATTTACAGCATTCAACGCCATGTACGATAGAAGTGGTATTTTTGGCATTCATACCTCAATTGTAAGTACATCTATATATGTTTTCCCTTCATATGAATTTCGTTCTTCGCTGTTAGTGTCCGAACTCTATGTTTATCTGTTTTCCCATTGAATTGATCAATTATTAGATTGCTCCGCCTCACCGAGTCTTGTCTATTTGAAAATTTAATCTATTAGTTTCATATTCACTTCTTTAAAGTTTGAACTTTCCTTTTATTGTCTATGAGTTTTAAATTTACTTTGGATTGAAGGAGCAATCTATAATCTTTAGGTGATATTGGATGGAGTTGTTGATCTTTACTGTATAGTCATGGGTCCATTTTGATCATCAGGAACTAAACCAAATATAAACCATCCAAATTGATGAGCTTTCATCTGTCCTCTTCTAGATCGCACGACAATTGTCCTTTACAGCTTCCACCAGGTAATCAAGTACCTCATGAGTCATACCCCAACGTAATACGTATTATGCAGCCATATGATTCATTTTTTCTTATTGTTATTATTTTCAGAAATAATCAAATAAAAACATTGGTTAATCTTCCAAGTTAAATGTACTATTTGGGAGAGGTTAGAATAAGAGATTTACATGGATCGGAAATCTAATTAAGAGGTTTTTAGTTTTTCTCTAGAAATACGAACCCTCTAAGATAATCAACTCAATCTTGGCATGAGATTCATTCTTTTGTCAAGATTCTATTAATGCTCCACTTGTATTTTTTTCAATAAGAATGTCTTTATAGTGGTGCTTCTGTTCCTTGCTTTTCTTTTTTAACTATCACATTTACTGACTTTACATAACTGTGTGTTAGGTCAAGTCGTCAATTATTTTTCAGTGTTCAATCATATGAATAAATGTTATTTCCTGCATACATCTTTGTTTGCATCTTTGTGATCATTGTCACATTTTGACTTGTATGCACCATACAGATAAGTTATTATTATGTGAATGACTGGGGGCAGATTTTTTCTTTTCTTTTCATGTATTAGGATTCGGAGTATGTTTTTCTAGCTGTGAATTTGTTAGTAAGAGAATTTCAGGATGTTGCCACACCAGGAGACGGTCTGCTCCACTCTTTATCTTTATGAATAGCCTGGTTTCTTGGGTTAGATGTGGAGATACAACTATTCCAGAGGAGAAAGGATCAGATGATGAGTTTGAGCCACCTGCAGCATTAAAAGGTGGAAAGAAGAAGGCGTCACCAGCAGCAAAACCTGCAGCAGCAGCACCAAGGAAGAGAGGACCAGCAAAGAAACAGACACTGATAACTGACACTCTGAAACCTGCTGAAAATATCGGGATCTCACCAGAGAAGAAAGTTAGGAGGATCCGACAATCTCCATTCAACAAGAAGAGTAGTTCCGTAATGGGCAGAGTCGGAGAAGGTAGTAGTAGTGAGATGATGATGAAATCTCTAACAATCAGTGAGGAACAGCTGAACGTTGTAGCTGCTCCGGTAAGAAGGCCTGTAAGAGCAAGCTGTAACGTCACCAAGTATGTTTTAATATTGCTGATCATGTGCTGTGTGTAGTTTACGATTTCTGACTTGACTGTTACTTTGGAATGTGTTCAGGAAACTTAACTTTTGGTAACAAACAATTATATCACTGCCATTTTTTCAATGTGTGTTTAACACTGGCAGGTCAACTTGAATGAATGTAAATGTGTTGCACTGCCAGGTTAATGTAAATGTGAAATACTTTTGGCAATTCGGTATCAGCTATAAATTTTTTTTTTCAAAATAGTTTTATGCACGCAACTTCTAACAAAAGTTGTAGTTACACATTCATCTAATGAAAACTGAAGTTGTTACTTCAAATATGGCAACCTTTAAGGATTTTGTGTTAGAGATTATGACTACACTAGACAAAGGTTGTGAAATAAAGTATAACAATATAAATAATAGTTGGACAAGATTTTTCAACCACCCGAACAAGAGTAGTGACAGGACTAATCACAATCATAGTAAGAGTTGTGAAAGAAACTTTAGAAAATTATGTTAGAGTTTGACAACCTAACTAGGGGGTTGTGATAAAGTTTTCTACTGTACATAGTGGTTGTTGTGGAAGGATGTCCTACAACTCCTGTAGGTATAGTGAAAGAAGGATTCACAACTCTTATTAGAGGTTGTGTTAGGATTCCAAAATAAAATCGAAAGAGAATCACAACTGAACTGTAAGGTAGTCCAAACTTGAACCACAACTACGTTTACGACTCTTAGCTCGAAGTCGTAGTAAATCGGAGACCTTCTACAACCCCCTTCACAACCCATAGAATAGAGTCGTCGTATGTCTACTACAACACCTGTCAGGGGTTGTCAAAGTATGTTTTTCCCGTAGTGTTTATCCCCTTCTACCTCTTGCACGTCGTCAAATTCTTCAGTCGTAGCTCCCTTCGAGTAAGCTTTCATAGCGGATGCCATGAGTTTAGGTGAGGATGAAGTATTAACAGTAGAAGGGAACCCTGCGTGGCGGTCATAGTAGCTTTACCTTTTTTCTTGGCAATTGATGCCACCTCGTATTCTCCTTTTTCCGGAGCTTCAGCTTTAACCTCATCTGGCAACTGGAAGTTTATTGACTCTATCTCGGCTGTAATTAGATGGTCATGAAGGTCCCTATCACTCGGGTTCATAGCCCTGAAAACGTAACAATCAGCAAAGGAAGAATCTTCATGAATGGGAAGCCCGGTAAGCGCCACCACATCTTCTAAAATTGAGGTTGCCTCGCCCCAAGAGAACAAGAATGTGTGAGGATCAATCATCCAATGAGCGAACAAACGCGATAGGCTTTCATGATCTCGGCGAATATATCTGCATTTTGAAGCTTCTATAGCAGCCTCTATACCGAAAGAGCAGATGATTCTCCTATGCCCAGGATTAGAAAAAATGTATCCCACCCATGGATCCCAAGCAGCAGGAGACTCGGCGGACGAACGGAGAACAATAGAAGGGAAAGTGTAATCCCCCCTGTGAATTGCAAGACGAGGTATCTCCTCTGAAGCGGAAATTGGAGATACATCCACCTGGGGACGAATAAGCCATCTACCGGACGAAGATGGAGAGAAGGGGTGAGGATTCAACATACGAGGAACCCAGTAGTCATCCGTCGGGAAAAGGATGGGGCCATCCTCTTTTGTGGGCGATCGAAGGAGATCTTTAAGCGTTTGACTTCCCCGCATTTTGTCGAGTGTATAAGCATGCTTGTTAGGCGGATCCCTTTCAGGCGATTCTTCAGCCATAGTATTAGACTGCGTAAGAGAAATAGTAGGATGGAAGAAAGAAATAGAGAGAGAATAGATGAAAATAGAGGAGTGGGGTCTCCCCTATTTATAGAGGGGTAAAAGGCATAAACGGTTACCAAAAGGTCTAGTAACCGCTGCATTCCAAGGGTTATAACTATAGCCGCCCAGGAATCCCATCAAATTTGTCCATTAAGGGGTACATCAACATGTGACTGTTGACCTGGTCTGTGACCAGTCAACAGTCAAGGGACTAATGTTGATACATGAAAATAATCAATTCAAAGGAGGTAGCCCCTTAGTATATTAAGGGTCTCCCCTTTGATGGATAAGGGGACTAGGCTTAGTCCATGTGATAATGGATTAAGCCTAGTCTAAGAAAGATAGCCTTGAGTTGATTGGGATTTGTATTAGAACAAAGGAGAAGCCCTTCTCTTAAATCCTTAATGACTTGGATAAGAAGAAAATGACAATGTTGTAATATATTAGTCTTATGGGCATTTATCCATAAGAAGGGGAAAAAAAGATTATTATAAAAGGGGAAAGAAGACATATTTAGAGGACACAATTAATCCACCATTACCTCTCATAAACCACTCTATACCTTGGGATTACTTTCTGTGATTAGGGATAGTTCCCCCTTCCCACGTTTTACCCTATCAACAAGCTCTTATCAAGATGCTCAACCGTTTCTCTTGCAAGCCTAGACCGATCTTTGCCATCCAAGTTTTCCCAAAATTAGGGTCTGTTGATCTTATTGAATACCCACAGAATAAGTAAACCCAACATATGCAATCGCATACCACACTGGAGTTTCCGGAATCAGATTGTTTCACAGTCCCCATTATCTGAATAAATAGTAGTGAACCTCAATATTCCGAAGCTTTCCCAAATTTGCTAAGCTCAAATGATCATCTGAAATAAAAATAATAATGCAAAATAAGGCTAGATTTGTTTCTGGTAATCATTTGAACACATATTATTCTTACGGATACTCAAAAACAAAAACAAAAAACAGCCTCAAAATGCAAGGAACCATCGCCCAAGCTAACATCGCACCAGACAGAAAAAAAGAATAAGAAGTTAATGTGCAGACAAATAAGAAGTGCATAACCAATATATAACCCTGACATAGCCACTGCCAAAACAAAAAAACAATGAATACCTTTTAAATGCATTGACCCGCTCCATTTTAGCTTCTATCCAAAAACTATTCCCTACACCTCATAGCTTACCCAGTGATTGTTTAGTTTTCGCAACTAAACCATGTTGTTTATTGTACACGAAAGTTCCCATTCCTGATGACTGTTTTGAGTTCATGTATAGTCCTGTAACATAGAATAATTAGTAAGTAGAATCACTAACCGGGGATAACTAATACATCTAACACCTTTAAAATCCTAACTCATATGAGCCATACCAAATCATGTATAACAGATACATGTATCATCACCTACAAAATCAGAATGATCATACGACAAAAAGTAATTTAGAATGACATCAAAACGGAATTTTATTTTGGATTCAACAATAGAGCGATTAAGACCAGAAAACATTGAAAATATGTTATAGACACTGTAGATGGTGAAATTTGGATAAGGGGCAATAGTGTCATCTCAAGACCGTAGACAAAGTTCAACTCTCACTAGAGAGATTAAGTTCTTGGCCCTCAAGGCATTCTCACCAGGATTTCTAATATACGTCTCCGCGATACACTGCTGGTCGAGATGCCGTGACTCCTAGTGCACATCATCAACAAGATACTTCTGGTCACGTAGGTTCTGTAGAGCGTAAAATATCGCCAGTGGACTTATGAACCAGAACAACCAAAATTCCAGCATGTCTTCACGGGACGGAGCTGATTGTGATGCCATGATTCCTAGTATACATCCTCGATGAGATACTGCTGGTCATGTAGGCTCTGTAGATGCATAAAAACGTCCCTGGCGGACTTATGATCCATTGCGGAGATATGCATGTCTTCTGTAAATACAACTCACCCTATTTGAGATCAAGGACTCATTCCTAGTACATCATCGCAATATACTGGTCATGTCTGCTCTAGGCTTTGACTCGACTTACTGAGGTTTCCGAAAAACTCCTAGGACATCCCCGCAAGATACGCTGCTTATTCTTCCTCCGGTCCCTTTCGACAGACTGCTAGAACATCCTTTCGAGATACACTAGTCTTGTTGGCCCATCATATGGACACACAGTTGATTCCTAGTACATCTCTGCATTATATGATGGTCAAAGACAAGTGAGCCAAAGTCTCGCAAAGGCATTAATTGGGCATACAAAGCCTTTTCTCTCTCTACGGAACGAGTCACAAATGACCACAGAGAGATTCAGATCCGTTAAGAAAATCTTCAGAGAGATTTTGATCCGTCAGCAAAATCTCTCTGCAAAATGTCAGAGAGATTCAAATCTCTCGGGAAATCTCAGATAAGGCAAAATATTCCTCATGGTAGGAACGAGACTCATGTTGGAATCGAGTCTTATCTCTACACGAATTCTGAGGCATCCCATGCCTTTTCACGTGACTCATCCTAGTTATTCTTACAAATCAGGGAATATCTCTCCATCTTGGCCAACTTGGCTAAAGAGAATATTTTTCTCTCTAAACACATCATCACAAAGGCTGACTCAGCTTCACACAAATGGGGAATAACAATTAGGGTTTTGATCTGGCGGTCTACGACACGTGTGAGAAATACCCGGCTTATTTCTCACTACAGAAGAGAGTAAAGGCGGTGGAATAATGAGATAAACTCAATCTAGTTTATCTCTATTCCTGAAGAGACGGGAGAATTGCTTCGCACAACACGAAAAGCAATCCTTATCTTCACCGACCTGAGATTAGAGAATTCAGCTATAAACAGGTCATCTATTTTTCCAAGCTACGATCATCTTTCTCATAACCTCTCAGAGCAATTCTTCTTCAAACCCTAGAATTCTCTGATCTATCTCTTCATCTGCTTCCCTCCCTATGACCATCCCAAAATCTCTTCCCTGTGACTGAAGCAGCCTTTGAACGGCCACTGTGCGTGGTTTAGGAGAAGACTGTTCGTGCTCAATGATAGACGCATTATTGTGTCTAATATGTCTCAATTGTATATATTGTTAGTGTTCGATTTTGTATTTATTTTGTTATTTTATGTCTTTGTAGGTATTTTTAGAGAAATAAGCTCTTGCGGCGAAATTGGCTCGAAAAGTGGTGTTTTACACCCCAGGATAGAGTACTAAAGGCACCCCAGAAATGCACCGGAAGCACCCCAAAAATGTGTCGGAGGAACCCCGGAAAAATTACTGTCTACGCCCAAAAATTACTATTTGCACCCCATAAGACAAGTGCTAAAGGGACACCCGTGCAGGATTAGGGGGAGGACATGTTCTTCTCAAATTCAAAAAATATTTTTGGCGGGAAAATAAACTCATTTCACTGTCAGATTTTCGATCGATTTTTGGACGTGATTTAGTGAGATTAAATCCCTGAAACTTAATGGGTAGAAGTGATATGACTATAGAAAGCTGGTATGGGTGTTGTTTCCGATCAAATTTGGCTTAATAACGTGTTTCAATCCAAAACAGTGGACACAAGTTTTCACGGGTTCAAGTGAATTTGACACGAGTTTGAGGCATGTAATACATGAGTTTCGAGTGTGTTGCACTAAAAAGATTCGTGAAGAAGATAAATAACGAAGTTTTACAGCTGAGAACGCGTGGAAGATCAAAAAATGGAATTTTTAGCCGTGGAGAATAATATTGATAAATGAAGATTATTTGGGAGATATGGCCGGATTAAATGAGGATTAGGAGTATAAATAGATTTATACAGGTACAAGGAAGGGTTGTGGAGAGTTTGGGGAGCTGAGGAGAGCCAGAGAAGAAGAAATCACAAGTTGCAGAACTCAGTTTCTGCTGCTGCTGATGATGATGAACGCGAAGAACATTGGACGCATGAAGAACGTCGTTTTTCAACAGTGACAACGACAACTGTTTGTGGGTCGTATTGCGACAGTGTCAACAACACTTCATTTTTATCGTTCTCTGTAACAACTCGGTTTGTAACGAACAAAAGTGTTACAAACCCGGTTTTTATCAATTTTTCTCCTATTTCATCATTTGTGAACCATTTTTGAGCATTAATAAAGATGAATTTTGAGCATGTTTCCATGATAATGATGAGCTAATTCTCGCGTAATCAAGGCACGGAGGAAGCTATTTATGCATGAATAATTGGTAACTATTCTACTTTTCTCTAATTTGTATTTTATAATTCACTCAATCACTACTTTGTAGAATTTTAATTGCTTGCATAATTTTTCCTAATTAGTTGTGATTCAATTAGATAGGTTATGCTTTGGTTAGATAATCTATGCTTAAGGGATACAATTAATGTTTGAGAATATGCTTGATAATTTGTGAATTAAGAAAAAGATATTTTAAAAATAATTAGAGTTTTGGAATTCTTATCATCGTTTATTCATGTGTAATAGTGGAATCTAGTGTCTTGGTTATTTTCACTCTAAAAGTTAAATCCTTAGTCCCAGTACCTCTTGCACCAATTGTAATATTTTTTGTATATAATTTTTATTAATTTTAAAAACTCGAATCTTCACAAGTCTGAACGAACCCATTCTTACCACTATCTAAAATTACATCACTCAACCTCCCGTAATTCACTTTCAGAAACCCTAGAACCTCTCTCAGATTTTAGGTAACTACATTTTGGCGACCACAGTGGGAGGTTGTCCACTCAGTCACAGTTATAAATCAATCCCAGATTATAGTTATCAATCTTAATCATGGTCACTACCAGGGGAATTGATGTCGAGAATTCAAAGAAGAACGATGTTAATGCCAGCACTGTTGGGACTAACACAAACACTGAAGTCATGTTGTTACTGAGCGTCATATGTTACAGAATGTCCTAATGTTGGTCCTGCTATTACTGAATGTCCCGCTATTATTGAATGTCCTGTTGTTGCTGAACGCCCTAATATTGGTACTACTGGTATTAATATTGGTACCCGACGTCCTGTTAATCCTAATATGACTAGTAAAAGCATTAAACGTCATGTTACCAGCATCAAGCGTCTTGTTGAAACCGCCCAATCAGATCCACCGACTTTGGAAAGCCTGGATACAAATCAGGAACAACTTTATGAAGCTCATAAAAATATGGGAGAAACTCAAATCGCAATATTAGATAGTTTGAAAACTCTGATGAGAAGTCAGCGATTCTCGATTCTTCGCGAGGGCAGTTTCGTCCTTACCAGCGAAGAGAACCTGAATCTTCCAGAAATAATGATAGCGATATCCCGTGTACACCAATCCCTATTCGGGACCACGTCAACTATCGTACCAGTGATACTCGTGAGCTCCAGAAAGACAAACAATCGCCTGAATATTTTACCTTGGCAGATCTGGAGAGGTTGTTGACTGCTCGAGAAAGAGATAGAGAGAATGCTGACCTGCTACATAGTCATCGTCCTCCTTACCCAGCTTAAATACAACGTATCCCTCTTCCCAGGGGATATACGTCTCCGTCGTTTATATTATACAATGGAGTTGGAAACGCTCATGAGTATGTGTCTCGATTTCTTGAAGCACTGGGAGAACAAGAGATAAATCATATCGTACATATAATTTTTTTTCTTCCAAGTCTCTAACTGGAAGAGGTTATACGTGGTACAAAAATTTAGCACCTGACAGTGTGGCTAACTGGAATCAGATGGTGGACATCTTTTACAAGAAGTATTTTTTCGTCTCTGAACATACTACCTTGTCTGATCTGGGAAGAATGGGTCAGAAATCTAATGAGCATCCCAATGATTTTATGTTAAGATTTAGATCTCAGGCTTTGGATTTCCATGACCCGAATGCAGTAGAATCTCATCTCGTTGAAGTATGAATCAACAACTTTCTTCCCGTGTATCGATCCCTCCTCTAGAATCTCATTTTGCAGACCTTTTCGAAACTCCATGATGCTGCAAAGCGATCTTCGTCATCACCCGCACTACTAGAAAAACCAAGGATGACCAAAGCGGAAGATGAACATCGAGTCGATCCCAGGAGGGGAAAACGTTTGTCTGAAAAATGTTTCGATTTGTATCACTTAGTTGTTGTCACTGAAGTAAGTAAGAGGAAGGGACAGAGCTAGGACACCAATCCTTTGAAACGCCCAGCTTATGATCACAGCAAGGTCAAGGACCCTCCAGATTTTCCATGCAAGTATGAGTAAGTGCTAGAGTTGTTGGATGCGTGGATTCGGGATGAAACAATCAAACTTCCCTCTATATGAAGAGAGCCAATGGCTGAAGCTATAGCCAATCAGAAGTATTGTCACTTTCATAGGTTCGTCTGTCATCCAACCAGAGAGTGCAAATCCTTGAAATGGATTTTCAAAGAAAATATTGAGGCTGAAGAGCTTATACTGGATGACAGAGAGGGTTTGCATAAGAATCCTCTACCTCAACACCAAATTAGAAGTATCTTTGCTGATGAGAAACCAGATGAAGAAGTAGCAGCCTCACTAATACATGGTCTATGCGAACTCCTCCATTTCTCCAAGAAACAACGAAAGGAAGTTTTCGATGCTGTAAGTCATATTTCACTGGGGACTCTTGAAAAAGCGGAGGTCTAACTACCACACCCAATATTTCGCTTAGAAATCTGTATGCACAAACTCCAATATAATTCCAAGAGAATCAACTAGACATTCAGACTCAATCAATGGAAATATATCCAAGAGGTGTATCTCTGTTTCGAAATGTAATCAGCAAATCAAACAGATAGAAATCCGCGAGCCTGATTATTATGTGAAACAACTTGAATGGTACCAAAGACCAATGTTCAAGTGTCAATCAATACAATCAACAACCAAAGTTTGGATTCTCTAATTGATTGAACTATGCACAACCTGTGATATTTCTATTATATAACAAAATATAATACGAAAAAGAAATAACACAGACACCAGAAATTTTGTTAACGAGGAAACCGCAAATGCAGAAAAACCCCGGGACCTAGTCCAGATTTGAACACCACACTGTATTAAGCCGCTACAGACACTAGCCTACTCCAAGTTAACTTCGGACTGGAATGTAGTTGAGCCCTAATCAATCTCACACTGATCAAGGTACAGTTGCGCTCCTTACGTCTCTAAATCCCAGCAGGACTCTACACACTTGATTCCCTTAGCTGATCTCACCCACAACTAAGAGTTGCTACAACCCAAAGTCGAAGAATTGATAAACAAATCTGTCTCATACATAAAAGTCTATTGTATAGATAAATCTGTCTCCCACAGATAAACCTATGAATTTTGTTCCGTCTTTTGATAAATCAAGGTGAACAGGAACCAATTGATATACCAGACTCATATTCCCGAAGAACAACTTAGAAATATCAATCACCTCACAATAATCTTAATCATATGGTAGCGAAACAAGATATTGTGGAATCACAAACGATGAGACGAAGATGTTTGTGACTACTTTTTATCTTGCCTATCGGAGATTAAATATCGAGCAAATCTTAGAGAAGATAGTACTCAATCACAATAAAAAATGCAAGATCAGATCACGCAACTACAAAGAAAATAGTTGGGTCTGGCTTCACAATCCCAATGAAGTCTTTAAGTCGTTAACCTACAGGGTTTCGTGAAAAACCTAAGGTTAAAGGAGAATCGACTCTAGTCGCAACTAGTATCACACAGGAGGTGTGGGGATTAGGTTTCCCAGTTGCTAGAGTTCTCCTTTATATAGTCTTCAAATCAGGGTTTGCAATCAATGTTACCTTGGTAACAAACATTCAATATTCACCGTTAGATGAAAACCTGATTAGACTCAAGCTAATATCTTTCAACCGTTAGATCGAACTTAGCTTGTTACACCCAAATGAAATGTACCTTCATTTAGATATGAGTAACCAAACCTAAACGTGTACACCTTGTTGGATCAACAATAGTTAACCGAAGTTAGCCATATGAACACTTTCATATCAACCTTATTCATCTTAACCATAACTAGTTCAAATGACTCAAATGAAACTAGTTCTAGAGTTGTTCAATTGTTTATATTCTCATAGAAGTATACAAGATACAATTGAAGCAAAATCGATTTTGATTCACTCGAATCAAGTCATGAACATTATAGCCACAGTATGCAAAAGATTGCATTCCTTATTATATAAATGTATTAATTCGATTTTGATTCACTCGAACAGATTTTAGAACATCATCTACTTAGGTATGTGTATGGGTCTGTGTACCTAAGTAACCGGACCAAGTTTGGGTTTCGCCAGTACACAAATTGGTACACATACCATCCAAACTCAGCAGAAATTCCCGGACCTAAACCTTATGCCAGTACGCGTACCGGTTTGCATACCAGGTTCCCGGACTTTCTCAAACCAACAAGTACGCATACGGGTATGCATACCATGGTTCCCGTACATGGATTACATATATGCAAGTACGCATACTATGCTTAAATCCAATTGTTCTAAACTCTATTTCAATCATTGAAACATTCTTAGAGGATGACAATAGTTGTTTTCACAAACTATTAGCATCAAAGCCATTTTCAAGTGATTGACATAATCAATACGAAACATTCCGAGTCTACATCAAATGAGATGTTACAATGAGATTTTCATATAATCATCTTTTGATTTTCGTCAAGAATATAAGATGAACTTGGTTAAAGCGAAAGCTTACCAACACATATTTCGAGAAATATGTAAGCGAGTTAAACTCAACTCGAAATATAAAATGTGCATAATAAAAGTTTATATAGCTATACGACTTTTGTCTCAAATAGGAGATAGAGTAGATAGACTTTTGAGTGATAGATGAGTTCAAGTCTCCACATACCTTTTGTTGATGAAGTTCCACAAGATCCCTTTAGTAGTTCTTCGTCTTCAATCGATGAACGTCGTGAAGTCTAAAGCTCAACTACAGTTTCTATCCTAATCCGAGATTTAGCTATAAGTAGACATGAAATCAAGACTTATAGTTTTGGAAAATAAACTTGACAACAAGCTTGAGATAGGAACGTTTGTGAGTTCGACCGAGCAGTGCTCTAACAACTCTTGCTTTATCGCCTGACAATGTACAAGTTTCATTTGCAATGACAGCTGTTATACAAGATATTACTTTCATGACCAAGGACATGATGATGGAGAAAGGGCATAATCGTGCTCTATATGTCCTAGCATTTCTTGAAGGAAAAGAATTTAAACGTGCTCTGGTAGACATTGGTGCCTCGGTTAATATCATCCCTTTACGACTATTGCAGGAGGCTGGAATCCCTAGGAATCTGATTGATCTTCGCTCAACCATAATTAGTGACTTTGAGGGGAATACTAGTAATACCTACGAGCATGTTGTACTCGATCTCCAAGTTGGGCCGATCCAGGCCAAGGTGAAATTCTATGTTATCGAAAAAACTCAGGGTTACCACATGATTCTGGGATGTCCCTGGCTTCATGGCAACCAGGTTATACCCTCGACCTATCATCAGTGCATCAAGGCGGTACATGAAGGGAAAATTGTTTGGATTGTGGCATCGCCTTCACCTTATGTTCTGGCTAGTGAGATAATTATCCCTAGTAGGATCCCAGACCCTCCTAGTCGAATTTACAACACTCTTCTCCCTACGTGGGCATCTATTCAAGAAGATGATCGTCTTCCATCTCCGACGCCTTTCAAGAAAGTTTTCAAGAATCTGAAGAAGATGGTTTCGTTCAAGAGGATCAATGCTCTGGTTACTAGAACTCTGAGCCATTCAAGTCACAAGAAAGGCAGTTTCACGTAGGATTATGATCCTAAGAGAAGGATTCTTTACTTGCGTTGTTACTAAACATAGTCGGATATATGGTGAGTCCCTCTTCTGGTAATAATCAAGTTGTTCAACTCAGAAGATGAGGCTTATTAAACTCCATGGATGAAACATCCCGACTGGGGACTGAACGGAATTTGGGTTCGGGAAACGAGCCTACAAACTATCTAGTAGGACGTGTTTTGTTAGGTATTTTGTTTCAGTATCTAGGTTAGTGGTTGGTTAGATTTCCTTTCGATATGTATTTCCTTCTTTCAATCAATAAATTGTGTGCCAAACTCCGTGCACTCAAATCTTTTAGAAAATCTTATATCCAAAATTCAAAACCTAAAGAAATAACAATAAGGAAGCCAAACCACTACTAGAAAATTTGTCTCTCAAATCACTCAGCAAAAACTAGCCAACCTAAAGAAAATCGTCCAAAACAAGCTTTTCTCCTCGGGAAAAGATTTCCTTCTTCTTGTTCAGTTCTTGCACTTTGACTTCTGTATCTCGGGTCATTTGATTTTCACGCTCCACCTCCAAGGGTAAGAGCATCTCTTGAAAAGCGAGGGCCAGAGTGCAGCAAATTTTCAAATTCGTCTTGGATATTGTTGAGCCATTCTCGAATCCATTTCACGTTGAAGAGAATATTTTCACAAGATGTCACGAGATTTTCAAGATCTATTAAGTAACCAGAAGGGATGTTGTTCAGAGTCAAGTCTCGTATGGCATCAAGGATCTCCAACAAGTCCTTAACTATTTCGATCATAGGATGAACAACATAAGTTATTATCCCTATTGTAGCAATATGGCCATATATATGCCAAATGGACCGGTATAGTTCGGCATATTTGGTGGCAACACCGAATCCCCCTACGAGTATTTCATTTGAATCCAGGATTGCATTAGGGCCGACAAAATCAAGACCTGCAGTAGGATATTCAACAATATTCGATGGATGTGCTTCGTCTCTCTGGGTTTCTTCGACGCGAGAATTACTGAAAGCTGGGGACTGATGGGTGGCTAAAGCATTGTCAAGATAGGATGTTTCTATTGTATTTCCATCAAGTACATCATGTGTGAACCCTTGTGGTTTGGGTGACTTTTTGATTTAGCGGGATTAAGTTCTAGCCCATGTTGGTAGGCTTTATCAAAAGATCATGAGGGGTTTCTGTAGAAACAATATGTGAAAAAGTCACAATATGTTGAATCTTTTGGTTTAGCATAGAAGCATATGTGTTTCGAGGTTTCAACTTTTGCATCGCATTAGTTAAAACCGGTTTTCAACCTTTCTATGGTAAAGGTTGCTCTTTGTTGTTGTTCTTTTGTTTTGGCGGGAGGATGACAACTTCAATGGGGGAGAGTACTAAGTGAACTTGCGCTTAATGACATATCTTAAGGGGAGAAGAGGATGCGGAATTTGAGGTAACAATCTTGTTAGTTAATTGTTTTCCTGTTTAAGAAAAGCCTGATTTTATTGCATAATATTTATTGCTTTTGCTTAACAAAAGTTCGGTATAATTGATGTTTATTCCATTATTTGTGTATGGATGTTTGATTGTGATTCAATTGTTTCCGGTTAAGAAAAACTGTTGTTATCTTTCGTTATTGTTTGGTATCAATTGTTTAGGCTTACAAAATTTCGGTGCAATTGCAGTGCTATAATGTCTATGTTTGTTTCAATTGCTTCCGGTTAAGATAAATGATTATGCAAGTTGATTTATTTGGTTTGTATGGATTGTTTATGGCTTAACAAAAGTGTTTCGGGATCATTTGTTTAGTCCAAGTGATTTCCGGATAAGAGAAACTAAGTTTTTTGAATCTTAGTTAGACTTATCAAATGTGGAGGTTTCGGTTATTCAAGTCTAACTGAATGCCTTAACAAGAATTACTAGTTAACTAACCTAGTATTTGTCTTATTTAAAAGTGAAAGTTCTGAGTTATTATTGAGAATAATTAGAGCCTGATGAGAACAATAAAGTTAATTCTGATGTTTATTTTGTTCTTATCGAACAAGCGATTGTACTTGTGCAATCGGTTTAGCAAAAGAACTAAGGTGATTAGTCGATTTTTGAGTTGCTAAACTATTAGGTAAATTGCTTCGGGCAATTGTTTCCTAGATAACATGTTAAAACTAAATTACTTGTAGTTTCGGTTTTGATATTGGTTATCTAAAATGGTGTGTAAAACCCTCGTGCTCAACTCTTATAGGTTTCCAAATTCTCTTTGTGAGATTTGTAAGATCCTTTCGGTTTGTCCTTTATTTTTTCGTTTCTTTGTCATTTCGTGACAAAAAGGGGGAGAAATATATGGAGTAAACAAGTGATATTGACTTATTGTGAGTTGGTATCACTAAGGGAAATGACATTTGTGCTAAAACGTTTATTCTAACGAAAAGAGTGAAAGCATAGACTAAGGGGGAGTCACATATCATATGATACATAGTTATGAGGAACTACATGAAAATAACAAAGACGTGCGGATTGAAAATCTACTTATCTTGCCTTTAGGAGGAGTATTAGCTTTGTTATTATAATGTCAGCAACGACATTTAAGGATTGAATTTAATGCAGGTTTTGTGCTGTTGAACTTTTGAATCAAGCGTATGTGTATAATGATTTTTTGTAATTTGTTTGTCCATATGATGTAAGAGTTTTGTCACTAAAAGTGACAAAGGGGGATATTATTAGAGCATAGCTCGGTTGAACCCACCAAGTGTTGGTATGTCAAGTTTGGTTGTCATATTTTAGTGAATCAAAACTCATTTAAAGAGTCGCTTGATTATATACTAGAGACAACTTCGTATAGGTTAGCTTGAAAGTATTAGGATATGAGACTTACAAGTATTACATGAAGACTTGAAGAATGTGAAGAAGTATGGAGCTACAACGACAACATCATCCTTCCTCTTGAGGTTAGTAATACTTGACTTGAACTGGTTCATTCCCTAACGTATCTTTCAAGTCGTGCATATTGAAAACATAATTGCAAAGCTGTGTATGATACTCTAGTTAGACATAGTATTAAGGAATACAATACGAGGTTTATTGCTTAACCATTAAACTTTGTATATAAGACACCGACATAATCGTATGAATGCTATTGTGATTATGTATGGGTATGAGTGAAGATTTCATCCTAGGAAATAATGTTTTACATTCGTTTAAAGGAAGTAAGTTCATAAACTCGTTTTGTGAATCGAAAGGGAAATCGCTAGGCTTATTGGTATTGTTAATCATTGCAAATCTATTTTGAATTACCAATATGTGTGTTTAGTATAACCGCTCATAAACTTGTTTATGTATCTTGGTACAACTATTCACAAGGCCCGACTTATGTATTAGTATGGCTTTTATTAGTGAAATCGATCTTAAGTAATCACTCAAGATGGTATGATCGATGCCTTGTAAATAACAACTTTTATCTAGCCATTGGGGAACCGATCCTAGTAAGAGGTGTAACAAATTTACAAGAGGGAATCGATCCTTGTAAGAGGTGCAACATGTGTTTAGTAGATGGGGGAACCGATCCTATGAACATGTGCAACAAGTTTGTAGTTTTTGGGAACCGATCCTATGGACATGTGCAACCGAATACAGGTAGTTACCATAAGTTGTGGGGAACCGATCCTAGTACCTAGTCAACCGAATTTTGGTAACTAGTGTGACTATACAAAGTACTCACATGGAGGTAGAACCGGACTTGTTTTTGTAGAACCGTGAAACCCATGATTGGTGATTTGATAGGATAATCAATCACATAGTTCTTGGAATTCTGACGAACCAATTCTAAACTTGTTTGGAAGTGTGGAAAATCATTTCCAAGATTGTAAGTATGAAAAAGGACTTGCAAAGTAAAGATGTTGACATACTTTGAACATGTGCAGTAACTCTTATCATTAATTGTTCAAAGATATTTCTTAATAGCTTAAGGAGAATCCCAGGATCGAAATAAATTGAGAATCTTTTAATTAAGGTTTCTTAGTTTTTATATGTTATTTAATTTCCAGCAATTAAATGCATATCTTTAGAAAATAATAATTAGTAATGTGCATTTATTGATTATAGATTTTTCTATTGGGATTTCGGTCAATATTTGGACAGTGCATTTCCAGGAGTTATGAAAAACGATTTTGTGTTTATTGCATATCTTTGAGAATATTCGGTTTTGGAAATTCCTTGGTGTCCAAACTTCCTTGTCTATAAATATCGAAATTTGCATTTCTAGCAAACTAATCCTCTGAGCCAGGAAAACTACCTAGTTGTGTTGTTACTGGTGGAGCTGCCTATTCGGAGAGGAAAGTAACCTAATTAGGCGAAATCTCTTACGGCCGCTCAGTTTAAAGATTTTTTTGGAATTGAGAAGCTCTATTAGTACCGTTGGTGGGAAACTAGATAATTACGGTTTATTATTAGCTTTTGATTGATTTGATTGACTAACGGTTGTTGAACTTTGATTGCACCTAGTTTGTTTATGCTTGAGAATCTTCTCTTCTGATATAAGATTCACTCAAACTAGATCGAAGTTTCGACGGGGATTTTTAGACTGTTTGTAGATCTAAAGACGTCTTCTGATGATCCAACGTTAACAGACTCCGTTCTGTGTGTGATTGATCACAAGAGATTCAAGTTGATTGTGTGCAGGTGCTGATTGAAGATTAAAGAAGATTTGAAGACAAGAAGACTTTTGGGTTCATAATCTTTGGTGTGCACAATACTTGTTTCGGCTGGAAAGGGATCTAACTATAATCGGTTTATCCTTGTGATACATTAGATTGATTAGTTGAGTAGATCGGCATCAATACACTTCTTTGTGATTAATAGTATTGAGTGCATAATCTTACAATTACTTCAGTAGTTGTTAAGAGATTGATCTAAGGAACCGACAAAGGAGTTTATTGGTTAAACGAAAGAGTCTTTGTCAAACTCATATCACTTTCTTTGAAAAGAGTTGTTACCACAGATTTGTTGTTCCTTTACTGTTTGGAATACGAACCAAAGGAATTGTTCCAAGTGCGTGACTTACTGCAAGTTGGAGGCGCAGGGATACTGAGGAAACTAGGTGAAATATAGGTTTAGTTGCTTGGTCTTAACTATACGAAGTTGGTTTGATTTTGTATAGCGGCTTAATTCTGAGAGTATTCAATTATGGACTAGGTCCCGGGGTTTTTCTGCATTTGCGGATTCCTCGTTAACAAATCTTGCTGTGTCATTTACTTTTATTTTCCGTAATTATAATTGTGTTTATTATAATTTAAAGTAAATCGCACAAACGTTAATTCCTATTTTGCTTGATAGACAATCCCTAGAGTTTGGTTAAGTCCAAACCTATAATCAAGTAAACATACTTCGTTGTTGTATTGTCTCGATCTCGTATCCATAAACGATCACACGAAGTGTGAACTGATTAGTTGTATTGTCTCGATTCAGTCCATAAACAATCACTTTCGGAAAAAGACTTATAGGTGGATAAGTTTTAGATTGAGGTATATTTGGGTACCCTCGTCTTTTCACAGAGACCAAAGCCATGTCTTATACTAATTTAAGGAAAGTTAATGAAGTTATAATACCCCAGGAGTTATACTCAAGACGTCAGAATATGCAAAGGTCCAAGGAGTACATGAATCCTTTTACAGTTAGGATTGTTGTGTACTGCCGTGGGAGAACGCGATAACTGACGAAACTTTGTAAGTAATTTTGGGGTACTATCCTGAGAAAATATGTTTATCTATGTATCTGTTACAACATATCCAAAGGGCGCCTCAAACGGAAAAACTAGCTAGGAGATGTGGTCCCAACACCGAAGTAAGTGCAATCTGAAACGCTTCTGAAATTCTATACGGGATTCCCGATGACAAAAGTCCGTGACTGGTTAACTGACCTAAACAACTCGGAATTATGTCATTTTTTTTGTTTTTTTATAGATATTTCTTTTCTCTTTTCAAATTGGGGTCGGGAGCTCAAATCTGACATCATATGAAGATTCTACAGTCCATTCTATACAAGTCTATTGGATCTGAATATTTCCGACGAGTACTCAAATAAAGGGATATTCCTAGGGTATGACCACCTTTGTACAAACTATGAATGAGAACACTTGTATGAGTAAAAGTAAAGAGATTCTTACCGGTGGAATTTCTAAATAAGGAGAAGAATGGTTTCTGTCACGATAGGCTCAAGATGATCTATGTCAGCTTTCATGTCATCCACCTGGGGATTAGTTTCTCTTCGACCACGAACAGAACGTCCAATCTAAAAAAAAAACTCATTCAGTCAAATTCTAAAGGGACATCATTAAGTCATGAAAAATCGTTAAACAGAGAAATACTTACTTGGTTTATGCAAAGAGATGAATGTTTAGGACTTGGTTCACGGGACGTGAAAATTAAATCCTCTTCTGGAATATCTTGTATGAAATTACTAATGCTCACAAGTTCTTCTATCCAGTAAGTTTGAGCTTTTGAAGATACACGGCCGGTCCTTTGGGCATGAAAGAAAGGAAAGTTTCTTTGCAAACCGCTTACAATACCGAGATTCCGTTGGATTCTTGAAAATGTGGATGGTCCTTTGCGAAAATGGGTATCCTGGTCGAATCCCATCTGGCGAGCAGTTCTGTCAACATTATAAGATTGTATACAAGTCAACATGACTATCCAAACTCAATACACGACCAGGAGAACTGCTAAATATATATGTAGCTTCTGCCTCAGATAAGTGATCACGGCCTTCGGGAAGTAATATGGCATCCTTCATTAAGTAAAAAGAATGCAACTGAGCCACACCCTTGGGAATTTGTGTCCAGGGATAAAAAGTGATAGATTATTCATCATCCATCAACGCAGACATGGGTTGCTGAATCGGATATTTATTGCACCAACGACAAATCCTGGTTATCGGAGGATCGCTAGTTTTCAGTGAACGAGGGGGGGGGGGGGACATATTTCTCAAAGTGTTACCATAGCCACGCCTGGAGGAAGCACACGTTTACCCAGGTATCTGTTCTTTTATTACCATTCGAAGATATGATATCTTGTACAAAATTATCTAGGGTTGAGTACATAGTCCCTAAAAATAGGTTTCCAATAGGTAGTGTTATTCCCCGAGCCAATTTATCGCCATATGAATCAATACATATTTTAGCTCTTCGCCATTCGGGTTCTCAAAGATATCTTTGGATAGCCATAACAATATGAAAGCAGCAATTTGCGTGGTTGAATAAGATGCAAACCCATAAAGTCCTTCGTTACTACGCCAACGGCTGATCCAGAACTTATATCGATTATTCTTAATAACTGCTTGAGCATGAGTTTGATCAATGGCTTTGGACAGAGCTAGAGATATTTCTTTTTCACTATCGTCTAATGTTAAAGAGAAGATACCTGTAACTGGAAGATGAAGAAGTGCGGCTTCAACTTCGAGAGTAATTGTGAGTTCTCCCAAGTGAAAACGAAGGTGTGAGTCTGTTTAGTCCAACGACATAGCAATTATATCAAATCAACAACGTCTTTCTTTATTTTCAAAGACCCTGAAGCTAAAATTGCGTGGTAGACGCCGGATCTCTTTAAGATTTACTGAATTTTGTTACTCCTAAGCATGGATTCTACCCAGTCAGGCCAAGAATCCATGGGTTCCTGACGAGCTTTGAATTTCACTACTGAAGGTTTTATAGTTTTTCTTTAGATGGAAAAACGTAGTACCGAAGAAGGAACAAGTGGTTGATTTTGAGAAGTGATTCTCCTACATAAAATAAAATCATCACTTACCTGGGGACTGGGGTAACTCTTGATCAATTCAGCAAAGCGGTGGAATTCGTCATTAAAGTTGGGGATCTTTTTATTGCTGGCGGCTCCATTACTCGTTGCAGAATCGCCCATATTGCTGTCATCTTCATCACACATATTAGGAGATTTATGAACCATTCTCAAAACAAGATCAAAACGAACAGAAGGCTGGTTTATTTTCTAGGAAATAAGTATTAGACAAGAAAAGATAAGAAAATAGGAGAATTATTCACGTACGAGAGTTAATGCATGCATGTGTATATATATATGCATGGTACGGCCAAAATTTGGAATTTAGATGGAAATATAACTCGTGGAAGAGGTGGACCGGTTTTCATGTATTGTCACATGTAAAAATTACTTCGCTTGTTGGTTCAACTCCAAAAGGGAAGCCTTGAAGCAAAAGGAAAAGGAATTAGAGCTAAAAGAGGAAATTAGAGGAATTTGGATCAAATAAGGAAACTGAGGGTTTTCTTTCTTTTAAAAAATTTCTCCAAGCTGTGAACAACCCCTTTTCATGCGTGAGGATGCTCTCCTAGGCCAGTGGGACATGATTATTCTCTCGGAATTTTTCCCAGAGGGATCAAAGTCGAAGAGAATTAGGGTTATGACGAAAATAACCCTAATTTCAAGAATTTGGTGAAAAGAGGGGTTGTTCTAAAATAGAAGGGACCGAGCCACTCCCATTCTCTTGGAAGGTTCTCTAAGACTCTTTCAATCCCTTTTATCTCATTACTCTTCAAAAAAAACGAACTCATAAGGGATTTTGACCAAAATACCCTTATATTGCAATTTTGAGTATTTTCAAAGAAGAAAGCCTTAATACAGCCAGAGACCGACCAAGCTCTCACATACTCATTCCAAATCCCTCATACACGTTAATATTGAGTTCTGTAATTGTTCGAAGAAGAACGGGACTGAAACGAAATCCACAAAAGCAAAATTTCAGAGAAGATAAAGGGAATCTAGCTCAAAACAGGGAATTCGGGTTCATGATTTCAAAAAATAGGTTCAGAAACGCGCCAATCCCTCTTTCAAGACGTGACTATGCCTAGGGAGGCTCCATGTTTCTCTCATACCAAAGAAAAAGCAAGCTCGTAGTGTTTTTGAGGAGAATACCCTTAGTTTCAAAAGTATGTATTTTCTCTAATAAAGAGGTGTATGATTGGTACAAGGAGTTAAACAAGCTCTCATCACACAAGTTTATGGACCCACAAGATATATGAACGCCTTCCAAGCCTATCCAGAGTGTCCAAAGGAATCAGAAGTACAAAGAGATCAAATTAGGGTTTTGTCCAAGTAAACCCTAATTTGCGAATCCCATTCGACCAAGATGAAAGTTTCCTCTACAAGATTCTATTTCCATGATGCTTCACAATGTGAAATCCTAAAAGGATTCTAGGTCCGGGGTCAATTCCAAGCTCAGAGTGGCACAAAAGGAAGAAGTTAGGGTTTTGGTCAAAAAAACCCTAATTCGCAAGTCTAGTCTCTCAAAACGGAAATTTTACTTCATCGAGGCTCAAGTGTCACGCTAGTAATGTATCTTAATGTAAAATTATAGAAAGCTCCCATGTCCAGAGTTGATTCGAAGTCCAGAATCGGAGAAAGCAAAGACTAAGTATCAATTCGGGGATTCTGCAAAAAAAATGTAAATTCGTGTCTGAGCGGTTCTTAATTAACCATCTATATACTCATCATAGAAAAATCAAGGTTCTACTCTGAGTAGGGGACTTAATGTATATGGTGAAATTTGGATAACGGGTAAAAGTGTCATCTCAAGACCGTAGACAAAGTTCAACCCTCACGAGAGAGATTAAGCCCTTGGCCCTCATAGCATTCTTAGCCACGATTTCTAGTATACGTCCCCGCGAGACACTGCTGGTCGTGATACCGTGACTCCTAGTGCACATCGTCAATGAGATACTACTGGTCACGTAAGCTCTGTAGAGCTTAAAATATCCCCGGTGGACTTATGAACCAGAACACCCACAATTCCAGCATTTCATCGCGAGATGGAGCTGATTGTGATGCCATGATTCCTAGTATACATCCTCGACCAGATACTGCTGGTCATGTAGGCTCTGTAAATGCGTAAAAACGCCCCTGACGGACTTATGACCCATAGCGGAGATATGCATGTCTCCTGTAAGTACGACTCACCCTATTTGAGATCAAGGACTGATTCCTAGTACATCATCGTGAGATACACTGGTCATGTCTGCTCTAGGCCCTGACTCGACTTACTGAGGTTTCTGAATAACTCCTAGGACATCCCCGCGAGATACGCTGGTTATTCTGCCTCCGGGCCTTTTTGACAGACTCCTAGAACATCCTTTTGAGATACACTGGTCTTGTTGGCCCATCTTATGGACACACAGTTGATTCCTAGCACATCTCTGCAAAATATGATGGTCAAAGAGAAGTGAGCTAAAGTCTCGCAGATGCATTAACTGGGCGTACAAATCATTTTTCTATCTCTCCAGGACGATTCCCAGCTGACCACAGAGAGATTCAGATCCGTTAAGAAAATCTTCGGAGAGATTTTGATCCGTTTGCAAAATCTCGGAGAGATTCAAATCTCTCTCAAATCTCTCGGAGAGATTCAAATCTCTCTGCGAAATCTCTCGGGAAATCTCAAATAAGGCTGAATATTCCTCATGGTAGGCACGAGCCTCATGTAGGAATCGAGTCTTCTCTACACACGAATTCTGAGGCATCCCATGCCTTTTCACGTGACTCATCCTAGTCATTCTTACAAATCAGAGAATATCTCTCCATCTTGGCCAACTCGGCTAAAGAGAATATTTTTATCTCTAAACACATCATCACAAAGGCTGACTAAGCTTTACAAAAATGGGGGAATAACAATTAGGGTTTTGGTCTAGCGGTCTACGCCACGTGTGAGAAATACCCGGCTTATTTTTCACCACAGAAGAGAGTAAAGGCGGTGGAATAATGAGATACACTCAATCTAGTTTATCTCTATTCCTGAAGAGACGGGAGAATTGCTCCGCACGACATGGAAAGCAATCCTTATCTTCACCGACCTGAGATTAGAGAATTCAGCTATAAATAAGTCATCTATTTCTCCATGCTATGATCATCTTTCTAATAACCTCTCAGAGCAATTCTTCTTCAAACCCTAGAATTCTCTGGTCTCTCACTTCATCTGCTTCCTTCCCTAAGACCAACCCTAAATCTCTTCCATGTGACTGAAACATCCTTTGAACGGCCACTGTGCGTGGTTTAGGCGAAGACTGTTCGTGCTTAACCTCCCGTAACTCACTTTCAGAAACCTAAGAATCCCACTTCTAGCCTCTCTCAGATTTTAGGTAACTACAGAAACTTTACTAAGAATTGAAATCCCTTTGAAATATAGCAAGAAAGGAAATAAATGAATGAATAACAGAGTTAGTGTTTACTAACAATTGTTAGGATTTGTTATTTATCAAGAGGAAAGAAAAATCGTAATTGCAAAGTAAAACAAAAGGGTAAGTCCATATAGTACAATCCAAATCAAGAGCAGCTAGAGAGTAATACCTGAATTTTTAGAATTACTTTTTCAAACTATTATCCCCAAATATTGGATGGTCAATAGAGAGTAATTTCTGTCAGAATCCACATGCTGTTGCAATTGGCTTTGCAGTGGTTATGCTGCCTCCTGTAACCATCCTCACATGATCCCAACAACCCTACAGATTGCAGCAGATTCTTTGACACCATGACGAACATGATCTTTGATACCAATTGTCTATGCAAGGATTTAAAACAATCTCCATGCATATTGAATAGGATTATGCCTACATATAAACAATACACATAGAATCAATTTTAGAAGAAAGTGAGCATTTATACTAATTTAGCTTCTAAATTTCTTTCACTGCAAACATCCTAAACCTTGGACATTTTTCTAACTGCATTAATTTAATCAAAATCAAAACAAACCACCACATAAAAAAAGAATATATTAAAACAACAATACCATATTGTGAAAACTCAACTGTAACCCCCCAATTATCAATCAATAAACATAACCCAATCGTGAAACTGAACCGACGGATTATGATGTAATAAGAAAAAATATCAGTAATCAAAATAACATTAATCTAGAATAAAGTCAATCAAGGATTTAAGTAATAAATCGAATCACACAAACATGAAATTCCTAAATCGAATCCATATCTTCAAATACTGTTGTTATAAAATCAAATTAGATATGAAGATTTCGAAAGGATTATCATAAATTGATAAACTTATTTGCAACAACAAAACTTACATAGAAGAGAATTACCCTGAGGCTGAAAGTGTGCGACTTTCTATTTTAGATTAATGAGGAAAAAAGGGCAGTGGAGAAAAGAAAACCCTGAGGTTGAATTTTTTGCAGCAGAGACTAATGGTTTTAGGTTTAGGGTTTTTATGGAAGAGGGGAAAAGTGTTTGGGATTAAAAGAGATGGAGACATTCTGGGATGAAAAGAAAGGGATACTGTTTTCCCTCGACCAATAGAGTCTCCCCAAGTGTACTCTCCAGGTTAAATATTGAAGCTCATTTCTAAGCGAATATTGAAGCCCTTTTCTAAGCGAACGGTGACGCTCACCATTCAACGTGGGGGCTCATATGAGTTAGGATTTTAAAGGAGTTAGATGGGCAACCTGAACCGATAGATACCAGGGGTTATTATTGGGTCCTATTTCGAGTCCACTAATTCAGGAACCAGATCCGATTTTTATAATAGAGTCCAGTGATATCCGGGCTTAGTGACAGCCCTACTTTGGGTATATGTGGTTGGGAATTAGTATCTGGCCAAAGTTTGGGTGGATATCCTTAATGGTGGAGTAAATTTTTTTATTTTTTTTTTGTCCAAAAACTAAATTTCCAACCTGGATGAATACTTAATTGGGCTTTTTAATAAAGTGGCCATGTTTTTGTAATGCATTTCAGAAAATGGTCTTTTTTTCGAATGTTTATCTAAAGTGGCCGATATTGACATTTTCCATCCCGTTTTTTTCAAAAAATGGATAACAGCCGTTAAATGCACGCGTGTCAGTTAACCTCCTTAGTAAAAGACAATTAAATCCTCATTGAGCCAGTCTGGATTGGTGAGTCAACTCGCCTGACCCATATTCAAGCCATTATACTCTTCACCCCTGCATAGTCCTAGAATACATCTAAGTCATTTCTGTAGCTTCTCCGCAACACAGTACCAACATATTATTCTTGTTATCTTTGACCTGCAACCCAATGCACTTTCATTTCATCTACACCGAAACCTATCAGCTCCACTAAAACCACAACAACCTTCAATAGCACCATAAACCCATATACTGCAATTCCAACACCACCAGAACTACTCCATTTCTCTTCAGCCAAGACTCATTCAAACAAACACATCCTCTTACTCTCCTTCTCATCTTAACTGACATCGATCCTAATTATAGCACAAATGTCATCTCAGCTTCAAGAAGATCTCTTAATCTTCTTCTTCTTCTTGTAAGCAACAACATAAAAAAATCAAACCCATTAATCCTTGCATTTTGTTGAACTTAGAACACCTGCAACAACTTCATGATCATAACCATCTATGCACACTTGCAACATGAGCCAACAGCTGCCGTCACTTCTCATTTTCTCTCTGTAACGACCACCAATTGCAACTTCACCTACAATTTCATTTCAGCTGCACCATGTTCTTATCCAATCAACCGCGGCAACTCTTCTTCCTTTATAAAAAAACAACAACACCACTTGAGCTATCATCTCAGCTCAAAACCACCCATAACATGAGCTCAACTCAAGCAACTTCTCATAACCTGGTTATTGCTTGGTTAACAGCTATCCATTTTACATCCTTGCCAGTGACTACCAACACCTTCTCATCATTATTTAAAGAACCAGAACATCAAAATCTCCTAATACTTATCAATTTGAATTCAAGAACAATCCCATTCCTTCAAATTTGTCTGAGATACTCAACAACTACTTGAACTGCACTCTCCCCAATTTCCTTCATGTCTTATGTATTAACAACATATCTTCCATTTTACATCATCTCGACAAACCCTAACTTCTTAGTTCATCAGAATCCCATGGAAATCAATATTCACATCTTTTTCTTATCTTCGAACTCGATCCTGTACTTTTCTCTTCTTGAGTTCAAATAATTCAAACCCATCAGTATTTCTCCCAATTTGTTCTTCTCTACATCGATGCTTCAATCACAGTTGCAAATCAAGTCAATTCATTAAAAAAAAGAAGAGCCCCAAATCCTAGAATTCAAATCAATCGAAATCAATTGATTTCACCATCTAAACATGAGTTTTCATCAAATAATAAGTTAATTAACGTGTGGGTTTTAAAATTATTACCTAGATTCTGATTTCTTCATCCCCGATTTCAATTTCATCTTCAATTTGTACTTAAGCTTCGCTGCTGCATCCAGTAAAACCCTAAAACCTTCAAGATTTCCAAATATCACCAATAAACCATGCTTATTCTTCACTAATAATCACTTATTCACGCTTGATCACTTCTATTTTCATCAATCACCTGAATTCGACGAGAAGAATTGAGATACAGAGAGAGACAAACATAAACAAGAAGAAATGAATGAAAAAAAGAATCGATAATATAAGGGTGAGGATATAGTGGTAATTTTAAGCCCCAAGATTGACTAAGTCAGCTTGGTGGACCATTTTGGTGGGACCATGTGTTATATCTAACTGAAGGCCACTTTATAAAAGATTTGAATTTTGTGGCCGTTTTATTAAATATATGGTAGGAAGTTGGCCACTTTGTTAATTATCCCTACTTAATTTCGACGAGCCATGGTTTAACTAAAGCTTACATTAAGCCCAATAGTTATGATTTAGCTAACCACTAACAATTGAAAGAAAAAAAGTTCAGCATTACGGAACTAGGTGAAATAGAATTTTATTTTCCTTTTCTTTTCTAATTTTTATTTTACCTAATTATGGACAAGCGTAAAAATATTTTTGGAAAAGAAGGGCCAGAGATAGGGGTGAGCATTTGGCCAAAAAACCATAGATTTAGCCGGGACCATCAGTATTTTTATGGGTGGGTGTCCGAATCGTTCGCTTATAGGTTGGATGCGGATGGAATTTTTGAAATCCAACGAATTATGGATCGGGTCCGGATGCAGCCTTGAAAATCTGTTGGACATCCATATCTGTTCATTTTTTCTTTTATCAAACTTCTTCGGTACAAATACGAAGTTAGTTTATTTGTTTTTATGTCAAGTTAGGTATTCTTTTCATGTCATACTTTGATGAGATTACAAGATACAAAACCAATATATGTATAAGTGGACATACTTGATCCCAAGTCACCAAAACCAACTTATTTTAAAGGGGTCGGGTTGTTCTTCCTCTTCAAATTTGAAGTAACTTCAATGCCTTATACTCAAATCCAATTTTAAACCCGTAAATAACGTAGTCTTATTATTAAAACCATCCGTAAGCTTGTTGTATTTATTTCTCTATTATAAACTTTAATTATAAAACAAATCCTTTGGATTATTCGCATCCAATCCGTCCGTTCGTACACCTATTGGATGCAAATCCGTTAGATATTGGATTGGATGCGGATGCCAAATTTGAAATCTGTAGTGAATTGGATTGGATGCGGATGAGGTAAAAATCGGTCCATACCGGCCCATGCTCACCCCTAGCCAGTGAGATGCCAGGTTAAAGCCCATTTTGGTCCTCTTATAATCCGTCCCCTATTACTAATGAGCGCTAGGAAGCCAGGAAATGAGCATCATGGTGTTTACTCTTACCGTTGATTTTGATTAGTATTGGCCAATATCCAATGATTTTTTTATAGAGGAACCTCTCAACATTTAGATGTGTGTGGTGGAAATGGGTCCCTATTTGTCGTTTCAGTCGGTGTATTGAGAAAGCCGAAGTCAATCTAGCATTTTCGTTATTTATTAGGTTTTATTGGTTGATTAGATCAAGTGTAACGTGACATTAAACAAGTATCAAATTTAAAACTCCATCTAATAATTTACCGGTTGCTATATGGTGGTGCATTTGGAATGAAAGAAATGCTAGGATCTTCAACAATAAAAAGAAATTTGGCAAGTTTGATTAGAGATATCAAGATTCAAGCTTTCTTTTGGGCAGAATCTAACACCAAAATGTTAGGATTAACGGCCAACATGGTGATAGCATCCTGGAACACAAATTTACAAGGTGATAGCATTGTGGGACACAAATTTTCTATCATTCTCATTGATTTGGATTTTCAAAAGTAAGATCGTGGGATTTATACTTTGTTTTTTGGTTTTCTTTCTTTCTTGGGTGACCGAATTTCCTTTCGGTTTCCTTTTTTTTTCGGTTGTATTTATTGGATTGAGGTACCCCTTAAGTACATTTTTTCAATGAATTTTCCTTACCTCTTAAAACCTATGTGAGGAGCTTGGTCCCGTCGTCTGCGTGTGTTTAATTTCATCCCAGAAGAATAAGCTCACTTGGTCACTTTTTTTTCTTCTTTTTTTCCTTCTTTTCCTTTTGCTCGGCCAAGAAATGATTATACAGAAAGAACACAAAACCCAAGAGGCTAAGGAGAGTCAAAAATATTTCTTGATCAAAAAATGATTTAGTGCCGACTAAGCTCACTTGTCATTTGTAAACCTAAAAAATTAGAAACGGATACTTGTCGAGTCTCTACTCAGTCTACAAATGCTGCACATAATGTATATGAGGTAAACAACACCAAAAGAGTACCAATAGAAGCGGATATTGGATCAGAGTTGAGAGAAGATGTTACTAATGTATAGCATGCATAAATAAAAGATTGCAAACTATTTGAGTAAGGCACCAGTACCTGTCTTTTACATACAATAACACCTCGCTAAATTAATAGTCTTGGATCAAAGATTGCATACAATAAAAATTTGAAAACGTACTATCATTCACACTAGTGCAATGAAACATTAGATGATAGTGAGTACACCAACAAACTCTTCAAGTTGTGACTTGTGAGCCGACCTTGCCCCCACAAGAACCAATTGGTTGGGAAAAGATTGCATATACTAAAGATGATGCCAAAAAAATTAGCAAGGCCTAGTATGATTGCAGCATCGACATAAAAAACTAGGTTAAATATGAAGATGACGATGCATAACAATACAAAAAGTAAAACAACCTTATGAAAACTAAAAGCTATGACGAGAGCAGGGAGAACGAGCTAGTGCTTCTACAAATCTGAAACTTTTCACTAACAACAATAAATTCGATAACAAAAAATAAACATCATCGTTATGTTCCCAAGCCAACATACATAAACAGTGTGAACACAAATGTAACGATGATAGCATCGTGTTCACAATCAATGTTCGCGGTATCGATAAAACTACTATGATGATTAAAACTCATACAAAACAGTATACGACATTTATATGAGAAACTCTGAGCCTTCGGGCTCATCCTTGTTTTACAACGCAGATGCGTCTATGATGGTTCAAATGAAGCATAATATGAGTATAAGAAAACTATGAGTGCAGAATGTAAATGAGACAATGATTTATGTGGTTTAGCACTAAGGCCTACATCCACGGGGGTTCAGTTTTTCACTATGTATCATATAAGTTTACAAAGGATAGTCGAATGACTCTGAGTAGGGTACGATGGTAGAGGGACATAGATAAAACTCATACTCACTCTTTACAATTTCTCTCTCCTGAACTATAGTTTCTAAATTTTGTCCGACCTCCTCTCCTTTGGTTGAGCGGGGTATTTATAGACTCTCCTGTGTGGGCCTCTCTTTACTGATACCTTGGATACTTATCGTCTTGGTCATTGCGCCGGCCCGAAGGATACCTTCGTTATTCCCCGATGCCTCTACCGGTTATATATTGCAACGATGATGCACCTTCTCCTCCACCATAGGATGTTTAACACGTATCCTATGTATATAGCATTTAAGGCGGGTGGTTGGGCAGTCCGCACGCGTCAGACAGCTGTTACTGTTGCTGTCACTTCTTTGTCCGTGGAATTCATCCTCACCCTTCGTTTCAGATCTATCTTGGGATGGGGTAAAACAGATTTTTGGGTCTTCTAAGGTGCTTCGCGGCGTCTTCCTTTTCAGGTACTCCTCGATTCTCTGTCGTCGGATTCGTTTGGTGACGAGCACGTGACATCCGATGATGATGCAAGTTCCTTGGGGTGTTGCAACGTGGCATCATAGTCTTGACGCTCTTTCACCTTATGGCGTACACGTGTCTTCTTCTTGACACATGGCTGACTGTTGATTTATGTGTATACAAACAGGATTTCCGATCCTTCTCCATGAATTCTGTCTAACAGTGCAAAACCAATGCTTTAGAAAAATCAATTCCTTTTCTTCTTTGAAGTTTCGGTAAAAAGATAAAGCATGAAACCGCCGGATCATCTTGGGCGTAGCATCCTTGATTGCTACCGACTCAGTCACGTTCTTATCTTCGTGTTTTTTAATTGTTAATTATATCGTGGTGTTGATCTCTGGTGCTACTGTTAAATACCTGGGCTTCTCACTGGGTTGATTTGTTTCATGGACACAAACGTTTCTTGTTCTTGTGCTCGTGTATATAACAGTAGCACCCGAGAAAAAGCACATGGATCAAAACAACAATGAGTTGATTCTTATGCATGTAGGCTTACAGGAAATACGTCTTTGATCGTGTTAAATTTAAATCAAGAAAACATAGCCGATGATTTTATCGATTGGGAGATATTGAGTAGACTACCTACGAAATAACTCATGAGGTTTAAGCTCAAACCTCTTGAGTGATTTCAGAGGAATCTACTCAATATCCCCAGAGCGATAGATTCATCGGCTATATCTTCTTTTTTCTTAAAAACAACTTCGCCATTCTTCTACATCCTTTCTTTCCTTTTGTTAGACTAGGGTTTCATATATATATATATATATTATAAAAAAGAAGTGGTGTCTGTGTAGTCTGTTAAATCCGACCACCGATTTCATCATCTCACGGCATGGATTGAGAGTTGAGCGAGAGATATTTTTGAGTGTCCGATCGGGACACAAGACAAGATGTTTCCTAATAGAACTCGGCTTCTTAACAAGGACGAACATCCGGTTTCTTAACTGGATTTCCGTTTATAGAACAAATACCGAATTTAACAGGATTTCCTAATCTGTGTTTCTGGTGTCTTCGTGCACGCTCTATATAAGATAAGATGTCTTCGTCATGTACGACTACAGTTTAGTTGGCGTCTTCTCCAGTTCTTTGTTTCTGTATCTTCCTCTGCAATAATGGCAGCAGACAAGAAGTGTGTATCCCGATTTCTCGATAGCCTGATAAAGCTATTATGGGTTTGTTTTGGGATCGAATTCTTTGTAGGAAAATCAATTTGGAGCAAGAGATCGAGTCTATTCCAAGAAAGATTGATTTATCACGGTCGAACAAGATGAAGAACACAACTTGGTGTTGAATTGTAACGGAGTGAATCCATCATCGTCATCATCATCAATAGCAAAAAAATTCTCTAAATCGGTACATTATCTCTTTCAAAGGTAATTCCAATTTAGGTTTTTGATTTACGTTTTATTGCACTGTTGTTATTTTTCATACAATATAAGATACATATGTCGTTATGTTTGACGACATTTTTATTGATTCAAGTATTGCTATGGTGGCATTCGATGGTAAAAAAGGACTGGTGCGGCAATACCCAGGTCATGAGATCACAGCTTCTTTGGTTGACAAGGAATTTTTGTTGGATTATGAAGAGCTTAAAGATTATTTTGAAAAGTTAAATAACTGTCTTGCAATCTGTGATGCATCTGTACAATTTTTAGAGGTATTATGTTAGTTTAAAAATCTCGAATGTGATTGGTTAGATTCAAGTTCGATAATATAACTTGGGATATTGCATGGATACCAATCTACCATCCTGAATGGATAATCTTCGACTTAATACTGAAAATTGCAATGCAAGGGATTGAAGAAAGATCATATGATAATGCGGCTTTTTGTTTTTAGCGATATGTAGTTCAACGAGGCTTCAGGAAAGTGTAGCCAATATAATTACTACAACAATGGCAATAGAGGTTGGATTCAGTTGCTATGGAATGGGAGACTGACTACCAGGTGATGCGGAATAAATTAAGGGATAAAGGATACATGAAGAATTCCCCCACACAATTTTTGTACACTAAATATGTAAATGCCTGCAGCGAAAGTAAGGTCCAGTAACAATCTAGATGCCATGAATTTTTTTCTGTAAGAGGGCTTAGATCATGTGAATGCGGCTCTTAAGAAGCTTTCACGGGATAAATGGCGTTGTTCTGTGGTCTTCATTCACATTGTAAATCTCTTCTCATGTTGACACTGATGTCTTTTTTTTTCCTCTTAATGTAAACTGTGTATTGGATGCCTTGGATTAAGAATCGGGGCGAATTTCCCAGACAAAAGTTCCCAAACAAAGCTTATACCTTGGGGATAGTTCCGTGCATGGTTACGCATTCACGATTAATGAGTAAAGTTTACTTATCAAAATAGTACACCAGCAACCAGTGGTGAACTCTTTCCTAATTAATGTAATTAGGTTTTTTAATTTAACTTGATTTCCTATGAGCATTTTAGGTTTCTAATCTAATTTAGTTTCCTATAAGCATCTTTATTGGTCTATCGTTAATCGTTACTTCAAAAACAAATAGTCAAGGGGGTTTTGTTGGGCTATTGATCCCGGCTAATTTGACTGACCACCAAAACAATAGACCAGTAGATTATCAAAAAAGTTTACCCGAACAACAAAATACCAAAATAATATTCCAGTAAATTATCAAAAAAGTTTGAGGAACCACGGCCGGGGCCTACTAATTTCACTCACCAATAAAACTCTCGAATATGATCGGGATAACTATAACTTTGTCATAACTAATATAGTTAGATTTTTTAATCTAATTTAATTTCCTAAGCAAAAACGACTAACCTTAAGGCTAAATATTAATTTTCAAATTTTTTTAAAGGGCCCCGGGCCCTGGCTAACTTATACGACATCTAAAATTTAAATCAAATCACACAAATTTTTATAAGGAGACTGTGTTGGATCCCGTATTATCTAATCTGTCAACCCCGGTAATTTCAACGGAAAAACAAAACACTAGAACCATAGGTCCTTTAGCTAAGGACTAGGCCTTTCCTGATGGCCGGGGTCGTAGGTCCTGATAACTATGACTCGGCTAGCTAAACAAAATGCACCTGGCTATTTACATATTGAAATGTTATGGAAGGGTACAAACTGATCGACCAAATAACATAAAAAAATCGATAGGGGTTGAGCTCCGGCTGTAGGCCGGGGTGATACCTAGTTAGGCTAGGGTTTCATATGTATATATCTTGTTTTCTTAGGCTAGGTTCCATATATATATATATATTCCCGAAAATGGCCGGGGTGATACCTAGTTAGGCTAGGGTTTCATATGTATATATCTTGTTTTCTTAGGCTAGGGTTCCATATATATATATATATATATGTCCGAAAACACCCCGTGGGCACCCATAGCTTGTGGAAAGCCTAAGCTTGCCTGTTGCCGATCGCATACAGGGAACACAAAACACTGCGACACACTGCACTTGTGTGGTTTTAAGGTGCAAGCAAGCGGAAATGGAAGCTGTCTCCCGTTGCCGGCTAGTTGTACGAGGTTCAAAATATAGGGTCGGACACCACCGAAACTGGAACCAGACCGATCATTTGAGTCGGGTCGGTTTCTAAAGGTCTGATTCTGGTTTCGGTTCCTAAATTAGTAGAGCATGTTTTACGTGTTCCTTGTATGCGATCTTCGGTCCATGTACGTATTTTGGACACCTTTATGTGTCGAGGGAGTTAAAGAGTGGGATATGTGAGAGCAAAATACAAGCCCCCGAATCAACTACAATGGATGCCTTCAAACCACTCTGCATACGTACCTAAGATGATCGAAAAGTGATCTCGTATTAGTTTAGAGAAAATAATCGTTTGCTCTTTTTTTAGGTGGTCCCAAGTTAGTTTGGTCCACTAATAAAAAGGGAGTTCTGTTTGGTCCTTATTTATTCAAAAATATTAAAGTATCTAAAGTACCCGTTATCTATCTTATTTTCTTTCTTAGTCACGTGATTTTTATTTTTTGTTTTATCTCTTCTTTGTTTTCTTTCTTTTGTTAACATTAATAAATAAAAGCTTAAAAATTAAATATCTCTCAAAACATAAGTCGAAAATTAATAAATTTTATAAATTCGGAAAGGTCTCGACGAGATCTACACAACGAGTACTTATTGTACTATGTTTCAGAATTTTAATTTTTTTCAGTATAATTAGTAGTTCATATACAATGGTAGTTCATTATTATAGTTCATATTGTAGAATGAACTCGTGATAGATGTTCTTATTTTCGAATGAACTCATAATGGTTGTTCATATTGTAGGATTGATAATTCATGTTGTAAAATGAACTCCTAATAAGAATGGTAGTTCATATTGTAGAGTGAACTCGTAATAGTTGTTCATTATGGTAGTTCATATTATAAAATGAACTCGTAAACGGTAGTTCATATTGTAGAATGAACCCGTGATAGGTGTTCATATTGTAGAATGAACTCGTAATAATAGTTCAATATACCAGTTCATTTTGTAGAATGAAGTCGTATGGTAGTTCATTTTGTAGAATGAAGTCGTATGGTAATTCATTTTGTCGAACGTATGTTGCTTACCAAAAAAAGAAAAAAGTAAAAACTCGTATGTTATTTAATTCCAAGAGTTCACTTTTTAGATTGAACTAACCAGCATGATAGTTTATTAAAGTAGTTAATTTTGTTGAATGAACTCGTATAGTTCATTTTATAGTTAAAAAACAAGTTAAAAATTAAAAGCTCTGAAACATAGCGACAATGGTACTTGTTGGAAAGCTCTCGTCGAGGGCTTTCTGAAGATATAAAATTTATCATTTTTGGACGTAAGGTTCAAAAGATATTTAAGTTTTAAGTTTTTATTTATTTATTTTTATTAAGAGAGAAAAAAGAAAAGAAAATGGTATTTGTAAAAAGAACCAAATAGAACTGGACCAAACTCTTTCTAATATATTATTTGTAGGACCTATTGGTATTTCCTACATTAGTTTAAACGGTGACCAATCCAAGTTATTATTCCATGAGCAGGACTGCACTGTCGAGGAACGCCAAGGCCGTGGTAATTGTCGGTTTAAAGTTTTAACTCTATGTCAACTGTTGGTGGGTGGTAAGATCTTCAAATATGCATTTTCTGAGTATTTTATGCTGTCTTTACTAATGTTGTGCTCATGTGGATTATATACGTTTTTATGCGGCAACTTTGAGCAAGCACTAACTTAGGGGTGTAAAACGTGCGGTCCTAGCTATTATTAAATTTACCATTGGCACTTTGATTATTAAGTATTTACTTTGATGGAGTATTTCTTTGTGAGCCGACCTTGCCCCCACAAGAACCAATTGGTTGGGAAAGATTGAAAAAAAAAAGAAAAAAAAGCCTAATATGATTGCGCCATCGACATACAAAAACTAGGTTAAATATGAAGATGATGATGCAGAACAATACAAAAATGTAAAACTACCTTATGAAAACTGAAAGCTACGACGAGAGCAGGCAGCGCGAGCTAGTGTTTCTACAAATCTGAACTTTTCATTACCAACAATAAATTCAACTTTCCATAAGAAAAAATAATATGATCCCACAGCCAACATATGAAACCATTCACATCAACAAAATTTACGATCCTTCTCCATGAATTCGTCCTATAGTGCCAAACCAATGCTTTAGAAAAATCAATTCTATTCTTCTTTGAAGTTCCGGTAAAAAAAAAAACCAACATGAAATCGCCAGGATCATCCTGGGCGTAGCATATTTGACTGCTACCGACTCAGTCACGTTCTTATCTTCGTGTTTTTTAATTGTTGATTTTATCATGGTGTTGATCTCCGGTGCTACTGTTAATATGAATACAAATCTACTTACAAGGGATTTCTCGATACAAACGTTCTTGTTCTTGTGCTCGTGTATATAACAGTAGTACTAGAGAAAAAACTCCATGGATCAACAACAATTATATAAACAAATCTGCCAATAACAAAATGCATTCCGTCTTTGCTTCTTCTGCTCGTAGGCTTACCAACAAGAAGAAGACATAGCCGATGATTTTATCGATTGGGAGATATTGAGTAGGTTACCGTTGATATAACTCATGAGGTTTAAGCTCAAACCTCTCGAGTGATTTCAGAGGCAATATCTCCAAAGCGATTCCTCTACATTTTTTTTTTTGGCTAGTAGGGTTTCATATATTTTTCTAGGCTAGGGTTTCATATATATATATATATATATGCCCGAAAACACCCCGTGGGCACCCATAACTTGTGGAAAGCCTAAGCTTGCCTATTGCCGATCGCATCGCATGCAGGGAGCACAAAACACTGCGACACACTGCACTTGTGGGGTTTTAAGGTGCAAGCAGCAAGCGGGAATGAAATCTGTCCCGTTGGTGGCTAGTTGTACGAGGTTCATCATTTGAGTCGGTTTCTAACAGGTCCGATTCTAGTTTCGGTTCCGAAATTAGTAGAGCATGTTTTTCGTGTTCACCAAAACGTGAAGAATTCCGTTGACACACTTCCTCACAAAATAAAGAAATATATATATATATATATATATATATATATATATATATATATATGATCAGTTGACCAAAGAGGTGATGTAGTTTTAAAGTGGTAAGTAAGGTTGTCGTTCACTCGGACTTGTGAAGATTCGAGTTTTTAAATTTAATAAAAATATATAATTTTTTTTTATAAACAATGGGCAAGAGGTATTGAGACTAAGGATTTGGCCAATTCTCATGCATGTGGTTCAATTTATTTATTCTCAACAATTATAACCCAAATAAAATATGATATGGTGACTCTTATTTTTGCCTAAGTAGATTCTCAAAAGATTAGTTGTAAATCCTAAGCATGATGTATCAAAACATTTAAGCTAAGCATACATCATCAAATAAAATGACAACTAATTAATTCAAATCATATTTCAATTTTAAATTAATGCAAAAGTCATAAAAAGAATAAATTAAATTTTACCATATGATGAAAATCGACTCCCTCCGTCGTCCCAATGTTGGGTTTTAGTTCTTCATGGTACAAACACGCTCAAAATAATAACGCATGGCTGAATAGGTGTTTTTATTGAAGAGAATGAACTGTAGTTACAGAAGGCCTTTTGCAAGGAAGATAGAAGTCGCTGAATATCTTAAGCAAGTACAAACGTAAACGATAAAAGGGTTTCGTAGTTGAATATAAGACTGCTTCTACGACGGTTCGATGTGGGTCGAAGTTCTTCGTGTTCTTCGCGACTGTTCGAAGTGCGTCTTATGTTCTTCAGCTCCGCACCAGCAGAAAACAGCAGCAGGTAGCTTTCTGTTCGTCTTGATTTCTCACTCCTCAGCCCTTCTCAGCCCCCAAACTCTCGGCACCCCTTCTATATGACCCAAACAATCTATTTATATCAAAAATACCGATTAAATCTCTCCAGAATCTTCCAAAATCTCTTCCTTTCTCTTCACGGCAAAGTTGCGGCAATTTCTTGTTTTAGGATTTCCACGCGTTTCTGAGCTTTCCCTTTGATTCTAAACTCTTCCTTATATAGATACCAAGCTTTGGGAAGAAAATCTTTCCTTTAATCTCTCTAAAATTTCCTAAAACAAGTCACACACGTGACTTTCCATATTTTGTTGTTGAGATAAAAATCCGTCGATTGAACCCAGTTTAATCGATTTAAACACCCATGTTAGATTCCTAGATCCATAAGGAGTCTACCCTATGAAAATCAGAGGTTTAATCGACCTCAAACTCCTCCAAATCACTACCACCAAAACTGCCAGAAACGTGTATATATTTTGGTTTTTGTTTCCCGCCAAAATTTAGAATTTGAACGTGAAGGGGTAAGGTTACCCCTTATCCAGTGGTCGCCCCTTATCCGTTGCTGGAGTCCACATAACACTCGTCCCTTGGGTTGCATTTATCAACTTTTCGAGCCAATTTAGCCGCAAAAGCTTATAAAACACCTACAAAGAGATAAAATACCAAAATAAGTACAAAAATGGGTACTAACAATATACACAATAGAGATGAAAATAGACACATAAATGCGTCTATCAAGAGGCAAACCACAACCATTTTCGAAATCAAAGGTTTGTGACATATAAGCTAAGTCTTGCCGTGAAGAATGGCAAGGGAAAAACAAGATGGAAAAATAAGTCATGTAGACGTTTTTGGAAATTTGGAGATATCCAACATGGAAAGATATTATTGGAACTGAATTGATGTATCTCATAAAAGGATATTTTAGAGAATTTTCGCATATTCAGAAAATGGAATATGGAGATGATTTAGTATCCTTGATAAGAAGGTAAAGTATCAAGAAGAATAACATCAATGATGAGATAAAATTAAGAAATGAGTTTGATAAAAAGAAAACAACAGATGGAATCAAATCTGTTTGAAAACTCATGCGACTGTGACCGATGAGAGAACCAGAAATATAATTGATATGAAAATTCCACTTTTAGAAAATGTGGAAAATATTTTCAGATTTACTGGTTACCAAAATATTGTGACCAAATAATATTTTGGAAATATTTTTGAAAATGAGATAAATAAGCAAGATTTCCCGAATCATAGAGATATGAAATCGTGAAATATAACGTTGAACCCTAATTTAGGATTCAAATTTTGATTAACAAAATCATAATGACCCAGTAGTAAGCCCGATAGCTATTCACTAAGGAAGGTTCAAGGCGAAAGCTACCTATCCCCATGCAATTTATTTCCAATTGAACTCTCTTTAGTGTCTGTCTACATTATAGATGCATTTAGTCACCGAATTTTCATTCATGTGGGGGATTGTTGGAAAATTGTATTTGACGTGATAATTTTCGAGTGAATAGAATACATATGGTTTGGACCTTATAGTGTTTTGTCCAATTAGGAAAAGTTAGTTACCGTGAGACTAAGAGAAACCTAATATACCTATTCGTATACAGACACAAACCTCCATGAAGCAACGCGACGATTCGACGAAGAGGTACCATTACCATCTATATATGCCCTACAAAATTAGGTTAGAACATGAATTAGAGAAACCTCATTATCATTCTACTACATTCTAAATTCATCTTTCATGTTTTGAGTCAAAGAGAGTTCATCACTTCAAGTTTGGTTCGCCGTTTCTCGAAGTTTGGAGTGCTACTACATCTAGAAGTTAGTCGTTATATCCTGGGAGGCAGATATCGATAACCCGTAAGCACCAGTGCGGGGTGAATCTTTCTTAAGTAGAGGATATAATCCTTGCCTCAACTTTGGTTTGTCTAATTGGGTTTGCATCCTTCTTCTTTTTATTTTCTTTATTATAGTATATTCACAAGATTGCCAACAACTAGAATCATTGACAAGAACTTGGGAGCCTGTGGTTAAGAAGAATGTGAAGCTTGAGAAGAAGAAAATCGAGTGCACTAAACTTCAGGGTCAATTAGCGGAGGTCCTACCAACTAACAAGTCTGCTATCATCAACTGAGATTTTACCAGGAAATAAATGAAGGCGAGAATTAAACAAAAGAACTTTATGTCCAACGGTAAACTGTTTTCTAGAAATCCTACTATCATGAAAAGCCTTTGTTTTCTCCTTGTAGATTCGTGAACTTTCATATGCATCGTTATAAATTTCTTCTAGTTCACTTAATTGAAGTTTTTGATCTCTCCATCCTGGATTGTAAGTGTTGGAATAAGGATCATACAGTTGCCTTTGCTGATTTGGGAAAATAACATTCACTTGTTCAGCTTCTTCCTCATAAGAGGGAATGATTACTGCGGCCATTTGTTGTATCATCTTCTCCATATTACCAATCCTATGTTCTAAGTGCGGTGAAGAAGTAACCTCATTAACCTTTCGACTCATTGGCATACCTCTTGTGTTGAATTGCTGCGTGTTTGCAGACATATTCTCGATCAATTATGTCGCTTCGTCAATGGTTTTGTTTGTCAAAGCACAACCACTAGCTGCATCAATAAGATTTCACTCGGATTGGAGAAAACCATCGTAAATATACTGCACTATGAGTTGCTCAGAGATTTGATGATGTGGGCAGCTCGCTAACAACTTCTTGTATCGTTCCCAGTAGTCGTAAAGAATCTCACCAGTAATTTGTTCAATCCCACTAATCGCTTTACGAATAGTTGCTGCTTTAGAGGCGGGAAAGTACTTTTCTAAAAATGCTGTCTGCATCTCATTCCACGTTGTGATACTTCCAGGTGGAAGACAATAAAACCATTCTTCTGCAGAATCAATCAAAGAGAGTGGGAAAGCTGTCAGTAAAGCTCTTCCTTGATCAGTTCCAGTTGGCTTCAAACTTGTCAATCTATGTTGAATCAGCAGTAAATGACGATTTTGATCGTCTCCTGGAAGCCCTTTGAACTTCGGTAACCAATGAATCAACTGATATTTGAGCTCAATTTAATCTTCTAAAGTGGAAAAGAAGATTGAAACCCTGGGAAACGTTTCCGGCATTATCTCTGGTTTTCTTCCACAGATTTCCATCAAATCCCTTTCTTTCAATTCCCTTTGTTATAATCTTTCATGTGATGCCTTTTTCACGAACTGACGTTCACTATTCTTATATTCTTGTTGGCAGTTATTAGCAGTTACAATGCCCAGAACACGAGTGTGTTCTTCTTCATCCCAACCTAGTGTATCATCATCATCATCTTCTCCTGCATCTTCATATGGCACATCTAGTTCACATTCTCCTTACAATCTTGTATCGAGACCATCTATCCACTATGATGGCCAGATTCATTGTCCATTCAAGAATTATGATGACTGTAACAATGGAGTTAATGGGAGAGGGTATGTTCACAGTTCCTTCCAAAGACACCTTAATGATAGGAATTTTCCGACCGAACAAGCTAAGCAACAATGCAGAGAAAGGTTGGCCAGAGACAGGGTTACATACATTGCATGGGAATCATTCTTACAATAAATGCGCTGTTGGTTGTGCAGTCACTGCATGATCATACATGGCTGGAAGAAAACCTGTAACCACAATAACGTGATCATGGCAGGGCCATACAAAGATGGACATGTTGAGTTTCTTATCTCAGACATTCCCAGGCCTCCAACCACAGGCTGTGATACACCAATTACTGAAACAGACACGTTGCTTATATCTCTTTCACCGGATTTATTGAATGAGGTTTTTCAGAGGCACTTTACTACAATCTCCAGCGTTCCTCCACCTTGTAGGTTAAGTTTTTCTAGAACACTTACTTCTTGCTTAGATGCTGTGATTCTCAACCCTGGAGATATATCTTCATGGATAAAACTTTTGCTTCTCCCCATTAGTACCCTCAATTTATATAGCCCAAAAAACTCTTCTGAAGAAAGGTCAGGCACCAGGAAAAAACTACAAATTACTTCTATTCACCAGGCCTTACTAGACTGGCGAGACCCTAATGGCTGCCTCACCTTAATTAGCAAGTTGCTGGAACTTCCTAAACGCCAAATGGCTAGCAAACCGAAGAGCAAGCAATCACAAGATGCTGCCAATCTGGATGCGTGTCGAAGAAAGATCTCATATGGTCACTATACTGCAGCAATTAGGGTGCTCTCATCAAATGGCATAGCCCCATGCACTGAGGCTACTCTTACGAAATTATCAGACAAGCACCCCACTACTCCATCACCTACCATTCCAGTCGAAGCCATCCCTTGTGATGCTCTTACTGTGGATACAACGTCATTCCTCAAAGGTATTAAAAGCTTTCCCTAAGGAACGTCATGCGGGAGAGACGGATTGCGTGCCCCACATCTTCTCGATGCTATGAGTGGCACAACTAATTCAGTTGCGGACGAGTTGCTATCATCAATAACTAAGGTGATTAATCTTTGTCTAGCGGGTAAGTGTCCATATGCGCTTGGTAAATTCATAGCTAGCGCTCCTCTCATCCCCCCTGCAGAAACCTGGTGGTGGTATTCGTCCCATTGCCGTAGGTACCATTTGGAGGAGACTAGTCTCTAAACTGGCAGCTAACAAAGTTTGGAAGGACATGTCTATGTATCTTGGAGACTATCATCAGTACCATGTGTAATATTGGAGGACCGCCATCATCAGTACCATGTGTAATATTGGAGGACCGCCATGAACAGTATCATCTTTATTGCATCAGAGAAAAAAATAATAAGATTTTCCAAAAAGGAAATAGTTTGAGAAAAGTTTGACTATGGATCGATATCAAAGGCATCCATAGAGGAATGAAAAGTAATTTGATAAGAAATAAAATAACTTTGGTAATAGATTGATATTGACGATTAATGTTGCACGAAGTGCACAATGATATGGATCGATGAAAATGATAACCCAAAAGAAAAAAAGAAAGCGGAAGCAATTGAGCGGATCTCCCTGCTCTGATACCATAAGAAATTACGGATATCATCGAGACGGATCATCGATTGAACAAAATGAATCAAATCTAAATAAACAAAACAGGAGAATTAAAGTGGTTCGGCACTAACGCCTGCATCCACTGAGAAACCCCGAAGGGTGAAATGTTATTGATCTTCAGCACATACTGAGATGAGTTTACATTTGCACTAGAACTCTTATTTATAGAGTTAACTGAACCTATGAGATAACATAATATCTTCATATTTTGTTTGATTAGGTAAAAATATCTAGAAAATTGATTATACATAATTATCCGGATATTCTCTGACTTTATCTTCACTTTAAGCACAATTACTTGACCTCTTCTTCATTTGTACGGTCTTCACGGTCAACTCAATGGTGTACAAGGTAAATATATTCTAACACTAATCGGCCTCCCAAATATAGAGGATGTTGCCCGGTAGTGATAGTGGCCATCTTTTGTGTAACTTCTTTGAATATCTTTTTTCAATAGATAAATATATATTACTTCAATGGAAGGCACACATGATTAGCTAGTTTGTGAGCCTACGTACCCTCGTAGATCATCAAAACTAGCAATTTATGATACAAATACATTGATTAAAATGAAAAACACGAAATAAACGACAAAGTAAAGTATACGCAGCTTATTTTCACTGTTAAACAACGCAAATATAACGTGACGTCACATCATCACACTGGCTGGTGGCTGCAGACAGCCAATGACCACGTGATAGCTTTATTTAAATTTTATTCACTTTGCTGCAGGGAATAATGATTTCACATAACCTCCTTGATGATGGAGGTACGTGGTGGCGAAGGACACGGTTTAGGTGGAGATCCACAGCAAGCTACGCAATGAATTAATATGGCCTTCTGGCATTCGGTGTACACCGCAATTTTACCAACTTTTTCACATTGATGTTTGCACCATTGGTTGGTCTCAGTGCAATTATTCCCTCTTACGGAAGGTGATCTTACCAAAGTTTCTCCTTTTCTGCAATAAAAAAACCTTTGGGACTCCGTCTCTACATATACATCATCAACAGCACATAATTAATTAGATAGCTAGTAACAATTAATGCTACATGTATGTGAAACAGAAATACAAGAAATCCATTAGCTATATATACATCAACCACAATTATACGAAGTATAAGGATATATATATTGCCATCCATTCATGATTGGATGATAATTACGTACCACTGCAGAGAGACAAAGCAACTACTGCAAAGAGAAGAAACCAAACTTGAGAACTCTTAGAAGAAAACATCATGATTGATTATGATGATTACAGAGACTTTAGAAACTATAGTGGTGGGTTTACGTGCTAAAGAAAGAAAAAAAAACTTGTTTATTTATAGAGTAAAATCTGAATTCAAAAAGCAAAAACTAGCTCGAAAAGGTAAACAAACTGTCGTTCGTTGGTCGAAAAGAAACGGTCAGTCAAGATGCAACAACGGCTCTTCAAAAAGAAAAACCAGTTCAAGCTTTCTTCAACAGATATTACAAGAAGAAGATTGACACACCAGTGATGCAGCCGAAGATTATTCCAACTATCTCAATTAGATCAGAGAATGCACAACTAGCAGTCAACCCTCTTAACATCTCAGAATATGAAGTGGAAGAAACAGCACAATTGTCCCTAAATCTCAACAAGGAAATTGAAAAAATCAATACAATACAATACACAACACCGTGGATCAGATTATGGAAGCTACTACAAATCTGGGGGCTAATTTTGGAAAGAATGCAGATAAAAGGAGAGCCATGTATACAAAACTTGTGACAAAACTATTCAGATTGGGGGAAGAGAGAGTAAACAAGAAACCTCCTTTAACAAATGAAATTATTTCAGTCGACACAATTGAAAATTCTAAGAAAAAATAAACATCATTGGTATGTCCCCCAAGCCAACATAGGCAACCATTCACATAAACAGAATTTTCGAATCTTCTCCATGAATTCTGTTCTACAGTCAGGTCTCCAAAACGGCAAAACCAATGCTTCTTCTACGAATGAGCTATTTAAAGTTCCGGTTTAGAGAAAAAAAACATGAAATCGTCGTGATCGTCTTGGATTGCTACCGACTCAGTCACGTTCTTTACTTCGTGTTTTTTAATTGTTGATTTTATCATGGTGTTGATCTCTTGTGCTACTGTTAAATACACGTATTCATATTCATGAATACAAATCTGCTTAACCGGGGCTTCTACATATGCAGCAATCTCACTGGGTTGATTTGTTTCATGGACAGAAATGTTCCTGTGCTCGTGTATATAACAATAGCACTAGAGAAAAAACACCATGATCAAAACACAGCTATATCTTGAGTGATTTCATAGGAATCTACTCAATATCTCCGAAGCCATAAATTCATCGGCTATATCTTCTTGTTTCTTTGAAACAACTTCGCCATTCTCTGCATCTTTTTACTTAGGCTAGGGTTTCATATATTTTTCTAGGCTAAGCTTGCCTGTAGCCGATCGCATACAGGGAACCCAAAACACTGCGACACGTTTTAAGGTGCAAGAAAGTGGAAATGAAATCTGTCCCGTTGCCGGCTAGTTGTACTAGGTTCAAAATATAGGGTCGGACACCACCGAAACCGAAACCAGCTAACAGGTCCGATTCTGGTTTCGGTTCCAAAATTATTAGACCATGTTTTCTCGTGTTCCTTGTATGCGATCTTCAGTCCATGTACGTTTTTTGGACAGATTTATGTATTCGGGAAGTCAAAGAGAGGGATATGTCAGAGCAAACTATAAGGCCATACAAGCCCCCGAATTAACTATAATGGACGCCTTCAAACCACTCTGCATATGTACTGTAACTATCAAAAAATGATCTATCAAACTTCTCGTATTTGTTTAAACAGTGACGGTCGATCAGGACTGCAATGTAAGATTGCCAAGGCCGTGGAGAAAAACTGAATCGTATACGTAGTGGGCAATTGTCGGTTTTAAGTTTTAACTCTATGTCGGGTATTGGTGGCAACCAGAGAAGGATCTTCAAATATGTATCTTCTGAGGATATATGTTTTGCTGTATTTAGTGATGTTACACTCACGCGGAATATATATTTTTCTGCAGTAACTTAAAGCAAGCACTATGATAAAGCCAAGGGTTTTCAGAAAGAGCTACATCATTTTCAACTTTGGGCTTATGTGGCTGGTAACTGACATTCTTGCCAAAGTTTGGGTGGATATTAATTATAATGTTGCCACGCCGTAAAATTAAAAGTACGCAGGCTATATGGCAGAGCCAAAAAGTTTTTGGCCAGAAACTAAATTCCTAACCTGGTTAAATACTCAATTTCGAAGAGCCATGTGATCGATAAAATATAAGGCGCCGACGGCGAGGAAGCACACTTGTCACCTGCAAACTAGAAAAGTAGAAATGAATGCCTGATGAGTCCCTGCTCAGTCTACAAGTGCTACATGGTGTATATTAGTAAAACAGCACCAAAAAGTAGAAATAGCAAATATTGGATCAGAATTCAGAGAATATGTTACTCATGGATAACATGCATAAACAAAAGGCTACAAGTTACTATAAAGACTGGTAGCAATAAGAAACCCCACCTGTTCAAGAAATCTCTAATAATTTACATTATTTACCACTCTGATAAGAATTTAGTTTAATGGAATAAGTACCCTTTCGGCACATGAACTGTCTTCATTTTTCTTATGCCGGTGATCAGTGGTTAATGCCTAAATGCAGAAAATTTTCAAACATTTATACTGTCGTCCATAAGCAAATCAACCAATGGCAATACACAAACTAATTAGATTACGAAAAATGTGATAGAAAATAATGAAGAACAATACAACAAAAATCTAATGAAAACGTACTATTATTCTAGTACGTGAACAATACTTCTCCATCAATTCTGTCTTACAGTCGTGAGTCACAAACTCATGCTTTAGAAAAATCAATTCTTTTTCTTCTTTGAATGAGTTTCTTCTTTGAATGAGCTATAATTAGAAGTTACAGTTCAAAGAAAACGCATGCAATCGTCGTCATCATCTTGGAATGCCACCGCCACGTTTTATCTTCGTGTTGTTTAATTGTTGAGATGATCATGGTGTTGATTCTCTGGTGCTACTGGTAGTTACAAGTGCACAAGAACATTTCGTATTCATGTACCAAATCAAGATACGATAAGTTATTCTTTTAGGAATAGGTGGTTTCCATAGACAGATACCTATGTCTTGGCATCCGTTCACCTATTCCTAAAAAAGCTTCTTGTACAGTGTCTATATGCAGCAGCCTCAAAGGTTTATGTTCTCGTGTAAATAACAGTGGCACTAAAGAACCAATATCTTAGATAAAATCAACATTAAGAAAAATCAACTTCGCAGATTGCTTCTTCTGTTTGTAGGTTTACTCTCTCCGAATAATATCTCCCAAGCAACAAATCATCTTATTTTCGTATCGTGTGAGCAGTTACTGCGGCCATAAATGAGGAAAGTGGGATGATGGAGATTTTATTGCCACTTATCCCACTAACCAAATTAGTTATATATTTTATTGCCACTTATCCCACTACTCACGGCAAAACCATACGAAGATGCTATATCCCGATATTTATAACAACTACGCCGTTCCTCTCTTTGACAAACTCCATGCATCACTTCCTGACCTTTTTTGAGGTTCACTTTAGTTTTGGCTTTCTGAAAGCAAATTGTACTGATCACTGCTCATAAATTAAATACTAATGTTGGATCAGATATCAGAGAATATGTTACTAATGTATAACATGCATAAACAAAAGATTACAAATTACTCCATTTAAGTAAGCTACCACAGACTTTTATACGCATAAATGCTGGTAGAGATAAGAAAAAGCATCAGTTCATCTTAATGGAGTACCCTCTCGGCACAAGAATTGTCTTCATTTTTTTAGTGCTGATGATTACTGGTTCATGCTGGATGAAGGAGACTGAAGCAACAGGTCGTCGTCTATCACCATTTCTTCCTACTCATCAGGAAGCAGTAATAACCACAGCATCATCGGCCAACCAAACCAATGATGAACCCAAAGGTAAAGAATTCTTAGATGGTTTCTAGCTAGCTTTTTGTCATTCATGGGTTACTTATTGGTTTTGTATGTTGCATGATATGAGCAGACTGCAAAAAACTAACCACCAAGTGCACTGTATGCTGCAAATATACTGTGTGTGATACTCCTGTGGAGCTGCTTATTTGTATCGGATGTTGCCCCCCTGGCACACCTGGAGTAGCTCGTCCCTGAAGCCTCGTTAAGCATGCGATATATGTAAGATCGATGTAATCTTAGAATATATAATATAATAAATTACCATGGAAATTATCTTTTTGACTAAAATTTTAAGCATTCTGAATCTCTGATACTACTCAATTTATAGGCAAAAGATTCGGATCTAGAAAATATCAAACTCAATTTAAAAGTTCCAGTTCCAAGAAAGAAAAAATCATGAACTCATTTGATCCATGGTGTTGATTCTTCGCTGTTGTTGTTATATACACACAAGAACGTTTCATGGACACGCAAAGTTTTTGTGCTCGTGTATATAATAGTACACACTAGAGAATAAACACCATGGATTAAATCTACAATCATGTAAACAACAAGATCTCTGCCGATAATAATACGAACTCGATTTAAAAGTTCCGGTTCAAAAAAAAGAGAGTTTGAAATATGGATTTTTATCTTCATGGTGTTTACTTAAATGTTGATTCGATCCATGATGTTGATTCCTTGGGGCCAATGTTACATACACGCAACAAGCGTTCTTGTATATAACAGTAGCACTAGGAAATCAACACCATGGATCGAAACAACAATTATGTAAGCAACAACTTTGCGAACAACTTCGCCACTCCTCTCGAATTTTTTTTTTTTTTTAACGTTTTTTCATATCGAACTAGGTTAGGGTTTCATCATATATATATATATATATATATATATATATATCCGATAGGCTGGCTAGGGTTTCATATATATATATATATACCCGAACAGCGGGTACACCCATGGGCACCCACGGCATGTGGAATGCCTGAGCTTGCCTGTTCCTATCGCATGCAGGGATTCAGGGAACGAAACAGGCACACTGCCCCGCATTGCCGTTTAGTTTTATGAGGTTCAAAAAAATATATATACAACCCATTCAAAAACCCACCTCACAACCCATTCTTCCATTTAGGATAAGTTTTACCATGCGGCGGTGCCAAAGGTTCAGTCAATGTACCTATTTTGGAGATCTTTGAGTGTTAATAGAGTAGGCCCAAATCAATACATCCACTCCGAACCAAACGATGATGGATGATGCCTTCTAACCACTCTGCATTTGCACCTAAGATGGTCAAAAATTGATCTGTTAGACCTCTCGTATTCGATGGACCAATCCAAGTTATTCCATGAGCAGGACTGCAAATGTCAAGGATTGGCAAGGCGATGGTGATTTTCTTTTGCTTGGAACGAATCATATAGGTAGTGGGCAATTGCCGGTTGAAAGCTATGTCGACTGTTGGTGGCAAACCCCATTCCTTCCAGATCGTTGAATATTCTTTTTGAGGTTCTTCGTCTTTTTGAAAGCAAATTGTACTGACTACCGTTCATGAATTATATAGTTAGGCTAATTTGAGTTCTTATAATTACTTCAAGTGAAATATTTGTCAAAAATGAAGAGCATACTAACGACAAAATGTCGCAGGGCTGGCCCCATAGGGTAATCAGGGAAAGGCCCACCTAGGGGGAGCAAATGCCTAGTTTGACATAGAGGGTGTTCTTAAAAGTAAAATATCTTTCAGGACTTAATGATGAAACTACAGAAATATTTTGGACAGAAGATTAATTAATATAAATGTTTGGGGACTTATCTATAAATCTTCTTTAGACTCGTCAATTACTTTCTAGTTTTCGGCAGACTATTTTATTTTTCCTTTTGCCTTATGAATCTCTTGTAATCTTTAAGCGATTGGAAAATGTATCTCAATAATTCGTGTTTATTTCCTTCTTTTTCTATTCCTAATACACATATAGATAGATAATATTTAGGGTTTATATTTTGGTGAAATAATGTTGAGTTTTTTGATTGATCTATGTTCCCATAATTAATTCAAAAATTATTTAGGCATTATGGAAAGGCTTATAAAGGGTGTCAGGTCGTTGATTATTTATTTTATTTTTTTTGAAAATGTTAAATCTTTGAAAGTTTGGAACTTAGGGTTTTGAAGATCACACAATTATATTTTATCATTAGAGTTGTATAAGAAAAATATTTGGGGGCATAATTTATTTATTTTTTGCTTCGGGGCAAATTTTTTACAGGAACGGCCCTGTAGGGTTGGATGGTAGACTGTTTGCTTTGTGTTTCTAATATCAAGAAGAAAAAGAATACACGGACGGCAGAATGTTTGTCAGTTGGTAATAAAACTAAGCGGCATAAAATGTGGATAATTATGTTGCGTTAGATTGTCTCTCTTCACTTTTGTAGAACATGTAATGAAGCCACATGTCTTGAGTTGAGTTCTTTCTTTACAAAAGTTTTTTTTTTTGTTTGTCCATAACTACTTTTCTTATGAAAGTAATATATCTTATTGAAAAAGGGGGGAAATAACAAGCACCCCCAATATTACGCTTAGCAATCTTTATGGACTAACTCCAATATACTTTTAAGAGAATCAACTAGACAGTCAGACTCAATCTTAATAAAAGTATATCAAAGAGTTATATCTCAATTTCTCGATTCAATCCACACTCAAACAAATAGGAATTTGCGAGTCTGATTTAATACAAGAGAAATAACTTGAACGGTACTAAAGACCAATGTTCAAGTATCAATCAATTTCAATCAACAACCAAAGGTCGGATTTACCAATTGATCGATTCAACGCACAACCTGTGATATTTCAATTATATAACAAAATATAATGCGGAAAAGAAATAACACAGACACCAGAAGTTTTGTTAACGAGGAAACCGCAAATGCAGAAAACCCCCCGGACCTAGTCCAGATTTGAACACCACATTGTATTAAGCCGCTACAGACACTAGCCTACTACAAACTAACTTCGGTCTGGACTGTAGTTGAACCCTAATCAATCTCACACTGATTCAAGGTACAGTTGCGTTCCTTACGTCTCTGATCCCAGCAGGATACTACGCACTTGATTCCTTTAGCTGATCTCACCCACAACTAAGAGTTGCTACGACCCAAAGTCGAAGACTTGATAAACAAATCTGTCTCATTGAATAAATAAATCTATCTCCCATAGATAAACCTACGAGTTTTGTTCTGTCTTTAGATAAATCAAGGTGAACAGGAACCTATCGATAACCCAGACTTATATTCCCGAAGAACAACCTGGAATTATCAATCACCTCACAATAATCTTAATCGATTAACGAAACAAGATATTGTGGAATCACAAACGATGAGACAAAGATGTTTTTGACTTTTCTATCTTGCCTATCGGAGATATCAATCTCAAGCCAATCTTATGATTGTACTCAAACACGATAAAAACAGCAAGATCAGATCACGTAACTGCAGAGAAAATAGTTGGGTCTGGCTTCACAATCCCAATGAAGTCTTTAAGTCGTTAACCTACAGGGTTTCATGAAAAACCTAAGGTTAAAGGAGAATCGACTCTAGCTTATACAACTAGTATCACACAGGAGGTATGGGGATTAGGTTTCCCAGTTGCTAGAGTTCTCCTTTATATAGTCTCCAAATCAGGGTTTGCAATCTAAGTTACCTTGGTAACAAAGCATTCAATATTCACCGTTAGATGAAAATCTGATTAGATTCAAGCTAATATATTTCAACAATAGTTAACCAATGGTTAGCGATATGAGCACTTTCATATCAACCTTATTCATCTTCACCATAACTAGTCGAAGTGACCCAAATGAACTAGTTAGAGAGTTGTTCAATTGCTTAGATCTCATAGTAGTATACAAGATAAAATTGAAGCAAAATCGATTTTGATTCACTCGAATCAATTCATGAACATCATAGCCACGGTTTGCAAAGTTGCATTCCTTATTATATAAATGTATTAGTTCTTGAACAAACCGATTTTAGAAAGCAACCTACTTAAGTATGCAAACGGGAACGCATACCTAAGTGATCGGACCGAATTTAGTTACGCCAGTACGTGTACGGGTGCGCATACTAAATCACATTTCCAAACTCCAGCATAAATTCACGGACATGAACTTTCTGCCAGTACGCATACGGGTATGCATACTTTCCCGAGTTTCCAACAACCACCGGTACGGGTACGGGTACGCATACTTTGGGTTCCCGGTTTTGGACTTTTACACAAATGTGAGAACGCACTATGTTTATGTTAGAGCACTGCTCGGTCGAACTCCCAAGCGTTGCTATCTCAACTTGTTTGTCAAGTTTAGTTGCAAAAACTATAAGTCTTGATTTCTAGTCTACTTATAGCTAAGTCTCAGACTAAGATAGAAAATGTAGTTGATCTCTAGACTCCACGGCATTCATCATACAAAGATAAAGAACTACTCAAGGAACTGGTGGAACTTCATCGACAAAAAGGTATGTGGAGACTTGAACTTATCTATCACTCAAAAGTCTATCTACTCTATCTCCTATCTTGAGAAAAAAGTTGTATTGCTATATAGACTTCGATCATACACATTTGCTATTTCGAGCCGAGTTTATCTCGCTTATCTTTTTCTCGAAATATGTGTTAGTAAGCTTTCGCTTTGGCCAAGTTCATCTTTACTCGTGACGAAAGTCATGTTAATTGTTTCAATCTCTTGAAAATCGCATTGATGAAAAATAGTGTGTGAATAACCGCTATATATAACATCCTTTAAGAATGTTTCAATGATTGAAATGAGAGTTTAGAATATATAACCTTGAATGGATATAAACATTGTATGTGAACTCATACTTGTGTAAGTCCAAAATCCTTGAACCAAAGTATGCGTACTTTGCTGTTTAGGATAGCCACAGTCGGAAGTTCACTTCCCATGAATTTTTGCTGGAGTTTGTGAACTAAAAACAAGCTCAGTCCGGGTACTTAAGTACGTGTACTTAACTGGGTTATTTTCTAAAAACGGTTTATTCGTGAACTAATACATTTATAAATTAAGGAATGCATATTTGCAAACCGTGGCTATAATGTTCATGAATCGATTCGAGTGAATCAAAATCGTTTTTGCTTCGATTGTGTCTTGTATACTTCTATGAGATCTAAGCAATTGAACAAATCTCTAACTAGTTCATTTGAGTCACTTGAACTAGTTATGGTGAAGATGAATAAGGTTGATATGAAAGTTCTCATATGGCTAACCATTGGTTAACTACTGTTGAACCAACTAGGTGTACACGTTTAGGTACGGTTACACAAACCTAAATGAAAACTTATGTTCCTTTCTTCCTTTTTCCATGTTTCATGTATACTGATAGTCTTTGATACTCTTGCATGAGCAGATCGCGGTGTCCTAATTAAACATACAAAATTATCATCATTTACAGCATTCAACGCCATGTACGATAGAAGTGGTATTTTTGGCATTCATACCTCAATTGTAAGTACATCTATATATGTTTTCCCTTCATATGAATTTCGTTCTTCGCTGTTAGTGTCCGAACTCTATGTTTATCTGTTTTCCCATTGAATTGATCAATTATTAGATTGTTCCGCCTCACCGAGTCTTGTCTATTTGAAAATTTAATCTATTAGTTTCATATTCACTTCTTTAAAGTTTGAACTTTCCTTTTATTGTCTATGAGTTTTAAATTTACTTTGGAATGAAGGAGCAATCTATAATCTTTAGGTGATATTGGATGGAGTTGTTGATCTTTACTGTAGAGTCATGGGTCCATTTTGATCATCAGGAACTAAACCAAATATAAACCATCCAAATTGATGAGCTTTCATCTGTCCTCTTCTAGATCGCACGACCATTGTCCTTTACAGCTTCCACCAGGTAATCAAGTACCTCATGAGTCATAACCCAACGTAATACGTATTATGCAGCCATATGATCCATTTTTTTTTATTGTTATTATTTTCAGAAATAATCAAATAAAAACATTGGTTAATCTTCCAAGTTAAATGTACTATTTGGGAGAGGTTAGAATAAGAGATTTACATGGATCGGAAATCTAATTAAAAGGATTTTAGTTTTTCTCTAGAAATACGAACCCTCTAAGATAATCAACTCAATCTTGGCATGAGATTCATTCTTTTGTCAAGATTCTATTAATGCTCCACTTGTATTTTTTTTAATAAGAATGTCTTTATAGTGGTGCTTCTGTTCTTTGCTTTTCTTTTTTAACTATCACATTTACTGACTTTACATAACTGTGTGTTAGGTCAAGTAGTCAATTATTTTTCAGTGTTCAATCATATGAATAAATGTTATTTCCTGCATACATCTTTGTCTGCATCTTTGTGATCATTGTCACATTTTGACTTGTATGCACCATACAGAAAAGTTATTATTATGTGAATGACTGTGGGGGCAGATTTTTTCTTTTCTTTTCATGTATTAGGATTCGGAGTATGTTTTTATAGCTGTGAATTTGTTAGTAAGAGAATTTCAGGATGTTGCCACACCAGGAGATGGTCTGCTCCACTCTTTATCTTTTTGAATAGCCTGGTTTCTTGGGTTAGATGTGGAGATACAACTATTCCAGAGGAGAAAGGATCAGATGATGAGTTTGAGCCACCTACAACATTAAAAGGTGGAAAGAAGAAGGCGTCACCAGCAGCAAAACCTGCAGCAGCAGCACCAAGGAAGAGAGGACCAGCAAAGAAACAGACACTGATAACTTACACTCTGAAACCTGCTAAAAATATCGGGATCTCACCAGAGAAGAAAGTTAGGAGGATCCGACAATCTCCATTCAACAAGAAGAGTAGTTCCATAATGGGCAGAGTCGGAGAAGGTAGTAGTAGTGAGATGATGATGAAATCTCTGACAATCAGTGAGGAACAGCTGAACATTGTAGCTGCTCCGGTAAGAAGGCCTGTAAGAACAAGCTGTAACATCACCAAGTATGTTTTAATATTACTAATCATGTGCTGTGTGTAGTTTACGATTTCTGACTTGACTGTTACTTTGGAATGTGTTCAGGAAACTTAACTTTTTGTAACAAATATCTATATCACTGCCATTTTTTCAATGTGTGTTTAACACTGGAAGGTTAACTTGAATGAATGTAAATGTGTTACACTGGCAGGTTAATGTAAATGTGAAATACTTTTGGCAATTCGGTATCAGCTATAAAAAAAAATTCAAAATAGTTTTATGCACACAACTTCTAACAAAAGTTGTAGTTACACATTCATCTACTGAAAACTGAAGTTGTTACTTCAAATATGGCAACCTTTAAGGATTTTGTGTTAGAGATTATGACTACACTAGACAAAGGTTGTGAAATAAAGTATAACAATATAAATAATAGTTGTACAAGATTTTTCAACCACCCGAACAAAAGTAGTGACAGGACTAATCACAATCATAGTAAAAATTGTGAAATAAACTTTAGAAAATTATGTTAGAGTTTGACAACCTAACTAGAGGGTTGTGATAAAGTTTTCTACTATACATAGTGGCTGTTGTTGAAGGATGTCCTATAACTCCTGTAGGTATAGTGAAAGAAGGATTCACAACTCTTATTAGAGGTTGTGTTAGGATTCCAAAATAAAATCGAAAGAGAATCACAACTGAACTGTAAGGTAGTCCAAACTTGAACCACAACTATGTTTACGACTCTTAGCTCGAAGTCGTAGTAAATCGGGGACCTTCTACAACCCCCTTCATAACCCATAGAATAGAGTTGTCGTAGGTCTACTACAACACCTGTCAGGGGTTGTCAAAGTATGTTTTTCCCGTAGTGTTTATCCCCTTCTACCTCTTGCACGTCGTCAAATTCTTCAGTCGTAGCTCCCTTCGAGTAAGCTTTCATAGCGGATGCCATGAGTTTAGGTGAGGATGAAGTATTAACAGTAGAAGGGAACCCTGCGCGGCGGTCATAGTAGCTTTACCTTTTTTCTTGGCAATTGATGCCACCTCGTCTTCTCCTTTTTCCGGAGCTTCAGCTTTAACCTCAACCGGCAACTGGAAGTTTATTGACTCTATCTTGGCTGCAATTAGATGGTCATGAAGGTCCCTATCACTCGAGTTCATAGCCCTGAAAACGCAACAATCAGCAAAGGAAGAATCTTCATGAATGGGAAGCCCGGTAAGCGCCACCACATCTTCTAAAATTGAGGTTGCCTCGCCCCAAGAGAACAAGAATGTGTGAGGATCAATCATCTGATAGACGCATTATTGTGTCTAATATGTCTCAATTGTATATATTGTTAGTGTTCGATTTTGTATTTATTTTGTTATTTTATGTCTTTGTAAGTATTTTTAGAGAAATAAGCTCTTGCGGCGAAATTGGCTCGAAAAGTGGTGTTTTACACCCCAGGATGGAGTACTAAAGGCACCCCAGAAATGCACCGGAAGCACCCCAGAAATACACCGGAGGAACCCCGAAAAAGTGTTGAAAACACCCCAGAAAAAGTGTTAAAGGCACCCACCAAAATTACTAAAGGCACCCTAAAATTGGATAAGTGCACCCCCAAGGCAGCCGAGCTGTTAAAGGCACCCGCGTTTTGGATTCAGGGCACTTCACCTTCATCGTTTGAAAAACAATTTTGGCGGGAAAAAATTTATTTTTTCTGCAGAATTTTCTGTTGGATTTTTGAAGGAGTTTTAGTGAGATTCAATCACTGATTTTGATTGGGATGAACGTGATATGCCCAAATAATGGTGGTATGAGTGTTCTAATGCGTTAAGTTGGGCTGAATTTTCGTCGGGAAGAAAATATTCAACCTCGGAATACAACGTGTTTGAACGTGCATGGATTGAGTTGGGATGGAGTTTGGTTGCTGCAGAAGTGTGGAGGAGTCAAACAAGGAAGTTCTGGAGCGTGTATACGTCGAAAAGATGCGTAAGAACCCAAAACATAAAAGAAAATATTCATGAGTTAATGGTTGGATATCGAGAAGATTTTTGGGTTATTACGATATTATTCTTGTTCCTGTGACTATATAAAGGCTTTAGGAGACTCAAAGAAGGGGAGGAGAGTTTAGGGGGAGAATAGGGAGACGTTTAGAGCATAAGAAATCGAAAAAAAAAAGTTACAGAAAAATAAGTTTTCTGCTGGTGCAGAAAGTACGAAGAACATAAGACCCTTCAAGACCGTCGTTCTTCAACAGTGCCAGTGACGGTATTTCTTTATCGTTTTCTGTAACAGTTGGTTCTGTAACGAATATAAGTGTTACAGAACCCGATTTTATTCATTTTTCTCCCATTTCATCATTTGTGAACCATTTTTGAGCATTAATAAAGATGAATTTTGAGCATGTTTCCATGATAATGATGAGCTAATTCTCGCGTAACCAAGGCATGGAGGAAGCTATTTATGCATGAATAATTGGTAACTATTCTATTTTTCTCTAATTTGTATTTTATAATTCACTCAATCACTACTTTGTAGAATTTTAATTGTTTGCATAATTTTCCTAATTAGTTGTGATTCAATTAGATAGGTTATGCTTTGATTAGATAATCTATGCTTAAGGGATACAATTAATGTTTGAGAATATGCTTGATAATTTGTGAATTAAGAAAAAGATATTTTAAAAATAATTAGAGTTTTGGAATCTTTATCATCATTTATTCATGTGTAATAGTGGAATCTAGTGTCTTGGTTATTTTCACTCTAAAAAAAACAAAAACAAATTTGGATTAAAATTTTCTCTACTTTTAGTTTAAATTAATCTAGCTTTCACAAGTCTTACGAACTCATTCTTACCACTATTAAAAACTACATCATCATCCAACGAGCGAACAAACGCGATAGGCTTTCATGATCTCGGCGAATATATCTGCATTTTTAAGCTTCTATAGCAGCCTCTATACCCAAAGAGCGGATGATTCTCCTATGCCCCGGATTAGAAAAAATGTATCCCACTCATGGATCCCAAGCAGCAGGAGACTCGGCGGACGAACGAAGAACAATAGAAGGGAAAGTGTAATCCCCCCTGTGAATCGCAAGACGAGGTATCTCCTCTGAAGTGTAAATTGGAGGTACATCCGCCTGGGGACGAATAAGCCAGCCACCGGACGAAGATGGAGAGAAGGGGTGAGGATTCAACATACGAGGAACCCAGTAGTCATCCGTCGGGAAAAGGATGAGGGCATCCTCTTTTGTGGGCGATCGTAGGAGATCTTTAAGCGTTTGACTTCCCCGCATTTTGTCGAGTGTATAAGCATGCCTGTTAGGCGGATCCCTTTCAGGCGATTCTTCAGCCATAGTATTAGACCACGTAAGAGAAATAGTAGGATGGAAGAAAAAAATAGAGAGAGAATAGATGAAAATAGAAGAGCGGGGTCTCCCCTATTTATAGGGGGGTAAAAGGCATAAACGGTTACCAAAAGGTCTAGTAACCGCTGCATTCCAAGGGTTATAACTATAGCCGCCTAGGAATCCTATCAGCTTTGACCGTTAAGGGGTACATCAACATGTGACTGTTGACCTGGTCTGTGACCAGTCAACAGTCAGGGGACTAATGTTGATACATTAAAATAATCAATCCAAAGGAGGTAGCCCCTTAGTATATTAAGGGTCTCCCCTTTGATGGATAAGGGGACTAGGCTTAGTCCATGTGATAATGGATTAAGCCTAGTCTAAGAAAGATAGCCTTGAGTTGATTGGGCTTTGTATTAGAACAAAGGAGAAGCCCTTCTCTTAAATCCTTAATGACTTGGATAAGAAGAAAATAACAATGTTGTAATATATTAGTCTTATGGGCATTTATCCATAAGAAGGGGAAAGAAAGATTATTATAAAAGGGGAAATAAGACATATTTGGAGGACACAATTAATCCACCATTACCTCTCGTAAACCTCTCTATACCTTGGGAGTACTTTCTGTGATTAGGGCTAGTTCCTCCTTCCCACGTTTTACCCTATCAACAAGCTCCTATCAAGATGCTCAACCGTTTCTCTTGCAAGCCTAGACCGATCTTTCCCATCCAAGTTTTCCCAAAATTAGGGTCGGTTGATCTTATTGAATACCCACAGAATAAGTAAACCCAACATATGCAATCGCATACCACACTGGAGTTTCCGGAATCAGATTGTTTCACAGTCCTCATTATCTGAATAAATAGTAGTGAACCTCAATATTCCGAAGCTTTCCCAAATTCGCTAAGCTCAAATGATCATCTAAAATAAAAAATAAGGCTAGATTTGTTTCTGGTAATCATTTGAACACAGATTATTCTTACGGATACTCAAAAAAAAAAAAAAAACAGCCTCAAAATGCAAGGAACCATCGCCCAAGCTAACATCGCACCAGACAGAAAAAAAAGAATAAGAAGTTAATGTGCAGACAAATAAGAAGTGCATAACCAATATATAACCCTGACATAGCCACTGCCAAAACAAAAAATCACAAAAAAAAACAATGAATACCTTTTAAATGCACTGACCCGCTCCATTTTAGCTTCTATCCAAAAACTATTCCCTACACCTCATAGCTTACCCAGTGATTGTTTAGTTTTCGCAACTAAACCATGTTGTTTATTGTACACGAAAGTCCCCATTCCTGATGACTGTTTTGAGTTCATGTATAGTCCTGTAACATAGAATAATTAGTAAGTAGAATCACTAACCTGGGATAACTAATACATCTAACACCTTTAAAATCCTAACTCATATGAGCCATACCAAATCATGTATAACAGATACATGTATCATCACCTACAAAATCAGAATGATCATACAACAAAAAGTAATTTAGAATGACATCAAATTGGAATTTGATTTTGGATTCAACAATAGAGCGATTCAGACCAGAAAACATTGAAAATATGTTATAGACACTGTAGACGGTGAAATTTGGATAAGGGGTAATAGTGTCATCTCAAGACCGTAGACAAAGTTCAACTCTCACGAGAGAGATTAAGTTCTTGGCCCTCAAGGAATTCTTACCAGGATTTCTAGTATACGTCCCCACGAGACACTGCTGGTCGAGATGCCGTGACTCCTAGTGCACATCCTCAACAAGATACTTCTGGTCACGTAGGTTCTATAGAGCGTAAAATATAGCCAGTGGACTTATAAACCGGAACAACCAAAATTCCAGCATGTCTTCGCGGGACGGAGCTGATTGTGATGCCATGATTCCTAGTATACATCCTCGATGAGATACTGCTGGTCATGTAGGCTCTGTAGATGCGTAAAAACATCCCTGGCGGACTTATGATCCATTGCGGAGATATGCATGTCTTCTGTAAGTACAACTCACCCTATTTGAGATCAAGGACTCATTCCTAGTACATCATCGCAATACACTGGTCATGTTTGCTGTAGGCTTTGACTCGACTTACTGAGGTTTCCGAAAAACTCCTAGGACATCCCCGCAAGATACGCTTTTTATTCTTCCTCCGGGCCCTTTCGACATACTGCTAGAACATCCTTTTGAGATATACTGGTCATGTTGTCCCATCATATGGACACACAGTTGATTCCTAGCACATCCTGCATGATACGCTGGTCAAAGACAAGTGAGCCAAAGTATCGCAAAGGCATTAATTGGGCATACAAAGCCTTTTTTCTCTCTCCGGAACGAGTCACAAATGACCACAGAGAGATTCAGATCCGTTAAGAAAATCTTCGGAGAGATTTTGATCCGTCAGCAAAATATCGGAGAGATTTAAATCTCTTTGCAAAATCTCAGAGAGATTCAAATCTCTCGAGAAATCTCAGATAAGGCTAAATATTCCTCATGGTAGGCACGAGACTTATGTAGGAATCGAGCCTTATCTCTACATGAATTCTGAGGCATCCCATGCCTTTTCACGTGACTCATCCTAGTCATTCTTACAAATCAGGGAATATCTCTCAATCTTGGCCAACTCGGCTAAAGAGAATATTTTTCTCTCTAAACACATCATCACAAAGGCTGACTCAGCTTCACACAAATGGGGGATAACAATTAGGGTTTTGGTCTGGCGGTCTACGGCACGTGTGAGAAATACTCGGCTTATTTCTCACTACAGAAGAGAGTAAAGGCGGTGGAATAATGAGATAAACTCAATCTAGTTTATCTCTATTCTTAAAGAGACGGGAGAATTGCTCCGCACAACACGAAAACCAATCCTTATCTTCACCGACCTGAGATTAGAGAACTATAAATAGGTCATCTATTTTTCCAAGCTACGATCATCTTTCTCATAACCTCTCAGAGCAATTCTTTTTCAAACCCTAGAATTCTCTGATCTCTTTCTTCATCTGCTTCCCTCCCTATGACCATCCCTAAATCTCTTCCATGTGACTGAAGCAGCCTTTGAATGGCCACTGTGCGTGGTTTAGGCGAAGACTGTTCGTGCTCAACCTCCCGTAACTCACTTTCAGAAACCCTAGAACCCCACTTCTAGCCTCTCTCAGATTTTAGGTAACTATATTTTGGCGACCACAGTGGGAGGTTGTCCACCCAGTCACAGTTCCAAATCAATCCCAGATCATAGTTATCAATCTTAATCATGGTCACTACCAGGGGAATGGATGTCGAGAATTCAAAGAAGAACGATGTTAATGCCAGAACTGTTGGGAATAACACAAACACTGAACGTCATGTTGTTACTGAGCGTCCTATGTTACAGAATGTCCTAATGTTGGTCCCGCTGTTACTGAATGTCCCGCTGTTATTGAATGTCTTGTTGTTGCTGATCGCCCTAATATTGGTACTACTGGTATTAATATTGGTACCCGAAGTCCTGTTAATCCTAATATGACTAGTACAAGCATTAAACGTCATGTTACCAGCATCAAGCGTCCTGTTGAAACCGCCCAATCAGATCCACCGACTTTGGAAAGCCTGGATACAAATCAGGAACAACTTTATGAAATATGGGAGAAACTCAAATCGCAATATTAGATAGTTTGAAAACTCTGATTGAGAAGTCAGCGATTCTCGATTCTTCACGAGGGCAGTTTCGTCCTTACCAGCGAAGAAAACCTGAATCTTCAAGAAATAATGATAGCGATATCCCGTGTACACCAATCCCTATTCTTGACCACGTCAACTATCGTACCAGTGATACTCGTGAGCTCCAGAAAGACAAACAATCGCCTGAATATTTGACCTTGGCAGATCTGGAGAGGTTGCTGAATGCTCGAGAAAGAGATAGAGAGAATGCTGACCTGCTACATAGTCATCGTCCTCCTTACCCAGCTGAAATACAATGTATCCCTCTTTCCATGGGATATACGTCTCCGTCGTTTATATTATACAATGGAGTTGGAAACGCTCGTGAGTATGTGTCTCGATTTCTTGAAGCACTGGGAGAACAAGAGATAAATCATATCGTACATATAATTTTTTTTCTTCCAAGTCTCTAACTTGAAGAGGTTATAGGATTGAATCGAGAAATTGAGATATAACTCTTTGATATACTTTTTATTAAGATTGAGTCTGACTGTCTAGTTGATTCTCTTAAAAGTATATTGGAGTTAGTCCATACAGATTGCTAAACGAAATATTGGGTGAGGTTGTTTTACCCCTACTTTTTCAATTGGTATCAGAGCAGGCAAACACGTTTAAGACCTCATAAGTCTGTGTTTGTAGCGATCTGACTCTATGGACGGCAGTAATATCTCTAATAAACGCGTCACCAGAAACAAAAGTTCTGTTTCAACAATGTCTATTAAAGAGAAAGATTCGTTAATCTCAAATATAGACGAACCTAGTGTTCTGAAGAAACATACTGACACTGACATGTGTTATCCCGATTACCCTTCGAAAGAGTCTATCTCCGACGAATGGGAAGCAGCTGTAGAGAGTAAATTGATTCTAAACCTTGTTAGAATCCAAGCTGACAATTCCATGGAAATGACTATGGCCTTGTAATGCTCTTTATTGCTAGATGACCGCTGGCACGGTGGGACGACCGACCGAAGAAATCGGCACGAAAGTATCATTTTTCCTAACACGGCGTGAAAGTATCATTTTTCCTGACACAGCGGGATAGTATCATTTTTCCAGACAAGGCGCGAAAGTATCATTTTTCTTGACACAGCGTGAAAGTATCATTTTTCCTGACATGGGGTGAAAGTATCATTTTTCCTGACACGGGGTGAAAGTATCACCTTTCCTGAAACGGGAAATTAGCCGATGCATAAACCAAGATATGGCTGCATCATTTGTAGTGGTTTGCATAATGGCTATGCATTCAATTTTAGAAAATTGTTCCTAAAGTGAAAGTATCACTTTTCTTAAAACGGAGGGAGTACATCGTTTTATTAGTTGCAATGGAAAATAAGTTGATGCATAAACCAAAATATGGCTGCATAATGTATTATGTATCCTTTGTGGTGGTTTGCATTTGCATAATGGATATATATTTAATTTTCGAAAACTGTGCCTAAAATGATAAACACCTCCGAATTTTTCATAAAATCTCTAAAATTGATATTATTGTTTGTACTCGTTGCGTAGATTTTTTTAATACCATTCCAGCGAGATAAAATTTGTAAAATTTCAAGGCACGGATTTTTAGATATGTTATACTCCCTCCGTCCTAGTTTAGATGCCTAAATTGAGAGAAAAAAATTGTCCTAAAATACTTGCTATATTTCATATTTTCCCACCTTTTATCCTTATTTGCCCCTATCATGGTATCAGGCCATAACATGGGGAGTTGTGTATTTCAATTTTCTAGAATACTTCTCTCTATATATTTCCTTTAATTTGAAAATTTGTCAAGTAAACAACAAAAACCTAGACATCTAAAAACTAGGAACCTTAAATACCAACCTAGGGTAATTGTGTAAGAAAAACTATTCTTTTTGTGTTTCTTAATCTTTGTGCAAAATCCTATTTAGGCATCTAAACTAGGACGGAGGAAGTATTAAAGTTTGGTTGCCAATTATGCCCCTACAAAAATAGAATACATAAGGAGTTATAGTAATTGGACTAAAAATGAGGGACAAGCTAGTCCTTTCATTGTTGATTGAATTTTTTTGGTTACAAACACCAAATCCAATCTTTTTGCGTCAAATTGGAACAAAAAGTCATGCTTCACATTGACACAAAGTCACCATATATAAGGTCCTCCCTCGCTTCGCTCGGTCGGCCCAATTATAAAAAAAAATATTCTACCACAATCTCTTCTATCGCATTCCAGGGAGATGACTATGGCCATGTTTTTTTAACAAATTCATCATAATCTCTTCTATCGCATTCCAGGGAGATGACTATGGCCATGTTTTTTTAACAAATTCATCACAATCTCTTCCAACTAGTTTCTTAGTTTCTTGTAATGTTCTTTATCCAATAAAATAACGGACCGTGAGTTATAACCCCAAATGTGTCACTATTCATCCACAAAAAACCCATCAAAACAAAAGCAACACATAAACCCCAAAGGTATTTTTGCCACCACTAACTACCACTAATAGCAACCAACACCACATCCACCAACAAATACTAGCACTACCACCACCAACCACCACCACCACTAAGCAAAAACAGTACCACAAATTTTGGTTTTATCATAAACTTACCGTTTCATCATTAAAATCTTTGGTTTCATGATAAAAATATAGACAAAAATATGATGAAAATAGAATTTGATGAAACCAATTTTGTTTGGGGTTTTTTTATCAATTTTGTTTAATATGGAGTTTTAATGGATCCCAACATTTGAACGGAGTTTTTGTACTCCAAATTTGGTCACCTTGGTGTTTTATTACTAGTATATAAAACAAAATCAGCATAACGTAACTGTTTACTAATGAAGGTGTTCCTAATTTTATTCCGACTAAATGATAAGTGAATTGAAACGATTAAAAATCAAACTTTTCAAATTCCCCCCATACAACTGGATTTGCACTACTTTGACATACCTTTAGTTGGTCGGTTACCGGAGCTCGACAACTATTCTCACGGAAAAAAAAAAAAAAAAACAAGAAAACACGGTACAATCATAAGGTACGGATCTGTATGAATACAAACTAACGAGAGCAAACAAAACTGAGCATACAGATTATGTGTTTTCTCAAAAAAAAAAAAAAAAAAACCTATCCGGCTATTCCACGTCGACTTACTTCTGAAACCGCTGTGACCACGTTTTGTACTTTTAAACCGTCATGGCCACTGCTAATTATAAGTACCAACAAGAACTACCTCTCCCATGCACAAAAGATTAGAAACTCCTTCCTTCTCTGCCTTTCCGTTTCCAAATTCTCAGATCTCCTCTTCGTTCCATCAATGGCTCGTACCAAACATAGGGCTAATAAGTCCACCGGGGGTAAAGCTCCCAAGAAGCCGCTCGTACCCAGGGCTGCAAGGGAACCAAGAGTTAGGAAGCCACATCGCTTCCGTCCAGGAACAGTAACTCTTCGTGAAATAAGGAAATACCAAAAGAAAACTGATCTTTTGATCAAGAAGTTGCCTTTCCAGAGATTAGTTCGTGAAATTGCTGAAGAAAGGAATCCAGGCATTCGATTCCAGAGCCATGCTCTTCTTGCTCTTCAAGAGGCTGCTGAAGATTATTTAGTAGTATTGTTTCAAGACACCTTCTTGTGCGCAATTCATGATAAGAGAATCACAATCAAGGATAAAGATATGAAATTAGCAAGGCGTCTTCGTGGTGAAAAGAATTAGGTTCTTTATTTAGTTATATTTTCTTACGTTGGAGTAGTTTCTTTCCTTTTCTTTACTTTTTCAAGACAGTCTTTGTTGCATGAATTTCAAGTTGAGTGGTTTCTGTTTGTTTTTTCATGACAATCTTTGTTTCAAAGTTGTAGTTTTTTACTTTTTTTATTTTATGAAGCATAATAAGTTGTAGTTTCTGTATGGATTTTCATTATATAAATCGTTGTTTCTTTATGGGTTTTCATTATTATCATAGTATTTATTTGTTAACAAAAAATATTAGAAAAAAAAAGAAGAAGAAGAAACTGTTCGAGTCTTGCTGGTGATACCCTCCATGCATCTTATGATACGTTTTCCAGGCCCAATGTCTTTTGGAGTGGCTCATTGCATAAGACCAGTGTTGGAGAATTTTGTAAGAGGATTATAGTAACTCTTTTGTTTATTTCGATGTCGTGCAACAACTAGTAAAACATATGATTCGCCGCCTAGTCTTCTGGGGCAGGAATTGATAAAATATGCCTGGTTCCACGCCCACGCTCATCAATACATCGAGTCGCTTGCTCTTGTTTAGCAACTCATTTTGCAATCAAATCAAGTGATGAAATATGTGAATTTTTGGTTTCTTCTTGCACAGTTGCACCATTAAAACTATCAAATTTTACTCTTTGTAATGCAGTTGGACTTGTTATTCTCTCACAGTTGTGGGAAAAGAAACTCAGAAATGGATCCAGTCTGACGAATGAAATGCAAGAATGTTCGATCGAAAGGTGACAGACTGATTCAACCCCTAATCAAAATATAGACGAAATATATTTCGTGCAGTAAACAGAAACCTTTAATCAACAAAACCGATAAAAACTTAGCCTATAAAAACCATATCATCGAACCAAATGTTAAACAGAAACGACAATCTTGAGTAAATCGATGAAATTGAAAGCACTCGTTATGCCTAGATTGAAAGTAACGGAAGTAAATACGGAGCCCGTAAATACACATTTTCTGATGGGATATACTGGAAATTTTTCTTTAGAATCTACAGACAAATTTGCGAGTAAGTGTGGTTTAAAATGTACATATCTGCCTTTCAAATTAGGTATGGGGGATATAAAGGTGTTGTCGTTGTTGATCCAAGTTCAGTATAAAAAGAGTTCAAGTCACGGAACAATAAACTGGATGTTTTAGCATGGCGCAAGTTTCAGACAAACTGAAATGAAAGCACTTATGATCACCATTCCTTTCAAAGATGCTTCAAACATTTCGTGCCGCAAAGCTGTTAAGAGTTGGCATAAGGATATACTCTCTCCGTCCCATTATAGTTGACCTATTTGTTTTTAGATTTTGTCTCATTAATAATTGATTTTATATCATTTGATACTCATGTTTATATTCGTTATGTAGGTGTTTTAAAATGCTTTTCAATGATATAAAATTTACGAATATCCGTGGTATAGTTTGGGAGATAAATCATTTCTAAATTATACTACTAGGTCAACTAATAGTGAAACGGAGGTAATATGTTTCAAAGGGATGATCAATGATGGACAGTCTAATAGGTCAACTAATACTGAGACGGAGATAGTAGGTTTCGAAGGGATGATCAATGATGGGCAGTCTAGAACTCTAGATGAAACGACGGCCTTGCAGTATGGACAGGTGTTTGTGCAATCAGCTTAATGGGAACGGATCTGTAGACGCTACCCATTGTACCCAACCTTAACCTAACAACTTAATCTAAGCCTCTCACTTAACTTTAAGCATGCCGGCCCAAATTAAACCTTATGGTCCTAATCAGACAAATAATGAACCCAAAGGTAAAATAATTTTTAGCCTATACTTTCTATGGTTACTAGCTACATTATTCTTGTCATTCATGGTTTACTAATTACTAAAACATGGTTTTGCACGTTGCACTGTATAAAGATGTTGTTTATCATTCATCATTTTATGTGATTTTAGTGAGATTGTTCACTCGTGTAAAACTGTGTTATTACAAGGGATCCTGATTTAGAAGAAGGCTTTCAAAATGTGACTGTAAAGAGTATCGTATTCATCGAGATTCAGAATGGATTGATTGGGAACGTCCATAATCCGATATCTATCCATCAAAATTACTGTCTGGGTATAATCAAAAACATAGTACACCAAAAACAGCATTCCGGTATACAAGTCAGTCAAGTAACATTCGTCTACATCCAAGGGATATCGGAAACATAAGTTGCAATGAAATTTAACTAAAAGTGAAACTTCCCCATGTAAAGACATTAAAGTTCAAGATATTACACTCAATTATTATCAAGAGAAGCAACGGTTTGCAGGAACCAGAAGAATCCTTCTGTAAGAATTTATTTGGAGTTGCTCTTCGTCCAGTTTTACCTCCAAGTTGTTTATAGAATGTAATCATTTCATAAAGTGTTTATACATGTATGACCAAAACAAATGCCATAATCTGTATCTGAGATGTGGATTTGTAATTACTCAGTTCTCTACAAAAGACTCTTACACAGACTTACAAAATATGGGAGAGTAACTCAATTCTTGCACATTCATGTAAAAGCATTTGAGTTGAATTCCATTTCCCAATTAAATTCTTGCGCACACAGCCCCTCAGTGTTCTTGAAAGTAACAGTCTTACGAGCCAAAATCATAACCACGCTGAGGTCTGAAAAGTTCCTGCAGAGTCTTGATAAAGTGCAAGGATTCCACATCAATCTGTAAACATGCTTCCATCACTTAATTCCCATGCTCCCTGTTGCCAACATCCAAAAGCTTCTTGTGTGTACTGTGTAACGTAGTCACTTGAGGCCCTGCAATTCAAATGATTTTAGGATAATGTTAATAAGACTTGTAATTAGTCGTTCTCTACAAAAAGACTCTTTTACACAGACTTACCAAATATGGGAGAGCAGCTAACTAACGCCACGCCTCTTACACCGATCATTGCTTATGAACAAAAATGAGATCTGAGCATCATTGTGGTTAATCGCTGCACCACATGACCATTAACTATTATGGCATTACTCGTATAGACACCGATAACATTCTCAAATGCGAAAGAAGAACTCAAAGATCAGGGACCTATACCTTGACGTCATCCAGTGTCCCAGCAGCCTCACAGCCATTTGTCCTTTAAATACTTGGCTAAACATCACATCCATGGCGACTTTGTTATAATTTGTGTCAATTGCATTCTTCGTCTGAGCTATTGCTGTATCATTATCCTAGTCGAGCTTGCTATATTTTTTTTATATAAATCTCTTGCACCTCCATGTGAAAATCAAATCTGATCCGCATTTTCTACACACAAAAAACAAAGTTAAAAATAGATAAAATCCATTTGAAACAACTGATTTACAGGAGTTCACTTAAAAAGAATAATGACTAATGAAAAGGTACTGTAAACACTAACCGATTCTTCGTGGAATTTCACAGCTTTCCCCCCGCTCTTGTAGCATTGTATCTTGAAAAGCATCATTGTAAGTAGGCAACTCAAAATGGTTTTAGTTGTAGCTGGCTGTGTTGGAAATCCAGCCTGGTGGAAAGTGTACGTCCCAACTGGAGGATGCTAGGCTGTAGAGCTGAGTTAATTACTCACCCAACTTGGTGCTGCTTATTACGGATTCGTGCAGATTCATTCGGAAAAGGTTCATGATGGAGCAGAGACTGAGAAGTCCGAGAAGAAGTCATCGGAGAACTTCGTCCAGGACGATTAATGGAATCTGGGAGAATTCCCATGCTTCTGGAATCTGATACACATTTACCCCTTCCACCTGGAGATGTGTCAATCAACATAGACAGTTGAAGCATCGGTTTCAGGGGCTCAACAACATCATGAGAAGGTAATTCAACATGCTCTTTGGTTGCTGGTTGTTGTGTTGGATATTCAGCTTGCTGACGAGTGATATATGCCCAAACTGGATGCCGTTGTCTAGCAGTACAGGCAGTGAAGCTGATCCTGAAGCTGAGATATATACTAGCTGAACCTGCACCTCAACTGGGGGTTCAGGACGTGGAGGCTCAGACCGAAAGCCGTTGTCCAGCTGTATGTCAGGTTGTGAAGCTGAGTTATTACTAGCGCAACCTGCTCGTCAACCTAGGGTTCAGGACATGGAGGCTCAGGCGGAATGCCATTGTCTAGCTGTATGTCAGGTTGTGAAGCTGAAAGCTGACCCTGAAGCTGAGTTATTTACAAGCTCAACCTGCTCCTCATCTGGTGGTACAGCACGTGGAGGCTCAGGCCGAATGTCATTATCTAGCTGTATATCATGCTGCGAAGCAGACCCTAAAGCTGAGTTGTTTACTAGCTCAACTAGGGGTTCAGGACGTGGAGGCTCAAGACTGGAGATGCCATTGTCTAGCTGTATGTCAGGCTACCCTGAAGTTAAGTTATTTCATTAGCTTTACAAAAACGAGCAGCGCCAGCTGGAACTGCAGGACTTGGAAGAAATTGAGAGCAATCACCAGCTGAAGTTACAGATTCCCCTGCAGAGAGAAAATTGCCTTTATTACAAATAAAATCACAGCTGGAAAGAGAACATTAAGACTTAAAGACAATTCAACCAGTGTCATTTTCACTGCACTAGATATAATTAGCTGCAGAAGCATTGGTACAATCTATCCTTTTACCTGCTCTCCAGCATCAACTGTACCAGTGAGAACCTTCCTTCTCTTCTTCGGGACATCATCATAGTCAAATTCTGCCTTTAATGAGCCTCCAAAATATTGAACTCGTTTATGGATCCTCTGGAGTAAGGATGCAGCAGGCAAATATCTCCACTTCGGGGTCTTCCTGTTCAGTATTTTTTCCTCAAAGACATGAGGGAGATCTTCTTCAACTGACTGAATCTCCAGCTCACCAGGTAGAGAAATATCTCTAAATGTGTCCCTCCAGTTTGACTATCTTTCACAACAATCGAGGAACTGTTTGTACCAGGGCTTCCTTCCTGGGGCAGCGGAAAAAATAATTCTTTCACCAAATGCTCAGAAGAAAAGATTAAACTAAGTAACTGATGAATTGTGGAAGCTTAGATTCTGTGCATCAACAGTCACATCTTGCTTACCATGAACTAAAGCCATTTCTTTTCACGTACATACTGAATATAAATGGAACACTTTCAACCGCTCATGTTGTGAGTCGATAGTGATCTTAGGAACCAACACCACTTCTCTGACACACAACGTTATCCAAGATGTCTCCAGAAGAGATTCCACTAGAGCCGACATTCGACTGCCACATCAAAAACATAAGAATTAGAAGATATGGTTATAACTCAGAAAATATGATCTGAATGCTCTAGAAACACGATCTGATCACACAAGAGCCAGCTTGTAATAATCATTTTCTATAAGACCTATACCTGAAAAATGATTACTACTCTTAAGACTTGCTTTTTCGTCTATAAAAGGATCTTATCAAGTACTTGTAGCTTGCCACTTGCTTTTATTCAAACATTCAAATACTGGCTTTTGATTCGTGAGAATTTTCTGCACAGTAGGATTTACAAAAAAATATCCCACATAAGAAACAATCTGAGCCTGATGATACCTATAATAATACATTAGAAGTATGAAACGGCACTCAACTAATTGGTGCAGTATTAGACACAAAGATTTTCATCTACATACATAACGAGTTAACCGCTTCAGCAAAACAGAAGTAGGTCTCACCTTCCTGGTTGAAATAGGAACATATTGCATAAATTGTTTTTTAGTTGTATCCGCGCCTTGGGAATCTGTTAATTCCGCTTCTACGGCATCCAGATTGGATTTTACTGCTCTAGGAAAAGAAAGCACACCTGACTCTCTATTCTTCTTAGCACAAATGGCACCTAGCAACCACCAGGTGGCACATCCTTCAACGCAAAAATGGGTAAAACCACTCACCAAGCAAGACAATCGGAAAACCCCAGCCAAGTGTAACCCTGAGAAGAACCAAGAAAGCTAATTAGACTTGGTATAAAAGAACAGCAGAGAGAAACAAACATATACCAGGTGAGGGAAAATCTCATGAGGGTAGTAGTCATGGATGACGGACTCATATTACCTAAACAAACATATGCCAGGTGACTCAAGAATGCATCACCCTATGAGCCACCAGAACCAAATGTCGTGCATCTATCCTTGAACAATATGGAGCAACACAAAAGGCTAGAACCACTCACTAACACAGCAGCTAGTCATATGCTTCCACAAAGTAAGCCAGACTGCAAAAGGGAAAACCAATTTCGTCATTACATCAATAACCATCCTACGTTCAAAAGAACCGACAATAAAATTCAGATTGGAATATTATAATCCAGTAGGTCGTTTCAAATTGGCCAACTCGTTGAACTCATACAAATCCTAAAATCTGAAACATAGAAATCACATGTTAGTTAAACTGCAGAAGCAGGTAGGATTACACAGCTAGGCCAAGGAACTAGCGATATGATTTTCTGAACGACGCCAAACTGCAGAAGCAAATACGATTACACAGTTAGGCCAACAGACATTATGCAACCAACAAAACAACCTAAAAAATCGAGAATACCAGGAACCATTATGTTGTTTCCAGTTGACGAGCTCCCTGAAGTCTTATAATCCTAAAACCCGAAACAAGGACACTATCAGACATTCTGCAGCTCAATTGAGGGAAAGTAAGAGTCAATGAATTCAGACCTTAAGGTAGAAGCTGTCAACCAAAGCCTCGTCAGATCCTTGAAATTGAACCAAAGACTCGCCAGATCCCTGAGACATAACATAACAACCAAGTCATACGAGTTCCTTCTACCCCAGTCAAACAAAAAAAAAGTACTTGGTGCAACAAACTAATATCATTTGTTATCCTCTAACATAGCAATATATATAAATATCCAGCAAAGCAATCAGGATAAGTGATAATGCCTTTCATGACAAATAGACAAAACAAGCCAAAAAAAAATAAAATAATAATAATAATTGAAAATGGATCAACACAAAAGGCTAGAAGCATCCCCTAAAACAGCAGCTAGTCGTATGTGTCAGAATACCGATTCCGTTATTAGGCTAGATACATTTTATGACTTTATTTATCTATGTTTTATCAATGTACTTTAGTCTTATGTACCAATTTGAGGACAAGTTGTGTCTGTAAGAGGTTGGGGATGTTGGGATACAAACACCAATCCAAATCAATATTATCAAATGTTATGCTTAATTGGTGGCTAAATTCGAAGGATGGATCAAGGTGGCTGATCCCCAATCAAATGATCAAATTATCTATCTTTATTATTAGGATGCTCTAGTTTCGGTGTCGGATCCTGACAATATGCTTCCCCCAACAAAGCCACACTGCAAAAAGGAAAACAAATTTCATCATTACATCAAAAGCCATCCTACAACCAACACAACCGGCAATAAAATTCAAACTGAATACCTACAAGCCAATAAGTCTTTTCGAATTGGCAACCTCCTTGAATTTTAACAGTCTTAGAACCTGAAACACAGATATCACACATTATTGCAAACAGGTCGATGCACCTAAAAAGCTTACAGTAATAGGAAATATAACAGGTTGATGCACCTAAAGCTTACCTAGAACATCTGAACCTGAAATGACAAAAAAAAAACAGAGAGAAGGAGAGTTATAACCAACACCTAAACCCAAGATCAGGTATTCATTACAGAAATGTATACAGAAAATCTGAATCAAAAAGTGGACTTCCCATTTCAATTCGGAGTTGAGAGAATTAGTTCACTTCAGCCTTTATTTTACACTGATAAAGGACTCACTAAGTCCGCTAGTGACAGGGTTTCCCAAAATGAATGCAAACTGCAGGAGGAAGACGCCATACAAAGTTAGACCAACAGGCATCATGAAACCAACTAAAATCCTAAATATCCAACTTGAGAACTAGAACCCATTATGTCGTACCCAAATTGCCAGCTACATGAAGTCTTGCAATCCTAAAACCTGAAACGGAGAAAACAGAAATTGTGCAGATCAATTGAGGGAAAGGTAACAACAGACTGAAAGAAACAGGTCATTTATTTAGGAAGAAGAAATTTTTTAAAGTACAGGTGTCGCCTTTGAACTCATTAGTTAATATCTGCAAAAAAATTAGCTAAAATCATATACTGTTCAACAAGAATATTAATTCTCCAACTCATTCCAAAAGTCTTGTACCACTTGTAAACAAATCTAAATTAGATTTTACTTAGTAAACTGAATAATACACCAACAAATCCAGAAGGTTAGTATTAAAAATATCAAACCATGAGAACCAACCCCTTTGTATAGAAGGATATATATACTACTGGAATCCAATCAGGGCCCAGCGAGGAAACAGAGTAACCTTTGAGAAAATGTTAATTATGATTTCATTTTGACAAATTATTAATATTACACAATGTGAGATACATTCTGCAAACCAATTGAGGGATAGGTAAAAGTCAACAAATTCAGACCTTAAGACTACTTCCTGTAACAGGAAACATAACTGGTCGATCCACCTAAACCGTACCTAGAACATCCGAACCTGAAATAAAAAGGAAAAAAAAAAAAAAATTAACCAACATCTGTACCCAAGATCAGGCAGTAGAAATTAAACAAAAGATAATCATTCTTTTTTCAACTCGTAGAGTTGAGAGATTTAATTAACTACAGTCTTCACTTTAACATTGGTAAGGGTACCTGGACAGCACAATGATGACATTTAGAGTCAGTACGCATATAATACAAAAAAAAATATAAAACGGTTCAAGGAAAAGAGTAGCAACAGAAATCAACGCATAGATCAATCAGCATCCAGATAATATGCTGCAATCAGGATTTATTATAAGACGGGATGTTGGTTAAACACCTCGGTGTTTGTTTAGTTAGTCAATCCAAGCAATCATAACAAAAAATTGAACACGTGACAAATAATTGTCCAAAAAGAGAGGACTTTTTTTTTTTTTTTTGAGGATTGATATTTCCTATCCAGGGATAATGTCATATACCATTCTTGACAAATACTACCAAAAGAAATCATAGTAGAAGCACCACACTCTGCACCATCAGAATCTTGAATCGACAATGTTCACTTCAGTATGATAAAAAGACAATGATTCAATACAAGACACTTGACGAGAAACCAGCATTAAGAGCACCACAGAAGTCAAAAAGAACTCGCTAAGTCAGTTAGTGAAAGGCTTTCCCAAAATGAAGCCAAACTGCAAAAGGAAAAACAGATACACAGACCAACAGACATCCTGCAACCAACAGATCAACCTAGAAATTCAAGTAGAAAACTAGAACCCATTATGTATTCCAAATTAGCGAACTACATGAAGTCTTGCAGTCGTAAGACCTGAAACAGAAAAAACAGAAACTGTGCAGATCAATTGAGGAAAGGTAACAATTATCCAAATTAAGAGCAAGAGTTAACAAATTCCCGACAGTAAGGTGGAAGCTGACAACCAAACCCTCGCCAGATCCCTGAAACAGGAAGAAAAAAAAAATATATATATATATATATATTAAGCTAAAGACCTAGAGAAAGCGATAAAGTTAATAAGCAAAAAAGTAAAAGAAAATCAAGAATAAAATTAACCAGAATACTCAGCCTTAGTGTTATCAGCCTCACTACAATTATTCCCCTCTTCGAATCCCAGGGATAAAACTTGAAAAGAAAGTTTAGAACTACTGCTATGTAAAATACAAAGTTCACGAGTAACAAAGTTCTCAATGGTGATCTCTCGGAAGAAGTGTATATGATTCCCACTCCAGGTGTACCTCACAAGTCTGGTGAGGTTTGCAAGTTTCGTAAAGCATTGTATGGACTGAAATAAGCACCCCGTGCATAGTTTGAAAAATTCTCCAATACTACAGTAAAACTTCGATAAACTAATAGTCTTGAGACTGCTAAATTCTATCAATTTAGCGAAGTATTAATTTATCGATACATTAATAAATTATTATTATATCGAAACATACCAAATTTAACTTTAAATTTCTAAAATAAGTGTGTAGTATCAAATATCTAGAGATTTAATTTGCAATTCAAATTATTTTATGTCATATTATGTGTATAAATGTATATATTTGAATGTTAAAATTAAAATAAAAAATAAAAAAAAACACAATAAAATCATTTCGAAACTTCTCATAGTAGTACAGATGAAGTCCAATATATTATAAATGCGTAAAAAAAAAATAACCGTAAATGTCTATTTTAATATAAGTATCGTAATATAATGTAATCACATGATTATTAATTTATATATTAGTTGGGCCCTATTGGAATCTTAAAATCTTATTATCTTATAAATTTAGCACACTGGCTCTAGTCGGGACTGGCAACAAATATTATCTTAGCGAAGTTATTAATTTATCGCGGATTAATTTAACGAAGTTTTACTGTATCACTTCTTTTGGTTTTAGGTCAAGTGCTTAGGATTCAGCATTATTTGTTCGTCAAAGTTCTGCAGGTCAAATATTATTACTTCTATACGTTGATGATATGATTGTTTCAGGTGATGATTTAAATGGGATAGTTCATGTAAAAGAACAACTAATCCAACAGTTTGAGATGAAAGACTCAAGCACATTGCGATATTTTTTGGGTATTGAGGTTACTTCATCTCCTAGAGGTTATCTTCTTTCTCAGTCTAAGTATGTCAGTGATATTCTTAAAAAGGCTCATATCTCTGATACAAATCCAGTTAACACGCCTCTTGAGAAAAATGCTAGATATTCAATTTCTGACGGTGTTCTTTTAAAAGACCCAAAATTGTATAGAACCAAAGTTGGCGGTCTGGTTTACCTCACTATTACTCGACCCGAGATTGCATATGTTGTTCATGTTGTTAGTCAGTTTGTCCACTTATTCGTAAACACAAAGATAATTGCTTCCAACTGAGTGGGCTTCTTCTGTGCCTACTTTTTTGTTTGTGTCATTATGTCAGATATCATCTCATCCTCATAGTCACAGATATTGATGAGAAACCCAGTCTGTTTGTGATCATGGCTTCTCCGTAATACTTATATATCCACTCCCATGTCTTCCCTTTCCCTTTTAACATCTCAAGGTAATCAACCAAATTTGATTGTTTTCGAACTTCTACTACTTTATCTTCTCTCCATTTTGGATCAGGGGCAAAAGCAATAACGAAAATGATAAAGGGTAGCTTAGTTGCATTCCACGGACGACAGACTGTGTGCTGGTTGGTGATAAAAGAATACACACGGACGGCAGACTGTCTGCCAGTTGGTGTTAAAACTAAACGGCAAATGGAAGACAAATGACATTCCTCTACTACCATTTCTATGTACTCATCACGAATCAGTAATAGCCACACCATCATTGGTAAATCGGACAAATGATGAACCCAAAGGTTAAAAAAAATTGGCCTACACTCTCTATGGTTTCCACATCAAACACAGGTAACGATGTAAAACATTGTAAAAAAATTATTTTTTCAATGTTTAGGATAAAAAATCTGCTTCCATTTATCCTAAAAATTAAAAACTGACGCTGTCATGCAGGACACATAATCCCAAAAAGGTAGTAGAGGGACTTTCCCAAACACAACATTGCTAATGGGGTGCCACATTACTGAAGAGAATATTCTATCTTACGTGTATTTTGGTATGTCACCCGGTAATCGGACACCCCATTACCAGTCTTGCCCAAATAATCCAATGTTCCCCAAATACCATACCATTGGGAGTCTCTTGTCAAATCTAAATAAATAAATAAAGTCTCTGGTCAAGTGTTACGCTGACCCAAATCTCCCATCAAATTTCTGTAGACCGTTCTTATGTATTGCCTTAATCTTTTTTAATCAATACATTTTTCTGTTTCAAAAAAAAAAATATGGAGCGAATGGACATTGCGCTAGACCTTTTACCACGGGATTTGTTATTCAATGGAACAGGTAGTAGAGAATCGTCCAATCTGCCAAGTTGTTAGCCGATGAACTTGATCTTACTTTTTTATATTGTTGTGTATTTCTCCTGGAATGCAATTTGTTTTGCTGTTTCACCAAAAAAAAGTTCAAATCGAAGATCTTGTAACTGGCGAGAAATGTTATACGCCATTCTTATTAGGCAAAAAAAAAAAAAGTATCTTTTACGTTGGGTTTGGTAATGCTTTTTTTCACCAAAAACACTTTCAAACCTATATATATTAATAATTTTTTAAACTAATGTTTGGTAAAAAGATATCAAAGTGTTTTTTATCCAAAGCGCTTCCCAAATTCCTCGACTTTTAAAAGCTGGGAAGGAGGAGCTTTTAAAAGCTATAAAAATATAAGTTTTGGTCCCACCTAAATTTAATACTTGATTTATCTTTTTTATCTCTATTTTATTTTATAAATGATAAAAGTTACCCTTAAATTTATATACAATCCATTTTTTATTTTTTTTATTTTATTCTTATTATAACAAACTATCATACTATTAAGAGAAAAATTAAAGTTTTACAAGAAACTTGTTGGTAGCCTTGCAACAAGTTGCGCTCCCACCCGTTTTTGGATAGCTAAACCTAAGCTAATAAAAAGAAAATTGCGAACTTTAATATTAGCATCATGTCTAGCTATGTAATTTTTCAATCTTAACAAAAACTCTATAGTTTCAGTACCAAGCTCACCTAGGGTAGTAAAAGCTAAGGTACCAAAACTATACCCATTTGCTCTACATACATCAAGGTATTTACATCTTTTACGCTCTACGGCTTTAGACAAAGCAAGACCCGGTGTAAAAGCGTCTACACCACCTCCGACGAAAGGAGAAACTCCCGTCACATCCAAACAAGTATCTGGGCCTTCCTCCCAATTGTAGACAAGAATGTCCGCTGGTCTGAAATCACCAGCATCACGAGATAAGAAACCTAAAGACACTTCAACTTTAGGGTGCACACCTGCCCTATAACAAATATCCGCAAAGGTGTCGCGAACAAGATCATGTCGAAACTTGATTCCAACTTCATTAGCACAATGCAACGCATGGTCACCATATACATCCATATCCCTATTACAACACAAACAAACACTATTTTCTGCAAAAAGTGGAATGCCAAGTCTATAACAAAGAACAGCAAAAAATTGACGTGGCTCCATCTTCTGTCCAAGTCCATCAGCAGGAATTGCAAGTAAGTAATCTTGAGCATGCTTGGTTTTATTACATTGCCAAATCACTGAGTCCCTCCTTGACATATTGAAAAGGGAAGGCATGTCTTTCGTCACACCTGCAAAATACTGAACTTCCAGTGAGTGCATAGGATGTGGGGCAGTTATGAGATTGCTAAGTTGTGAAGAGTCAATACCACACACTTGAACAAAATGATCAAAAGCTTGTTGATAAACTGGACCCTTAACTGAAATGCTTGAAGATGTAAAGGCAGATGAAACATTGTGTAAAATATTCCCCTGTAGGTGTAAGGTCTGAGAGTAAGAAGCCAAAAAACAATATTGCATGGTGTCAAACATAGAATAAATACCAAGACCACCATCTCTGATGGGTAGAGATACCAATCTCTGCTGTAATATGCCAAAACCTGGTCCATTACCAGTCACTAGTTCCCTCATATACTTTGAAAGGTGACTATCAAATACAACTTGTGCTTCTTTCACATATTTAGGCGCAGTAGTACGCATAGCAAAATAGAGTTTAGAAACACCTGTGCAGTTGCGAAGAAGAAGCAATTCACTTTGAGGGTCTTCAAGCCTGCGAACAGCCGCCATCAACTGTATGGTCTTCTAAACTCTGTCAAGAACCAATTGACTACAAAATTCAGCATTCAAACTCACAGGACCACCAAGTAGTTTAACTCCTATAGAGGGTCTACCTATATCGGCAGGAAAAATACCGACTTGCAAACTCCTAATATCCGTAGAAGGCCAAAACAATTCATTTTTCTGCACATTGAGATGAAGCCCAACAGATGCACCCTCATCCTGAATAATAATAAAAGCTTTAGAAACTTGCATGGTATCACCAATAATGGTACCATCGTCTAAGTACCATGCCTGCAAATCAAGTTGACATTGTTGCGAGACTTTTAAATCAAGAGGATGCAAAGTCAGAGAGAAAAGTAAAGGCCCTAAAGGGTCCCCTTGTTGTACACCTTGTGCAGAAGAAAGAGTAGAAGCACCATAATAAAGATTGACAGGAAAATCATAACAAAATTCAACCCATTTATATATACTTGGGCACCTAAGTCTCACTTCTCTTAACATAACAGACCTATCCACTAGGTTAAAAGCATTACTGAAATCTACCAAAAGCATCGACATAGAGTTCAGGCTACATTTTTCCTCCAAAATAGGATTCACAAAATGCAAAATAGCTTCTCCTCCACATGGTACGCCAACACCGAATTGGAAATCACTTAAATAACTAGACATATCCTTACTTACAAGTGATGTAGCAACCTTAGAAACTAACATTCTCCAGATAGTACCTACTGCAATAGGTCTAATACCTCCTCCGGGTTTGATTAAAGGAGTAAGCGGTGCACTAGTAATAAATTTACCAAGTTGTGGAGGGCATTTACCGGCTAAAAGAAGATTAACAATAGCCGTAATATACGAAAGAAGCTCATCTGCCATAGCTGCTGCCGGACCACTGAGAGTGTTAAGCAAATGTTGAGCATGAAGACCATCCCTGCCACATGTTGTACCTTTAGAGAAACTTTTAATTCTGTTCAAAACCATATCAGTACTAGCTGAAGCAGCATCTACTTCAAAAGTGGCAATAGGAAAAACTGGTGGTGGTGATGAAGGGTGCTTGAGTTGTAAGTCAGACAAAGTGGCATCGTTAAAAGGAGCAACACCATTACATGTAAGAACACGAATGGCTGCAGTATAAGAACCTTGACTAAGCTTTCGTCTGCAAAGATTTAAACTGATATCATCTGGACTATGATTTTTAAGCAAAACCTTACATTTGGAAAAAAGATCATTATCAGATAAAAAATCCACAATCAAAGAAACACAACCATCAGTATCCCTCCACTTTGCTAAGGCTCGATTAATAGAATCAACTTGTAATTTCTTACGCGTACCAGATCGACCTTCTGAACTACTCTTGGGAATATAATTACGCAAAAAACAAAGAGGAAAAAGAAATAGTTGAATCCAAGAAGAAATATCCAAGAGACTAAGTAAAACCTTGTCCATAGTGTGTTTAAAAGTTCGAGAGAAGTTAAGTCTACATTTAGTGGGTATATGACAAACTGTATGTAACTGAGCTTGAAAAACTTTATCTAATAACTCCACACCAAGGACTGGAACAGAATCATAATGCTCAACATTATCAGCATTATATACAGGAAAACGAAGCACTTACCTCTTCAGGTTTTGTTACGCCATGAATAAGGAAATCAGCATCCATACCATTGTAAGGAGCATAAATTACATCTCATCCATGTGCCCTGCAACACTTCTTCCAAGATTGAGGATGCATACACTTCGTATACAACCACATCTTAAGTTACAAAAGAGCCTCCTCCCATAAAGTATAAACTACACCATTGCCCTGAATTCTATCCCTGCATCTGTCATTCCCTTCACCATGTACCAGATGCCTGTCATTAATATGTTTGAAAAAAGAACTTCTCACTAAACCCCTACCTCCTACACCACTCTTGCATCCATCAAACCCCCTAAAAGGACATTGCAAAAACTTACCATCAATCTGTGGAACAGAACATTGAGATATGTGACTCAAACATTCCGTCTAGTTAGACCTAGTAACCCTAGGCATAACGAAACACAGTGAACTTGTTAATTAGAGTTTCAAAGGATGAGATTATAAGATATCAAAACAATTGAAAACTTAAAATACCATACATCAAAACCCCCAATTAAACCAACCCAGAAAAAATACAGAAAACCTTAAACTTTGAATTCTACTTCTTCTTCTCTAAGAACAAATGGTGAAGAAAAACGGAAATTGCACTCAAAAACACTACCATGCCTTGAAAATCCGAAACCCTCTTCCCCAACAATCGCCCCCCAAAGACAAGCTTGTTTCGTCTCAAAGGTCCTAATTAAACAACACAAAAGAATTATGGCAGAACCCCTAAACCAATTTCAACTTCTATTTACCAGAAATGGAGATTTGAAGAATCTTAACACAAATCAGTACTTCAAACACAACTTCCCTAAACTGTCTTCAATCTTGGAAACCCTCTTTCTCAACTCAAAAGAATTATAACAAAATCCCCAAATTCCCTATAATATCTTCAATCGAATTCAAATACACAACCCTTAATCCACTCTTCAAAACAACAAAATTGACTTCTTCAAATTCCCAAACCAGAAAGAAATAAAAAAAAACCCTTCTACTTCTCCTGCTATAATCTCTTCTCTAATAGAATCAAAAAATAAGAAAAACCTTCGTCTACTGCTTCTACCACTACCTGCCTCTCTGAGAAAAGAAGATGGTGAATTCAAACTATTTTATATACCATTTTATTTAATTTTTCAATAGTAAAAATAAAAACTACTTTAGGGGAGCTTAGTGAAGATTTAATTTGTTTTTTCAAACGTCTGAAGAATTGCTTAGTTAGCAATGATGTTGGTAATGGTTTAGGTAGTTTTATTTTTCATAGATTGGGTGTTGTTATTCAAAAAGGGGTTGGTGCCCAGCTTGTTGCTCGGCTGCCAACTAAAAACTCTATTGTTTAATTTTTTATAAAAAATTAAAAACAATAATAAACTTAAAAAAAAAAAATTACTTGATTTTATATAATAATAAGAAGAAAAAAACCCAATGAGCAGTAAATTACACATAAGAGTTTTTAGTTGGCAGGGGCACCAACCTCCTTTTAAATAGCAACACCCAGTCTATGAAAAATAAAACTACCTAGTTAATTTTAATTTGGTTTTTGTTTGAATTTAATTTAGTAGTTAAGTAAAATTGTTTTCTTAACAATCATAATAATAGTGAGAATTAGTAAATTTAACATTATTTATATTTATATTTAATAGTAAAGAATTTAGTTATTTTTAAACCCAATAAAATTGAATAAAACTACTTTCAGAGATATGTCTGTTTTTGTCATTTGCTATAACAACAATGGTTGAATATGATATTTTACCAAACACACTTTGATTGTTTTTTTAATCGGCTTTAACTTTAATTAAGATTTTACCAAATGCCTAACTATTTTTTTCTCACAACACAACAGAACAACGTGCAGCAGACAAGTTCTTTCACAAAAGCAGCAACAATGCCAAACTAAGCCTTAATATCTTCGCAGTGGCTCACAGGCCATCGATTCTGCGGGAGAAACCGCTAGGTCAATTTATCATTTTCGTTAACTAATCACGCTATAAATGGGCAAAAACAAACTTCCCAAGAATTGGGAAATCGAGGAAAAACGTTATCAACCTAGCACTGTACCAAAATATATTATATGTATATGTTGTATTCAAAATAAAGTCAATTGACTTATTTAAATCGAAAGATTCTGTAATTCATCATTACATTTAAATTATACGCCGGAAATAAAGAACAATCGACGTTTTTTTCCAGAAAAAAATACCATCTATAATATTCAAGTGCGTTTTTAATCTATACATCAACCAGCATCTAGTTGTTGTATATCCGCATGTAACCGACGAAAGGGAAAACCGAATATTCTCCAACAAGAAGATCAACTGACAACCGTGAGATAGAAGAAAAAAAAAAAAGATTCCAAGTTTCCACCGGATGCCAACGGTGATTATGAAGTAGAAAAAATTCTAGGATTCTTCGTCGTTCGGGTTATTATAACAGATCCCCTATAACCTTTTCAACTTCATATTCTCCATTGGCATGAACACTTTTTAGCACATCTTCAGTTTCTTCTATCTCATTGTTCTCTGTTGATCTTCTAGAAAGAACTACAAAGCTTTTGCATAGAAGGGTTTCTAAAGTGGAGATGAATTGCCTGAAAAAGGATATCGGCCAGTGGCTGCCAACAACCTTTTCGTACCTTATGTGATGGATGAGATAAAAGGGATTGGCTATATATCTTTATTTATATATAGGCGTATTGAGATAACCCTAATATACCAAAATAATCGGAAGAAAAATTATCCCAAACTTGACAATGAGAATGTGAGACCCGAAGTCGTCGTTAGAGTTCAAGGAGAAGTCTGAGAAAAGGGACCTGCAAATCGGGCGAAAACTGAGTTAACTCAATTTTAAATTTTTTTTCCAAATCTCTCCAAAACCCATGAATCTTTGATTCAATTTTTCTTCCGAGCTTGTTTCCATCATGATTATGAAGATTAGAAGTTTTGATTTAATTATGTTTCTCTCTTTTCTCACTTTCCCAACAATTATTTGCTAATTCTCTTTCATTCTGATTTCCTTACTGTTTTAATTAAATTTTCTCTTATCAAAGTTTTACTATTGATATCTATCTCTAATGGGTTTCTAATTTTTCTGGCAGATTCTTCATTCAGTATATCATGGAAGGCATCCGGTTTTGGACTATTGCAATTTCAATTCTTCTTCTGACAACTATATTGTTGCAGTCAAGTTTCAATCTATGGTCAGTTTAACAGCAGTATTACAAGCCATCAATCTCAAGATGAATGAAAACAGTATGTTATGGTGTTATAGTTTAGATTATGTTTATGATCACAATGAGGTTAGTGAGTTCATCAGCAGTGAGTTCATATTCCGAGTTAAATTTCAACAGTTATAAATTTTCCAGATCCAAAATTTTAAAAATCAAATTTTCCCCAAATTAGTTTGCGTGATTATATGGAATACAGCTCCTTTGAGATTACGTATCAGTTGAATCTCATTCTTTTCCATATAGAGACTTATTCTTCATATTTTCAGAGGATTTTCTTTCTTAATATTACTCAACACAATTATCTCTGTAACACCCCGAGTTCCGGAACAGGGTCAAACCCATACGAAGATCCGAACTCGAAGCGTTACGGGTCGGAAAGAGACTTATGCATATTTTTTTTTATTTTTTTTGATAATTTACTTTTACACAAAATATAGTTGAAACTTTATATAACATGAATTGAAGCATATAAATCCACTAATTATCTTTAACAACATTTTCAACCAAACATATTATTTCAAACTACATTTCAAGCAATACAATAAAACAGTTCAATCACTAAGCTACTCATTCCTAGCTTTCGATGTGCCACTCTGATAAATCTGCAAGGATGTCAATTGGGGTGAGATGACAACTCAATAGAATGTACCCCTATTCTCTAAAGATGCGGAAACAAAATCATTTTATCAAGGAATAACATACAATAAGAAATACAGTGCAACTTCAACGAATATATTCAACCAAAAATCATTTTAAGACCAAAAATCATGTACCCCTGTAATTTTGTTAAGACCTAAAATCATTTTAACATCATTAAGACTGCCTAAGAACCTCAAAACCCCAGCAAAACAAAACTGTTCAGAATTTCAGAAATCCTTATCGAAACTAAAACAAACATTCAACGGTGAATTTACGATGGATTATTCTCAAATTTTAACTAGTGATACTCAATTATATTATATACTAATAATCAAAGGATGATCATCCATCAAATGCATCTAATTATACAGATAAATTTCAGAACCCTAATGATATAAGATTAAACAAAAATAAAAAAATCAAAGTATAACAAAGAAACACAAAGAGAAAGGGATTAAACATTCTACTTTAATTTCTTTGATCCTCTTGATTCCCCATAGTCTTCTTCTCTATAAGAAACCTATCCCCATCTCCTTCTTCTCCTAGTATTTTATTTCTAACTTCTAACTCCTAATTTTAATTATAATTATAAAACATATATTAATACAATACTAAAACTAGCACTAATATACAAATTTATTATTTTGTTTGTCTTTTCATTTTCTCTTAATTTTATCTATTTAGTAAAATAAATTAAGTGACTCTATTTCCACCCATAGCTTTCCTAGTTCAAGCAACCCACCTAGGCTCATGCCAAGGAACAACAACCTAAATAACAAGCTACAGGGTATAACCCAACCCGATACGGTAAATAAAATTACAGGGTATTACAATCTCAGTATAACAGATTATGGTTACTTTTTAAGGGTTTTGCATATTTATAAGAGAAAGATTTCAGAGATTTTGCTCATACCATATTTTAGAAGAAAATCACAAAATCTAGATTTCACAGAAATGTCTTTATCTTCAAACAACCAAGTTTCTGGTATTACTTCTCAAATGCAAAGAACTAAGATTCGAGATTTTGGTGCTAAACAAATGAGGCGTGCTGTGGGTACATCAAGAGCTTTATCTGTAGCTACTAATGAATGGAAGAATACTCTTATTGGTAAACTCTACTCAAAAGATCCAGTTGAAACTGATGTTGTAAGAAAGAAGATTTTGCAATTATGGAAACAATACAAAACTAAAGAGATTCGTGGTCTGGACAAGAACATATTTCTTTTCAAATTCAGTACCAATGAAGTGATGAAAGCTGTGCTTAAAAGAAGTCCATGGAATGTTGCAAAGAGTCATCTCAACCTAAAAGAGTATGATTCATCTATTGATGTCAAGGATTAAACCTTCACTAATCAGGAATGGAATGTTCAGTTTAAAAATCTTTTGATTGAACATCACTCTGTGCAAGTGGTGGATGAAGCATTGGTAGAGTTGGGTCATAAAATTCACACATTTCCAGAAAATTGCAGACCTGGTTATGGTAGTATGATTACTGCAATGGTTAAGATAGATCTTAAAAAACCTCTATATAGAGGTGGTTGGTGGAATACAACATCAGGTGGTGTTTGTTGGGTTAGATATCACTGGGAGAGACAACCACATTCTCTCTGTCCAAAGTGCTTTATAATTGATCATGATGAGGATGAGTGTGATAATGTAGTTGAAAACCTTAGAATAAGAAGATATACTAATGAAGAGTATATCAACTATTGCAATGAATTGGATACACAGTATGGTGTTGAGATCAATGATGATTTGGATTTAATGTTGAAACAAATATGTGAAGCAAGCCAGAGAAAAATCAATGCAGAAGCTGAGGAACAAGAAGAGAAAAGAAGGTCGAAGAGATCAAGGGGTGATGATAACAACAATATCACTGGTCATAATACTAGAACTACTACTTCATCTGGTGACATTGATGGCATGGACCATGACTTTCCTGGGGAAGGAGATCAAATTGCAAGGGAGAACTTTCATGGAATGAATGAGGCATATGCTAATTTGGTAACTTTTTTACATAACTATTCACTTTGGAACTTGCATAAAATTGGTTTATGCTACTGTTTTGTTTCAACTATGAAAATTCTAGCTTGGAATGTCCAAGGCCTGGCCAAAAAATTCACTAAGGACCAACTCTTTTTTCTTGTTAAAAAACAATCTCCAGATTTCTTATTTCTCTCTGAAACTAAAATTGATTGTGATAGGAGGAGAGATTTTGCTAATTCTTTGAACTACTGTAACCATGTTTGTATTGATAGAGTAGGTCTTGCTGGTGGTTTGATCCTTATGTGGAAAGATGGTATCATCTGTGATGTTCAAGATGCTTCGAAGAATATGATTCATATAGTTACTAGGATTGACCCTAGTAAACCAGAGGTCTTAATTACTTTCATGTATGGTTCCACCTATTTTGATTAAAAAAAGGAGCAATGGGACTATTTGTTAAGAATTAGTGAAAATATAATGCAACCATGGATAGTGATAGGTGATCTTAACTTCCATATACATGATTTTCATAATAACTCAGATTATTCTGTAGAGGATAATTATGTTCAAGAACAGATGCACATTTGTGGTCTCATGGATATTGGCTATACTGGTAGGAATTTTACCTGGTCTAGTAACAAATATGGAACTGGAGTTAGGAAATCTAGAATAGATATGGCCATAGGAAAAAGTTACTGGTGTATAAATTTCCCTAAAGCTAAATTGTCTCATTTAGTTCAAGCTGGTTCTGATCACTGTCTGATAGACACATTTTTGTGTCTAAATTATCCTCAATTTTCTGTATTGTTGGTACTCGATTTTATACTTATTTTGGCGTTTTGTGTGTCTGTAGGTATTTTTGGGCAATAAACATTTTTGGAAAATTCGGCTCGAAAAGTTGTTAAAAGCACCCGGAGGACACTTGCTAAACGGACCCCTACTTTGGATAAGGGGCACCTCAATTGACAAGGGGCACCCACTTGATATTCGCACCCAAGCAGCTGGTTAAGGGGCAACTTCATCCTCTCCGTTTAAATTCCTTGTTTTTGGCGGGAATATTTTGCATCACACAGGCAAATTTTGGATCGAGATTTGAAGATGTTTTAGAGAGACTCAATTGATGAGATTGTTTGGGATGACTTGATTTGGCCTAACAGGCTTGGTATGGGTCTCTGTTTCGATTGAATTTGGCTAGATAATCCGTGTTGAAGTAACGCAGGGAAGTTACATGTTTTCTCGTGAAAACAGAGTTGGAGGTGTGCTTGGGATGATTGTGTTCTATTTTTGGAGGGTTAGCGTGTATTTTGAGCATGTTTAGCACCATATGATTCGTGTACACATTCATTTGATGCGTGATTAAGTAAATATTGACAGCTGCAGACACGAAAGCATGAAAAAAGGAAACAAAATGTTACCGAGTTATGAGAGAATATTTGGGAGTTTAATGCGATATTTGGAGTAACTATCGAGTATATTTAGGGTGTTGGGTACTCAGAAAAGACTATGAAGGGTTAGGGGTGAAAACAGAGGTGATTGGTGTGCTGCAGAGAAGAAATCAGAGGTTGCATAATCGTTTCTGCTGCTGCTGCACTTCAAGAACACGAAGAACATAAGACAGCAAGTAACTGTCGTTCATCTACAGTACAACAACACAACATTGGAGGGTCGTATTGCTACAGTGACAGTGACATTTCTTATTTATCGTACGCTGTAACAGTGGGTTTGTAACGCTACTCGTCGCAAATTCCTGGTTTATTTGATATCTCTCCTTTTCATCATTTGTAAGCACCTTTGAGCAATGAAATCATATTTTGAGCGTGTTTCCAACATGATGAGCTAGACCCCATTACCGGGATAATGAAGGAAGCCAAATTTCAGTAATGCGGTAATTATATTAATTCTTTTTATGACTAATTGCACAATTATTTAAATGAATTATGATTATCATTGAATGGTTGTCATTTCAATTGATGGGTTATGCTTGCTTAATTGTTTTGATATCCCATGCTTTAGATTTACATCCATTACTTTAGAAATCTACTTTAGGCAATGAATTAGAGTCAATGAAACTTTATATTATGAGCTATTATTGTTTAGAATTGGTATTTAAACTGCATGAAATTGAAGTCTGGTGGAATTCTGAGTCCCGGTCATCTCTTCATCTTGTGACATAATTTGTATATTTTCTCTATTTTTAGTATTTTTCTTTATTAAATCCTAAAATAAATTTCAACAAGTCTGAGTGAACGACAACCTATTTACCACTATATAAAATCACATCACTGTCCAATTCTTTTATTTCCTACTAAGATTGGTAATAATAAAACTTGGAGACCTTTTAAATTCTTTGCTATGTGGATGAAACACTTTGCTTTAAGAATCAATTACAAGTTGCTTGGAATAATGATATTCATGGTTCTCCTGCTTTAAACTTGTTACTAAACAACAAAATACTTGACAAAGACTTTCTCACTGGAATAGAATTGAGTTTGGAGATATTGATAGAAATATCAACAATCTACAAACTCAACTTGAAGTAGCTCAAAAGGCTCTAATTACTGAATCTCAGCATGATATGATAGTTAGTATCACTAAGAATCTGGACAATTGGTTTGATATTAAAACTGAATTTTATAGGCAAAAATCTGGAGATAAGTTTATCATAGAAATGGATAATAATACTAAATATTTTCATACTTTGGCTAATAGGAGAATGTTTAGGAAAAATATAGACTGTTTGTGTGATGATAATGGAGTCTGGTATGATAATAGGGATGACATTGCAAATTTGCTTGTTAACCATTTTGAGACTGTTAGTAAAACCTCCAGCCCTTGCTTATCTGCTGATACTTTTGATATTCTACCAACAATTATTTCTAACCAGAATAATCTTGATTTCAATAGAGTCCCTTCTAGTGAGGAAATTCATAATACTGTCAAACACATGTCTGCCTGGTGCTCTCCAGATGGTTTTCAGGCTGGCTTTTACCAAGCCAACTGGGATATTGTTGGTCATGATGTTATCATTGTTGTCCAAAGTTTTTTTGGAAATGGTTTTATGCCCTCTGCTTTCAACAAAACTTATATTTCCTTAATACCTAAGACTGATGAAGCCAAAAACCCAGTAGATTTCAGACCTATAGGTTTGTGTAATACTATTTACAAGATCATCTCAAAAATTATTGCTGAAAGAATTAAACCACATTTGAAACACCTTATTTCCCCTTATCAAGTTACTTTTGTCCTAGGAGAACAATAAATGACAACATTATTGTTGCTCATGAAATGATTCATACTCTGAAACACAAGGAAGGTATTAGTGGCACCATGGCACTGAAACTGGACCATTCTAAGGCTTTTGATAGGATTGAGTGTCCTTTCTTATTAGGTAAACTTAGGAAATTTGGCTTTAATGAGAAATTTTGTGGTTATATAGAGCAATGTATTTCAACTACACAAATTGCAATTCTTTTGAATGGTTCTCCTACTAAGAGTTTCACACCCTAAAGAGGCATTAGGCAAGGTGACCCACTTTCACCTTATCTCTTTATTTTGTGCATGGAATACCTAACTAGACTCCTCTTGAATGCTGAAACTAACCATATAATTTTAGGTGTTAAGGAAGCTAGAAATGCTCCAGGTATTACTCACTTAATGTTTGCAGATGACATCCTTATTTTTACAAAAGAAGATATGCATAATGTTGCTGGTGTCATGTCAATTCTGGATGATTTTGGTAAAGTTTCTGGTCAAGTTCTCAATTTAGATAAATCAAGTGTTTACTTTAGTCATAATATCAGTCCTAGTACTAGACGGACTCTTGTTACCCAACTTAAAATGTCTGAAATGAAAGATACTAATAAATATCTTGGTGTTACTCTATTAATAGGTAGAAACAAAACTAGAGCTTTTAATCCTGTCATGTAGTGGTGCTAGGCTCAAAAATTGGAAAGGGAAAACAATGAATCATTTTGCTAGGTCTACCATGGTGAAACATGTTCTTAATGCATTACCAACTCATCAAATGGGTTGCTTTAGATTTCCTAAGACAATGATTAATAAAATGGACTCCATCCAAAGGAATTTTTGGTGGGGTCATCAAAATAGTAGAGGTCACTATCCTATTGGCTGGAATAAACTTAGTATACCTAAATCTTTAGGTGGTCTAGGATTTAGAAATCTTAAGCATTTTAATACTGCTATACTCACTAAATTTGCTTGGAAGGCCTGTAATGAAAGTGATTCTCTCTGTATGCAGATTATTAGATCAAAATATGGTAAGAATGGTAGCTTACTTCATCTTGATAAGCTCAAGGATGATTGTTCTTGGCTTTGGAGAAGTATATACTCTGGTCTTGAGGTGGTCCGACATCATTCCATGTGGATTGTTCAATGTGGCACAAAAATTAATATATGGATAGATAATTGGATTATAGGTTACAATAGTCCACCTGTCTTAATAATGGGAATTTCGAGTCTAAATACTTATAACTTGGTTTGTAATCTTTTTCTCCCTAATACTAGAATTTCGAATACTGATCTTATTGCATCTTTGTTTAATCATGAGACTGTTACAGCCATACTTAACATGAATATTCCTTTAATTGGTCAAGATTACCTAGTTTTGAAGCCAGATAGAAAAGGTAAGTTCTCTGTCAAAAGTGCTTACAACACCTTATGTTCCGATAATGTCAAAAATGATATAAATGATGAAGTTATACCTAGAGAGGTTTGGAAAAAACTCTGGCATATGAGGGTTCCTCATAGAGTGCAGCTGTTTCTGTGGAAATGTTTGAAAGATATAATACCAACTAGGGAGAAAATCTCAAAATATAAACAGGATATTGAGCATCATTGTAGTTTCTGTAATCATTATATGGAAACCAGTACTCATATTTTTAGAGATTGTCCTTATGCTAGGTCAATCTGGCTAGGTGCAAATATTAATATCTCGGCTGTTTTGCAGGATTTCAGTTCATTACATGAATGGTTGGTAAGTTGGTTTACAGATCATGACACTAATGAACAGGTTGCTGGATTTGTGGCTGAAGGCTACACTTGTAAACTAATGTGCACTATCTGGTACATTTGGAAAGATAGATGCAATTTGGTTTTCCAGAATGCTAAACCAAATGCTAATAATACAATAATTAGAATTCAAAATATGTTCCAACAGTGTAATCTTTCTTATACTACTGCTAGGATAAATAGAAGTCATCATGAAATTATAAAGTCTTGGTTACCACCTGAAACAGGATATGTGAAAATCAATATTGATGCTTCTTATATGTATGATACTAAAAAAGGCAGTGTTGGACTGATTATTCGTGATTGTGCAGGTTCCATCTTACGGGTCAAAGGTGTTAATCTAGATGAGGAAGTTGATGCAGAATTCGGAACTGAATACTTTGAGTGCAAAGCTTTGTTATTGGCAGTAGATTGGATGGAACATCTAGATTACAATAATGTGGTTTTTGAAATGGATTGTGATAATGTGGTGAACTCTCTTCATAGTTGAGGAATCACAGATTCACTGGCATAACCAACATTTACTTTCAGCTATTAAGAATAAGTTTTTTAAGAACTAGTACTGGTTTTGTAAGGCAGTCCATAGATTAAGTAATAGTGTGGCTCATGCACTAGCAGGAAAAGCAAGACTTGAAGCCAACAATTTTCTTTATATGAACAATTATCCCCCTGATATTATCAAAATGACAGAGGATGATTATGTAAGCTTTCATTTCCATTAATAAATAATAATCTTTTAGTATAAAAAAAAAATGTGAGACCCGAAATCTACATGGGCCTAAAAACTTCGTTAACGCGACACACTAAATGTGAATCCGCTTTTGCTCCAGCAGTATAAGTGAACACCAACTATCAGGACAGCCTTGCGGGGAAGGCCAACAGATCTTGGGATAAAAAGAGATTGCTTGGTGTACTAATTCTTCCGGGGTGAGCTAAATTACTTTCTAGCCTATACGAAAATGGTTCTCAGTAACAATGTTTATTGTCTATACAAAGACGTGAATTGTGCGAGTCATATGTCCTCTGGATGAGGTGGTTATGAGGCTTTCTGTTGGTTCTAATAAGATCATTGATTCAAGTCTAGTTTTTTCAAAGATTTTATTTTCAGATGGAATATTGGTGTGTTGTAGTTTTGTGTAATTAAGGAGGAATAATGATCAATACTGATGCCTCATGAAGGAATGATATTGATGGATATGGTGTTCTTCATAAAGAAGTTGCTTTTAATTCTTATATATTATCCCATAATTACTTCTGCAGACAAAATTCTATAGTAGCTTAAAAGAAAACTACTACCTCGGTCCCACTACTACTTGACCTAGTAGTATAATTTAGAAAAGATTTATCTTTCAAACTATATCACGGATATTCGTAAATTTTATATCATTGAAAAGCATTTTAAAACACCTAGGTAACGAATACAAACATGAGTATCAAATGATATAAAATCAACTATTAATGAGACAAAATCTAAAAACAAATAGGTCAACTAATAGTGGAACAGTGGGACGGAGGGAGTATCAAATTTGTTTCCGGAACACAAAATATCTTGCCAAAACTCTTTATTTTCTTTCTTTATCACACGAAAGACCTAGCTAAAACAGCTTAAACTTAAAGACTTCAAAAAATGTGTCTAAGAATGTAAAAAAAATATCTACGGATATATGTGAAATTTAAGGCGGCATATGATACAGCCTGAAGAACATTTTCTTCCTCACTTTTGCACAAATTTCTGCCATGCTAAACCCAGTGTACCTAAATCTTGTCTTACCCGTGCGCTAACTATATGCTGAACGGCATGGGTTACACCTAGTAACTAAAAACAAACAAAAAGGATAATTGATAGTAAACAGTCACAAAATTGATGACTTCTACCAATATAAAATCAAAGCATCTTTCCTATGGGAAAGGTTTAAACTTAATTGATGATAAGACTTAAGAGTGCAACTGCGCCTAGGATTAAAGCTCTTACCTACAAAAAGAGCGATTAGGCTAATATTTTACGACGACCATACTCAACAAGCAAAAAAATTGATGAATTAAATATAGAAAAATCCGGTTCTGAAAAAAAAAAAAAAAGCATGAAATCGTCGTCATCGTCTTGGATTTCCAGCGCCTCAGCCAGTTCTCATCTTCGTGTTGTTTGCTTAAATGTCGATTTGATCGATGGTGTTGATTCTTTGATGCTGCTGTTATATTCACACAAGAATGACGCGAGACGTTTTTGTGCTCGTGTATATAACAGTTGCACTATAAAATCAACACCATGGATCGAAACGACAATCATATAAACAACAACTCTGCCGATAAAAAAACATTCTGTCGTCTTGCTGTTATTATGGATCGTGATAAGTGTAAATCAGATTTTACTGCTTGAGAAAATTAAGAAGACTGACAATGAAGTATGCATAATAGATTGCCAATGCTTGCATATACACTCAAACCTCTTGAGTGATTTCATTGGAGTCTCCTCAATATCTCCCAAGCAACAGGATCATCAGCTATCGTATTGTTTCTTTTCTCTGAAACAACTTCGCCGCACCTCACCATATCTATTTTGTTTATTTTTCTATTGAACTTTCTTATGCTAGGGTTTCATCACATATATATATATATATATATATATACCCGATAGGCTAGCTAGGGTTTCATATACATATATATACCCGAAGAGGGGGTACACCCATGGGCATGCATAGTCTGTGGAATGCCTGCGCTTGCCTGTTGCAGATCGCATACATGGAACGCAATAGACACACTGCACTTATGGGATATATACACCCATCCAAAAACCCACCTCACAACCCATTTTTCCATTTAGGGTAAGTTTACCATGTGCAAGCGAGAAATTTATCTCTTTCTCTATTTTACAAGACGTTATCATGCACGTAGCTCTACCGGCTAAACGATTGGTTACGATTGATTATTATTATTATTATTTTTTATTGTTATACAATCTATCATCTTATTACGTTGTTTTAGTACACCCTAGATTTTTATTGATCCCATGTTTTGTTTTAATTTATGAGTTTTCATGGGCTTAATCATTAGTTTGGCTTCTTATATGAGATGGTCGGTTTTTGTTATTGTCGGTAGCGGTGAGCGTGGACCGGTATAGATCGGTTTTCACCTCGTCCGCATCCAATCCAATACATTACGGATTCAAATTTGGCATCTGCATCCAATCCAACATCCAACGGATTCGCATCCAATGGATGCACGGATGGACAGATTGGATACGGATAATCCAATAGATTTGTTTTAGTTAAAATTTATAATAAAAAAAATAAAGCCAACTCAAATGACTTCTTATAAAACCTACATATTCTATATATGTATATATACAAATATAAAAATTCCATGTGTAACACCCCAAGCAAACACCTTAAGAATTCGTGAATGATCCATAGTATTTTTTAGAACTATATAAATGCCCTTAATTTAATAGATATGGATGTCCAACGGATTTTCAAGGTTGCATCCAGAATCCCAGATCCGATCCGTAATCCGTTGAATTTCAAATATTCCATCTGCATCCAACTCATTAACAAATGGTCCAGACATCCATCCGCATAAGAACAGTTGGTCCCGGTTATATCCACGGATTTCGGGCCAAATGCTCACCCCTAATTATCGGTTTTGCTAAATAATAGCCAATATCACATGATATGCTAAAAACTTGAAGTATTAATTATTTTATTAATTTATTTGATCTGAAGTAAAACCGTCCGGAGTTTTCAAAACCTTTTCGATTTAGCTCGCATTAGCACTGTGCACCATATCATGTTACAGTATGGTTACTTGTGGTTGATTTTTTTTTTTTTTTTTGGCTGAAAACAGTTGAATCAACTTCTTTTGAATCTTATCCTCTGTGTGTTATTTTATTAGCCTTTATGCATCAATTGATTTAACTACATTATTTGATATGTATAGATCCGCAAGCAGCACCACATATTATCGGTGTTATTATGTTACTGAGGGTTGATTAACGGCGGCACTCAAGCTATACATCTAATAATCCGATGTACGGTGAGTTTTTATTTGCATTTTATGTATCCTATAATGCATACATAATTGATTTTTTTCCCATTATATATACTAGTTGTTACGCCCGTGCAATATTTTTCAGAGAAAAGTCTGTATTAGTGCATACCTGCTCGTACCTAACGCACTCATCTACTAATTCTTTCGAAGATGTTTCAGGTTCAAAACCGTATTTCTACCCAGAACCAAAAAACAAATTTTAGTAGTCCAATTGAAATAACTTTCTTTCTTTATAGGCAAAGCAACTCAAGTCCGTTAAACATAGAAGAAATGCTAGAGATTTCAGTTTGTATATGTTACTGGAAGAAGGCCAATGTTAAGGTGGGTCGACTTTTGAAAAGAAGTAGAGAGCACTTTCCTTAAAATTGGTCAATCTGGTCCCTTTGTGTTTCTGCCATTAAAATAAATTATAATCTCAACTCCACTAAAAATTTAAGCTGAAACACATGCAAATCCGTTGCCGGTGTTGTTGGTTTGGTTTATCTATCCTGTCATTCAGCCATGATATCAAAAACAATAACCTGATAGACAACACAACTATATTGTTATGTTGAATTCAAGACAGGATTAAATATGTCAACAGAGAAATAAGTAAAATCATATAAAGACACAACCATATCACTATAAACCATCCAGATCATTCCAAAAGTTATAAGAAACTCAAACCATGTTGTTAACCTGACAACTATTTTGTATCATCAAGACTCTCCATCAGGTGATGGGAAGGCTTAATTTTTTATGAACGTGCAGTTGTATTCTCTTTGGACAAATCATAGCCATAGTAGTTCACGGTGAATGGTACCCAAATAAAATCTGCACCCTCTTACCTCTCTTACATTGTTGGCGTTCCTTAGCCATAAATGGAACTCTAATTGGACCATGGTTCATGACCTAGAAGATATGTGATACCCTCTTTAATTTTACCCATATGTTGCACTATATAATGAAGAAGTAATGTTGCCATCCGAAACATGTAAGGTTTTAGACTACTCGAATAATAACGCCTGTTCTAGCTAGTAATAATGCCATCTATGGAAGTCGAACCCACAACTACATGGTCGAGAACCATGTGCTCTTCCATTTGAGCCAAGACAGCAAGTACCATTTTCTAATGTAAGTGGTATCTCATACAATGACACCTAAAGTTCAAGTGATTTATAAGCAGAAAATGTAGAAAATACTTGTGCTTTCCATGATGGCATGGTGACATACGCATTACTGATCGGTTTTCTAGATATATTCTTTTACTTGTATAGTTTATAAAAATGACCTGGTGAACATAGTTTATTAGCCTACGCACATGTAATGAAAGATTAATCTTCTCGCTTGGATCATCTAACGGTAGGATAGACAATAGACAACCCTGAACTGAACCTGCTACAGTTCTGCTCCATCTTCCCCTTTAGCTAAGCTAAGAACAGAAATCAAAAATTATAAAACATCAAAGAGGAATCATGGAAGAACAAAAATGAAACAATTTATATCCCGGAAGATTATAAAACATCTACAATTTCCATAATACAGTACCACTTCCAGTAATGGAACTGACAATAGAAGTTCTTACTCACCCATGCGTCTCGCTCACTAAGAATTTGTCATTGTGCATTCTTAATTTAGTCAAATGAGCGAGCTAAATCCAGCATCCCCCACTGATACAATCAACAAAGCAACCGATTTTAATAAGTATACAAATTTCTCGCAGAATCCAAAAATAAAAGCTACGTGCAGCTTATAGAACTAACAATAGATTGGGATGAAAGTTTATGTTCCCCGTGAACTACATTTTCTTTCAGATTGCTAACAACATCATTTTATTTATCAGAACACCACTTTACTTAGCTTCATGAGAACAAAACTTCATTGAAATTCAATTTAAACTACCCACCTTGAAAGTAAATACATGGAAGGGGAAAAAAAATCAGCCGTCCGTTTAGAAGAAAAGCCAAAACTTCATAATATTTCATAAAAGATTTAAAAGACGAACTATTAGGGATTTTTTTTGGTCGGCTGAATAATTAGGGATTGTCTACGACAACTGCTAAATCCTTTTACTTGCGATTGTAACGAATATGTTTTTCGTACCTGATGAATGATTCGTTTGTGCGTATTTTCTCAGTACCTGTTAATCCATATATTTTTAAAGGCAACCCATATATGAAAAGTGAAAATCTTTCCTGCAAAATAGAAGAAAACAAATCAAATATTGTGAATGATCATAAAATCGTGACAAAGAAATAGAGAAATAGAAATTAGGGTTAAGGTTAAGGTTTTGTAGTAAAAATCGAGGTTCAATGAAGATCGAGGAAACGTGAAAATCTTCACTGCAAAATTAAAGAAGAAAATCAATAAAATAATAAACAGCATGAACGAACTCGAAGAAGAAATCTAGAGGGAAAAAAAAGGCAAAGAGAAAAACCGAGAATATAAATTAGGGTTTTGAATGAACGATTTTCTTTGTTGTGGTAGATGATTAAGACACAAGTTTTATTTTTAGAAAAATAAAAGGCAGCAAAAGAGAAAAACCGTGAATATAAATTAGGGTTTTGAATGAACGATTCTCTTTGTTGTGGTAGATGATTAAGACACAAGTTTTATTTTTAGGTCTGATATTAGCCGAGAACCAAATATCATAAATAGTAGAATAAATTTGTTGGTGTTCCCGGACGAATTTTTTTTTTTTTTTGAAAAAGGCAAAGGATATATTAAAAAGAAAATAAAGAGTGTCAAGATAACACTCTCCAAAGATACACGTAGATAGGCGACTAGAGAGTTTACAATGGACTACTCTCTAAATAAATTCACCCAATCAAAAACAAAATCATCAAAGACGTACTTAAACGAATCAACATTAACAGTCCAGCTAAAAACAACAACTTGATATCTATGATAAGAGAAGTTAAAGTTTTTCTTCCTTGTTTCTACGATATTAAAATGTCATTCCTTTCTAACCACACCGACCACCATATCGCAAAAGATAAACAATACCTCAAGAAAACTAGAGGTTTAGTAGAAATCTTCAATTTCCACTTCCAAAGGAATTCAATAACTGTCGTAGGATGAACCCAACCAATACCCTGCTGATGTAAAAAGTGATCCCAAATCTGCCCAACAAAAGAACAATGAAGAAACAAATGCTCTACTGACTCCTCACTAGTATTACAAAACGTGCACCTATTCACCACTGTCATACCCCTTCTTGACAACATGGAAAGAGTAGGGACAACCCTATTTGCAGCCGCCCATACCAAGAAATCTAAAAAGGAGATTCCTATTGGCTGAAATAGGAATCTTGGCTGAAATATATTCCTAAATCCTATTGGATGAAATATATTCCCGGACGAAATATTGGTGGTGTGAAAAAAACAGGAGATTCCTATTGGATGAAATATATTTCAGTGGGGCCAGAAACTCTAAAAAGAGAGCTTTGTTCAGCTTTTAACCACAACTGAGGAAATTCACCTGAAATCATATTATTATTATTATTATTATTATGCAATGGGTGGTCAACTTTATCGGATAAGCTGATTTTCCTTTCTTCTCTAATCTTTTTTTTTATCTTTTATTCATAGAGTAGAAAAAGGAAAATCCATTGAAAGATGGTTTACAGTTTCTATTCCCCTGATGAAACTGTAATCACCGAAAATTGGCATTATCGCAATGTAATTATTTACATGCATGGTTGAAAAACCTACGTCCAATTTAATTGGCATCTTTGTCCATTAGATGAAGATCATGTGATTAATGGTTTTTACTTTTCTTTTTTGTAAAAAATCATCCGTCATCTGACTATGCGATATTGAAAACGATAATATTTTTTTAATTTGTCGACACAATTTTGTTAATTGTACAAACCAATTGATGTTGGGTTTACCCAATCAATTTTCCTTAATGAGATGTAAAAATTGGAATCCTAAGAACTTTTAGCCAATATTGGTTATTGATTTCCGTTTATTTAAAGAATTCTTCATCAACAAAAAATTAGATTTTTATCTACAAAGAATACAATAATGATTTCTTTATTTTTCTAAAAAGAATCATTTAAACCAATTGGAATTAGATTTCTCTATGGACCCTAAAGGATGAGATTGGATATTACGTATTCACAATTGCAAACACTAATTGTTGCACTCCTGAAGGATATTGAGCAATTCTTTTATATTATTATTTTTTTCTTCCCAGTGCTACTCTCCAAAATTGGGACCGTTCAACTTGATGTTGGAATAGGTAGGGCATAAAAGATCAATGGGTGCGCATCCGACTTGTTAGCCAATATTATTAGTCCTTTTAGTGACTATATTGATCTTATTTTAATTTTATTTTGATGAAAAAAATGTCCATAATTTCATGTCGTTGTCCCTTGAGGTCACCAAGTTGTCAGAGATTTGTTTGCATATTTTCATTGCTTTTGGTTTTGACATATAATTATTTTTATTTTTACTTTTTGTTCCAAAAGCAATCCATGTGTTAATGATAAATATGTATGTCTATTAAGACTATATTTATTTATTTTTTATGCCAAAAGACATATTTCATAGTAAGTGTATGTCTCCAATTAATCGGATAATACACTGCGAAACTTATTTTCGTGTATGAGATGAAAATATTTCCTCCTTAATCAGGGGGAGACTATATAGTTCGAACGTTAGTGTTCAATAACTTAAAAGTTATATTAATTTCTCTCCCAACACAATCAAATCGATCAAGGCTGTCATATATGATTGGCGTGAAATTTCTCATTTTGTTTTTATATAAGCTTTTGCCTCTTAAGAGGAATATCGACATATGTGATTGGTTGGCATGTAACCTAAATTAGATTGGATATTCTAATTTATCGATTGACGCAGTATAAGGATTCTAGCTAGACTCGACACCTTAAAATTGCCAAACCTGAAAGTTACATGTTGGTGTTAGTCATATTGTGCATTAAGAGAAATAAATCGTTTTAAGAGCGATTGGGGTTTATATGTTCAAACCCTAGGAATGTTCAATAATACTTTGTTCTTCCTATATGATGCATTTGGCGTGGTAATCCTTGAAGGATTTATATTGCATTCACACGAGAAATGTGGTCGGAGAACATATTCAATTTGAAATCCATAGAGGATTCAAATTATATTCTGGCAGCCACCTGACTCGATTATGTCAGGTTTAACAGTCCTTTCCGTGTTTTTAGAAATTTGGTACGAACCAAAAATCCGGATTAATTAGTTGATGTTATCAACTTTACAGGTCTCTTGAGGAGTCTTTGAAAACACAAAAATCCACACTTTAGTAGCATAATATTTGTTTTTTCTTTTCTTAAATCTGCAGTTTAATATTATGTTTGCTTAAAACATCTCTATCTGATATAGGCTAGAGTTATGATGCTTATTTTCTATAATACTCATATAGTTGAGTTGGCATTCACAAATCGTCAAAAGTTGTATTCTTTTTCCTTCGTTTCAGGGTTTGTCCCATGTGGTTTTCCTGACAAGGTTTTAATGAGGTAATATGTTGTTGATGTTTAATTTTCTTTCAAAATGTTGATATTTGTACTCTTTTTCCTTCGTCCAAATTTTTTCCCATTGGATTTTATTGGCAAGGTTTTAGTGAGGAACTTTGATTCAACATGCATGATGGTCATCCAAGGGGGAGCTGTATCAATTTTGGTTGTTTAGTGGATGCCAAAATTTGATTAAACCAAATCAACTTAATCATCTCCTAATAATTTGGATTTCCTTCTCACAAATACGTTTTTTGCTCACGTATGATAAGGTATTCATTTCTTGGCACTTTGTTGAAGAAACTACATCAACTATTTATGCAAATCATCTCCAAGAAATTTGAAATCCAATACATAACTACTTAATGTATTTGAAAAAAAACATGAATACTCGAGAACACTACTATTAGAAGACTAACACAAAAGAAGACTTCATCAACTGCAAGATTTCTCACGAAAGCATTGATATCTCCAGCATTCAAGATATTCTTTCATCAAAATTGGGAAGTGTCAACTCGAAGATTTGCAAGCACTTATCAGGGGAACATCATAGTAAAAGGTATTTTACTGGACTATCACGTTGTACTCTTTTTCCTTCATCAAGGTTTTGTCTCACTGGATTTTCCTTGTCAAGGTTTTAACGAGGCAACATATGCATGTCCAACCTTGTTCTAAGTTTTCTCACAATTGTACTCTTTTCCCTTCGATCAAGTTGTGTCCCTTTTGGATTTTCCTGACAAAGGTTTTAACGAGGCAATTGCTTAGATACGGTGGTCATCTAGGGGGGGTGTTATAAACGGAAGTTTACATGTAGATGCCCATTTTAGTGGAACCCTATTACTTGGGCACCAAGTATCTAAACTCTAAAATATAGTCATAAACCTTTGTATTCTATACACGTTTAATAGAATTCTTCTTTTCCTTCTTCCTCTACTTTGGGTCTTCTTTTCTCTTTCTCTATTTTACAAGAAAACCTATATAAAGCCCCGAGAATACCGAAGTTCGACATTCACTTTTGGAGAGAGAGCTTTTGTTTTAGTATTATTTTATTTTTTTTCGCTTTTATTTTTTTCTTGTAAATGCTTTAGCTATGTTTAGCTAATTTATTCTTTGATTAGGAATGATTTCAAAGTCTTGAAAAATGAAGGATGAATTTCCTAAACCAATTTTATTTCAAGTTTTATTTTATTATTGAATATTTTTATTACTTTTAAGGTTTAATAATATTGAGGGGTTATTTAAAGTGATCAATTAAATTAATCAATCAATATTTCCTTCTACTAGTTTAGGGTTGTGTGATACGTGTAATTGTCACATCAACTCTTTACACAAGTAGTAAATCGCAAGAGCTGACAGAGGGATTCTGTTAAGCAATTGTGTATAAAGATAACACTAGTAAGCAGGCCGAGCCTATGCGTCTAATGCTAGGATCAACCTCATTCACATAGTGTAAATAATTCGATTAATTTACACCTAGAGAGCTTATTCTTGGTGGGTTAGTTGGATAGAATCTGGTAGTCGAGCGCTTCTGTATCCAGCGACAACAAGAATTTCGGGGATAGCAGAGCGTATTGTTATTCTACGGTTGATAACAATATAAATTCAACAATAGATAAACTTCCATTTAATTAAGTTTCAGTTCAGTGGCGGTGAAGGATTCCCTAGTCATCTTTCTTATTATTGTTTGAAACAAATCTTTTATATTTTCTTTTGCCAATTACTTTGATTCAAAAATCTGAAAACCCCATTTGGTTACTTTTAACAACTAAAATCTCTCTGCTCTTCGTGGGAACGAACTCTTTACCATTATAATACTAGTTAATTGTGTGGAAATAAGTAATTAATTTGCCGTGTAAACGATGCGCATTAATAGATGCTATATTTTGTTATCTGCAACAATCAAAACTGAGTTCGTGAACTAGTTTCCATGTTTACGAATTTCTTTAACACCAAATAAGCTCAAATTTGTATGTAATAATCATACAAGCATGAGAGAAGTTTTGTTTGAATTATAAAAAAAATTGTGCACCCTTGCATTTATCGAAATAAGCTCCATGCACCAAATGGTTAGATCAAGAACAATGGCTAAGTTGTACGTGAATCATCAAGCAATAATGTAATTCAATAACTCTCAAAAACTAAATGAGTTCTTTAATTGTCCAAAACAGTTTGTGAACATATTGTCATCTCGGAGTTTAAAAACTTTTTCTATCTATAAGTTCATGAACTGTCCGAATCAATTTGTGTACTGAAGCTACGTAAAGTATCCAGAGACCTCTTAAAATCAATCACTTCTCTTAATGACCAAATCGGTTCGTGAACTAGAGAATTTAAAAGCGTCTAGAAATATCTAAAATCAACCAGTTCACGAACTGACCAAATTAGTACGTATATGTAAGCTAATAATAGATTTAGTTCATCAAGCATATTAGCAGTTCGTGTACATGAGTATAATTTGATGTCCCCTGTGAACTTCTTACGTAATTATGATATGTTGAACAATATAATATTTTCAATTTATTACTCGGTAATTTTTTTGCAACTTCCATTACTTAAAATATAATTCGAGATTTATCAAGTACTAGCTTGAACTAGAAATTTATTCTTTGCAATATTCATAATAATACAAAAGTCATACGACATTGTCTCAGTATATATATTGGTAGAAAAATTTATTAAATTAGATGGTCAGTTTTCACATAATTTTGTTTACAAAGTTTTCCTAGATGTCTCTATTTTGTTTTCTTCGGTATTCAATCTTCAAGGTCGATTAGTGAATTTCTGATACACACACACACACACACACACACTCACACACACACACACACACACACACTCACACGCACGCGCACACACACACACATAGTCCGAGACTGACATTAATAGATTATAAATCAAAATATAGTTTTAATCAAATACATCTAAAAACAATCTTTACATGCCAAAACTTGTGAGTTTGACTGAGAAAAGTTCTAACACATTCGTTCTTTAAAAATTAATAATTTATAATGAATTCGCAGATAAGTGGCACAATATTTCAGAAAAGAGCTTTTGCATCATTGCAATAGGATGTACTTGACAATCTAAAAGAATTACGAGAATCGGTTTCCAGTAAGGTATATATGTAATGAATTTGAACCTAACAGTTTTAATAAAAAAAAGTTATGTTTAGTTCCTAATAAAGCGAAATAATTCAAACGAAATAATAATTGATTACATTTTTGACAAGTAAATTACTCATTGGCTAATTTCCAGCTAGATGGTATTGTCGCTTCAAGAACCCAATTCACAATATTCTGTAGCGAATGAAAGCGATTGATCCATAACATTGTACAAAATAAGTTTATTAGGTTGTTGCATTTCTCATAAAATAAAAGCAGGCCTATTTGTATCCACTCGAAAAATTCCTAAGCAAATAATTCCAGCAGATGTTACCACAAAATTAGCTTTATAATCTGGAATAACATAATCGGCTTGTTGAAGATGAATTGTTATGGAAGGATAATTAGTAATATCAAATCTTCCTCTTGGACGAAAACAAACATTAAAATTGTATTGTGAACCAATATATTCAATTCCGAGGTCATTAAAATGTGCCTTCACCAAATCTGCAACTCTATCAAAATGATCTTTATACATAATGGATATTGGAGTACCAGAATCTATGACAGTACCACCTTCTCCTTGACTGTTAAGCTCGAAAGTACCTCTAGGAAATCCTACTCTTTTGTTACCTACACTAATATCTTCTAGATTTAAGTAATAAAAAGAAGTTTGAAACGTAGGTATAACAATGGGAGTTATATATATTTTACGACCTACGTCTTTAATCGTCGCATCCGTACCAAACCTTAAATATGTATATGATCCCTCAATATTCTGTTAAACGTCTCAAAGCAATAGGAAAATTTACCTTGTCCAGAAGCACCTAATTGGTTTATAAAAGACCATTGTCCTAATCCTAAACCAAGTATTCCTACAATAATATCAGGTTTGCCATGTAAATTATTATTACCGAAAGAATTTTCGAAATTTTCTTGGAGAAAACCACAACCCATGTGTAATTCAATACTTTCAAGGCCACCAGTATCGGATCCTAAATTGAATTTTTCTTCGGCAACAATACCAGATGTAACTAATCCACTCACATATCTTGTTACATAAGTGCATTGACCATCAACATTGCACTTATCTCCCTTGCAAAGATGTGTATTACAAGGAACGAGATGATATGTACTTGACGAACGCCAAGGATAAAGTGGCATATCTTGATTGAAAGATTTAGAGGCACCTTAGCATTGAAGCCATGTCTCATCACTACCTGAATCAATCATTAAATAGTAATTCATGAATGTTGTCGTTTACCAGGAAACGTACCTAAACCAACCTTTGCAAGGTAAAACCTTATTGGTTCGTAAACTACAGGCAAACGTGCAACATCAGGATTCATTGAGCGTGTAACATTGCTATGGAGTAAAATTTGTGACTCAATATAACGTGCTTGGACTTAAGATTGTTGGACAAGTCTTTGAAGCCTTTCGTTTCTTGTTAAATGGTCACCTAAATACAAAGGTGATTCTTTGGAGTCTCTATGAATGATTTTCATACTAAACCCTTTCTTTGGATTCACCGAGATGACTGAGTTTAATATTAGTGAAACATGAGTAATTGTCAGAACAAAAATGAAAAGAGCTCCCCTCATTTTTGAAGTTTTAATTTTGATTTAATTTTATGGACATATCTGTGTGCAGTTTTGAACTTCTACTTATAGTAGTGCATTGAAAAATAAAATCTTACCTTATCTGTTTTTTGTTTTTTGTTTTTTAGAAATTAAAATGAATCTTTTGTTATTAATATGTATTAAGACTCATACATGCACATAATACAAAGACTACCATTTGGACTAATGCCCAAAAAATCTAATAAATCTTTGGATATCAAGATTCATTAAGAAAGAATAACAATCAGAGCTTTGATTATAATTCCAACACGTACTTTATGTGAAAATTTTAAATGGATATCAATATTGAATGTCATTTAGTTGACAAATCACGTACAATTTATCATAGCGCAATACAAGTAATCAAGACCCTAAAAGTGTAAATAGTATGGAGTTGTGCTGGCACATCACACAGAGAAGCGTGCCTAACATACTATGTGTCATGTTATGTTGAGCCATAAATTTTAAGCGTGATGTGTCGTGTTGTATTTTATATTCTAAGGAAAAGCACCACATGACACATGCACATCACAATTATAATAGTGTTGTGATGTGCAAACACATTTGTTTATGTTTTTTCAAATAAAATATTTCTCAGATATTTGCACAAGAGTATTTTTATGAATTTTTTATATAATTATAAAAAATGTAGCAAAACTAATCAAAAACCATTGTATGATTTTACATGATAAAAGTCACTTCAATATTTATTTTACGATCAATAGAACGCCAGAAAAGACACATTTAAAACATCAAAAAAAAATGAATTTTATTTAATACATAATTGAAAAGATGGGAATACCAAATACACCACAAATCATTTTCGTAAAAACCTACAAGGACATACCTTTTGTTACCTTTAAATTTTTTATAATGGCCAAACAACAAGGTGAACTTGATAGTCTAAGTCTGATCGAACTAATTATAAGACCAGTCAAGGTATAATTAACAGACTAGTTATTTACTTTAATTATAATAAAACAATTATAATGAGGAAAGAAAAGGTAAATAAAATGATACAAGATTTTGTTGACGATAAAAATTGCTTTGCGAAAAAACATCTGAACCTAGTCCAGTTTTGAATATTATCCGAGTTAAGCCGTTATACAAAAAGCATGCCCGCATATAGTTAAGACTAAGTAATCTATCCATAGTTACTTAGTTTCTTAAACATACATGTGTGTTATAGCATTGCTTGGTTGCATTCGCCAAGTGTTGGTATATCAAGTTTGGTTGTCAACTTTAGTCCGAAAACTTGAGTCGCTTAATTAACTTACTAAAGTCAACTTCGTTAGGTTATAATGAAGTTTTCGGACTAAAGTTGACAACCAGTCTAACCTAAAAAAGTTAATTAAGCTTCAAAAACTTTACTTCATTTAGTTAATTAACTTACTAAAGTAAACTGTTAGAGCATTATTAGGTCGAACTCACAAGTGTTGCTATCTCAAGCTTATTGTCAAATCTAATTGTCAAAACTATATCTTGATTTCTAGTCTACAATTAGTTAAGTCTCAAATTAGGATAAAAGTGTAGTTGTGAAAAGGACATCACGATAGTCATCACCGTTTGAAGGCGAAGATCAACCTAAGCTTTTGGAGAATTTCTTCAACAAAAGGTAAGTGAAGACTGAACCACCTATTTCTCAAGTTATATTCATCCTTTTATCTGTGCGACGTTGTCGACAGACTAATTAGATTATGTTAGAGCATAGCTCGGTTGAACCGACCAAGCGTTGGTATGTCAAATTTGGTTGTCATATTCTAGTATCAAAACTCATCTAGAGTCGCTTGGTTAAATACTAGAGTCAACTTCGTTTAGGTTAGACTAGAAATTCTAGGAATGTTAATACGTACAAGTATTACTCCAAAGACCTGAAGAATGTGAAGAAGTAACGACTACAACGATGACATCATCCTTCCACTTAAGGTTAGTAATATTGACTTGATCTTGTTTTCATTCCTAAAGTATCTTTCAAGTCGTGTTATATTGAAAACATAACATGTGAAGCTATATATATTTGTATATAATACATTAATGATGAGACTTGGTCATAACAGTATGATCAAAGTATCAAGGAAACATATTACGAAGTATAAACTCTTATCTTTTGGAACTTCGTAAATACGACATCGACATAATCTATTGTATATATTTTTTGGATTATGTGTGCATTATATAGGTGTGATTTTATCCTAGAAAACTATATATTATTACATTATTTTAAGGAAGTAGATGTATGAACTTGTTTTCATAATCGAAAGGGAAATAATGATTGATCTTGTTATGTATTGAATATCTTTTGGATGACCATTGGAAGATGACAAAGGTAGAACCTACCTTAACTTATGTTGATACTTGAGGTATACTTGGTCATAGCCTATTAATATAGCTAGTTGTAATCTGTCATAAGTTACATTGGAAATCAAGGTGTAACAGAACACAAGCTATATTGGAATGCAAGTTGTAACCCGTCACAAGTTACTTTGGGATTTAAGGTATAACCGGTCACAAAATGAATTGGGAGGGTAGTTATAATCGGTCACAAGTTACTTCGGGAAGCAAGGTGTAACCGGTCACAAGCTACTTTGTGGAGCAAGGTGTAAACGATTACAACCTATATTGGGAATCATGTTATAATCGTCTACAACATTTTTTGGAGTGATGGTTTAATCGGTTCCATCCTTCCATGGTTTACATATTTCCACATGGTGTATGTGAATTAGGGTTTTTGGTTTGTTAAGATGAGAATCTTATAGATGTCAACATTATTTGAACATGTACATAACACTTATCATTAATTGTTCAAAGATATTCCTTGATGCTCAAGGTGATCCTGGTCCGAAATATTGAAAAACATTTAATTATGATTTCCATCATATATGTTTTAATTACCAGAAATTAACGCATATCCTCTGGAAAATATTATTAGTTAATGTGCTAGACTAATAGTAAAAGATTTTTATGAGAGTTTTCGGAAATATGGTTTAGCATTTAAGTGGAAATAAGAAAACCGAATTTAGGTACTTTAATGAGAATATCTTGTGAATATTTTCGGTTTTGGAATTTCCTTGTTGTCCAAACAACCTTGGTGTATAAATACTTGAGTTTGCACTTCTTGCAAACTATCCTAAGAGCAAGGAAAACTTCATTCTTGTTGTTTCTGGTGGAGCCGTCTATCCGGAGAGGAAAGTACCCTAATTAGGCGAAATCTCTTATGACTGCTCGTTTAAAGACTTATGTGAGATCAAGAAGCTCTACGAGTACCGTTGGTGGGAAACTAGATAATTGCAGTGTTATTAGTTTTCGATCATTGATTTAATTGAATAACGGTTGTTGAAACTTTGATTTTATCTAGTTTGTTTATTCTTGAGAACCTTCTCTTCTGATATAAGGCTCACTCAAAATAGATCAAAGTATTGATGAGATCTTTAGAACCATATTCGGATCTAAAGACATCTTGTGATAATCCATTTTTAACAGACTCTGTTATGTGTGTGACTGATCATAAGAGGATTCAAGTTGTATTGTACAGGTTATTATTGAAGACAAACGAAGATTTGAAGACGACAAAGTGTTTCTTATTAGTTTTCGTATCTTGTGAATTGTGTGCCCAACCTTGATCGGTTGAGATCCAACTAGAATCAATTTATCTTTGATAGACTTGATTGATTAGTTGCGTGAGATATCGCTTTATAGTTTCCCTTTGAGATCTATATTGATTGATTACGAATCTAGAGTTTGATTATTTCGGTAATCTAAAGATAGATTGATCTAACCAGACAAAGGAGTTTATTAGATCAAATAAAATAGCCTTTGTCAACGACACATTAATATCTTCTAGCAAGATTGATTAAAGTTGTTACCAAACAGATTCTTCCTTTGCTGTTTGGAATACGATCTAAAGGACTTGCTATTCATGTGCGTGACTCTAGAAGTCGAAGGCGCATGGATACTGAGGAAACTAAGTAGATAGGGGTAGTCTTCTTGGTCTCAACTATACGAAGTTGGTATTAGATTTTGCATAACGGCTTAATTCTGAGAGTATACAAAACTGGACTAGGTCCCGGTGTTTTTCTGCATTTGCGGTTTCCTCGTTAATTAACAAAATCTTGTCATGTCATTTATTTATTTTTTCCGCATAATAATTGTTATTATAATTAAGTAAATTACACACGTACATTAACTCCGTAACACTTGATATTGATCTTATAGAGTTTCGGTTTAATATCGTACCTATTATCAAGTGTATACTTTGTTGTCGTATCGTCTCTATCTTGTCTCAATAGTCAATCACACAAGTGATCTTGTTGTTGTATTGTGTTGTCTATCACTAGCTCGCCAAGAATCCTACAACACTCTAATCATTTTTGGATATAAAATCCTTGTATCTTGCATTGTGTTCTCTATCTTGTATCATACAACACTCTTATCATTTTTGGATATAAAATCCTTCCTTCTTCTAAGATTTTAATCCTAAAAATTTGGGGTACTGTTCCCACCCATTTTGGTACTGTTCCATCCCTTTCCCTAAGAAATAGTTGTTTTTCAACCAAACAAAGATACACGAGGACTTCCTAAACGGTCACTTATCTTAATACTGGTCTCACCTTGTATTTTCTATCACTAGCTAACCAAGAGCTACCTTATTTTCATTGGAGAATGGTTGAAGTTTTACCGTTAGCTCTCCAAGCCCATGATGAGTGTTCCTCTTTAACCTGGCTTACGATAAGATGTGCAGAAAACTACACATGTTAACAAAAATGGTTACATGATTAATACTTATCATTTTGTTTCTTATCATGATTAATACTTATCGATACCCGGATATGCTTGTATCGTACGATATTGTATTCATTTCAGTAATGCCACATTTATCGTGAGAATTTTTCCAAAAAAATCCCGAGAAACAACCCTAGGCCCCATCAAGAAGAAAAAAACAAGTGGGTCTGGTAGTACAGTCTCTCGGATGAGACCTTTTTTGAGGCACACTCAAGTTATCAGCCTGATTTTGCCTAGGTTCGGCTGATAACTTTTCAGCCGAACTTATGCAAATATACGCCCCAAAATATTTGAGTATGCCTCAAAATATGTTTCTCTCGGATTCCGCCTGGAAATATTCATGAAAATCCATCTGGCGGATTAGACAGAATAAGGACTAGATGTGATATGTGTGGATATGTACGGTGAAAACACACTTTTATACCAGTGTTGTGATGCGGTGTATGATAACAAGTATAGTGGTGTAGGTTGAGATTATTATATTTTTTTACTCTTCTTGCACGGATATTATCTCCTGCTCCGCTCCACCATTATTACTTTTAGTATACCCCTTTTTCTTTTTTCTCTCTGCAGAAGAAATTTCTAGGGATTTCAAAAAACAGAAAACAAATGGGAAAAACAAATCAAAACCTGCTCTTAGATTTCCGCTCAATCTACGATGATGCTTGGTATACAATAGATAGACTTGTTTTAAGCCGAATCATGGATTCGGGTACTAATCCTCGGTACCAGTACATAAACCCAGAATCATGGATTCGGGTGCCACAAAAATAACACAAGTTATCTGCACCACCGTCCTCACTATATCGGACACTACTAGTATTTATCGCCACCACCATCTTCATCCTATCGGACACTACTAGTACAGAATCCCTGAACCACCACAGAGCGGAGATCAATAGCTTAATCTCCACCGATTCAACCAATAGCTGTTGTTTTCCAATATCACCATTAATGGCGACAAGACGGACTCTGTATATCCCTGAACCTTTTCATTAATTTCTCCATCAGCAACAACCTTGTTCTCTCTAGAAATTTCTGCTATCTCTTCATATCTTCTTACTCAAATTCAACAGCAATATCAGTTTCTCGATTCCCAAATCTCTTCGTCAATTCGAATCACACCAAACCCTAATCAATCAATTATTACCATCTTCAATACCCACTCAGATTGACTCAAAATCACCACCACAATTTTCTCGAAAGAAAACTCAACCCTAATTTCTCCAAAATCCAAAAGTCCATCACCACCATTTTCTCAACCTCTGCTACACCGACAACACCACCAGAAATAAACCTCTACGAATTACACCCTTCTTCTTTGATGATTCGCTTCACCAATTCTAGATGGCAACAGTTAATGGAGCCTCCATCTCCAGTTTCAGATAGAAGAAAACATCGAGAGTATCAGAAATACAAGTTTCGGATCACAGAATATCGAGGACACTAAATCCGAAGACTCAATCATCAACAATTATGATAAAGCTTCAGTTCATGGCACTGGTAGAACCTCTGTTAATGGCGAAGGAGTTGTGTACTTAAAAGGAAGAATTTGCCAACATCTTTATCAACATCATAATTGCGGACTCAATTGTCGAAATGGAGTTTCCATGGCTAAACCTGCGGGAAAAGAAGAACCGAAGAAGTGAAGAGTTGTGGCTTGCAAAATCCCGATTACAACTATCTACACCCAAAATCCGCACCCACCACCAAACCATCATCTCATCGTCATCGAAGAAGACCATTATCTTTGACCATTAACCACCGAAGTCATCATCAAGATTATATCCGGAGATCCAAGTATCAACAGTGGCGAGAAAGTTTATGTTTTGGAAATAACCAAGAACCAAATAGAGCTCACGAAAACATCACAAAATATCTTCAACCTAAATAGCACCATCGTCACCATTTCCCTTTTTTATGCTTGTCAAGATCCCCTGAATATCCCCTGCACCTCCGTTCCAAGATGCAATATCGAGTCTGCTATCTCACACTATCAGCCGCCTCGTCTTACTCTACCGTCCTCCTTATCAAATATTGAAAACAAAACAAAAACTTCAACGGCATAGCTAAGATGTCAATAGCGACACCAGCTTTGTAGAAGCAAGCATCAACAAGACCTCAATTCAGTCCATAACAACACCTCCAGAAAGCGTCATCGAAGTGTACGGAGAGCAACTGGCGTGAAACATATGCATGAGTTCGTCACGAAGAGACACCGAGGTGTAAGCTGCAACTCAAGGTGCAATAAGACGTGTTAAAAGAACATATACCTACAACACAAAGTCGCATTATAACCACGCAAAGCCATGGCAGATGACTGCTTAGCTCAGCATATACATTTCAATAAGTCAGCTGAAGGCAAGAACGCAGACAAAGAGCATTTCAGCAAAACAAGCTCGGCTTACAGAGAAAGATCTTCAATCAAACTAAGCTAAGTATTTGCTTACCTACTTAACTCATTCACAAATTATTTCTCCGACATTTTCAAATTTATAGAAAGTTGAATTATATCTCTAAAAAACTTTAGCATATCGCATATGCCTTGTCCCATATGAACATCCATCTTGATGCACTAAAGCTCTCGAAGCTGTGCTTACTGCTTACAATTTTGAGGCCGGTGATAACGGGTTGGCAAGTCGCACAGAAACAGCCAAATGTTGAGAACAACGTCAACTCCAAAGACTGCGAATAAAGCTAAGTACACACTTATCTCAATTTTGAATTATCTTTTAAATGCTTGCTTACAAATGCAAATCTGTGGATTCAAATGCCAAATCATGATGAGCGTAACTTCATATGTTTAAACCGAAAATCTTGCTTGAACTTCAATCTGTCAAGACGGATATGATGCATCTGTGTATAGCTTACAATAAATCTGTCGAGCATCATATAGAACTTCTCATAAACATGATAGTTTTAATGATCTTGTTTTTTGTATACATAAAAAGGCATGGATTTCCTATTGACATGAATGATTTTGAATATTCCTGTGTTTGAATAATGCATGTAGAAACAACTCTTAAGGAGTATAGAATGACTATCCTGTATAAGAGAAAATCCCGAAAGAATTGCAGCAACTAACTCTATTTTCCTAGCATTTAAATTTTCTATGCATATTATTGAGTAATGGTCAATCTAGCTATGAATTTGAAAGAACAACAATAGTGTATAGCTTGGAACATCTATTGATCTGCAATTGACCAACACAAACAAATAATTAAGTGCTGAAAATCTAAATCTAGTACAAGTTCTGAAGACGGTTTCTGACTGCGAATATGCAGCTGTTCAGGATTTGAATCCGATAACATACACCGAGATCGAGCTCATATAAAAGATGTGAACTACAAAAGTTCATACAACATCGGATATGGCTTAGATCTAAGAAGGGTGCCAAGCCTTGAGGCTGAAACTTGAAACGAAAAGGATCCAAGTCCAACATCTTACATCAAAACCAAGCTCATACAAAAGATGTATACAACATCGGATATGACTTAGCTCTGAGAAGGGCGCCAAGCCTTGAGGCTGGAACTTAAACTGCAAAGGACCCGAGTCCAATATCATACACCAAGACCAAGTCCATACAAAAGATGTATACAGCATCGGACATGACTTAGGTCTAAGAAGGAACCGTGTTTTGGGGACTAGCCCAAAACAGTGGGGGACTACTCTTCCAATTTGGAGGTGGTTATTTGAAGTAATTTTGGGTCACCCCTTATCTAATATTTTTTTAATACCAAATTTAACCTTGGTAATTAAATTAGTTAGATTAGTTAGTGTTAGTGTAATGATTAATTAGTGATTAGTTAGTGATTAGTTAGTTATTAATAGGATAGTTTTGTTAGAATGAGATGAAGAAGAAGGAGAAGAAGAAGAAGAAAAGATGAAGAAAAATAGGGAAGAAGAACCCAAAAAAAATTATTTTGAGTTTAGTAAATATGATATGAGTGATTCATGTGATGATACCTCCTCCTCAGAATCAGAACCTCCTTCATCTCCTAAACTATTTGTCAATACTTCTAACGATCCGGGTATGAGTTATTTCTTAGATGATGAATGTTTTTTTCCCCAAACTCAAGCTAACGACCCAAATGATGAATTTTATCAGCCACAACCAGAATATGAAGTTATGGTTACTCAGGTATGTCTCAAATTTAGTTAATGTAGCTTGAATTGTGCAAAAAATTGGCCAAATCGAAAATTTCAGGAAGAAATTTCGGCTAGGTGATAGTAGTTCGGTTAGCAATTCTGCCAAAAAGTTAGCCGAACTCTCCTGTATGTGCAGTTCGGTTACTCATTTCAGCATACGCAGGTAACCGAACTCTGTTTTAATGGAGTTTTTTGAGAGTTCGGTTATCTTTTTCCAGAAAACGTTGCCGAACTAATTTTATAGAGTATACAGTTAATGGTTCGATTCAGTCGAGTTTATTCCTTTTGTTACCGAACTTTATGTTCGGCAATCTCGCAAGTCACCTTCATTGAATAGATAACCGAACTCTATAGTTCGGTTTAGTCGATTGTATTAATTATGTTGCCGAACTATAGTTTTGAAATTTCCAAAGAACAAGTTCGGCAAGATCGCAATTTTTTTTTCATAACCGAACCTTTTGTTCGGCAGGATCGCATATTATATTTACATTGCCGAAAATATAAGTATTTCTTATTTTTAGTTGGTATTGACGTTGTGCTATTACTCGTAGGTTGCATCTGATCCAATAGAACTAATGGAAAATCAACCTACCCCTGTTGATATTTTGTACGATGACACGTCACATCACTACATGAATGACTTGGTATTCAAAAGTCCTTTAGAGGCAAAGAGTTGGGCTAGACAACATGCACTAAAAGACATGTGCGTATTAGTATTGAATGGGAGAGAGACCAAAACCCGCTTTGAAATGGTTTGTGAGAGAAGCGGTGATCCCGATAAAAGCCACAAGAGGAAGGGTTATGTTTATAAAGGAAAGAAAAATAGGAAGAACAAAACTTTCTCAAAGAAGATTAAATGCCCATTCAAGCTTGCATTTAATTACAACAAAGAATTGGGTGGATGGGTTCTCTACAAGGTTATGGAAGGTTGTCATAACCACCCTCGTCCGGAGCATCTTGAAGGACATTTCATGGCGGCCAAGCTAACTCCTGAAGAGATGGACAAGGTAGCTAAAATGAGGAAAATGGATCTTTCACCGATTCAAATGCTCCAAATACTAAAGGAGGATAACAAGGATAACCACTCATCTTTGTCCACCATTTATAATGCAATAGTGACAATTAGAAAGAAGGAATGGAGAGATAGACAAGTGATGTAACAATTGTTTTTTTTGGCCAAAGAGAAAGACTACGCGGTTCAAAAGGATGTGGATTCGGACGGAGAGATAACACAACTCTTCATTGCGTATCCAACGAGTGTTCAATTGGCTCAATGCTTTCATGAAGTTCTCATAATGGATTGTACTTATAAGACGAACAAGTACGAGATGCCATTGTTGAATATTGTTGGGCGTACTTCGACGCAGTCACCGTTTACCGTGGCGTTTTGTTTTTTAAGATACGAGCAAGAATCTAGTTACATTTGGGCACTAGAACAAGTTAAGGCAATCTTCCGAGGTGATGATATTCCCAGGGTTATAGTTACCGACAATGAAGTCGCATTGATGAATGCAATAGAGGTAGTGTTTCATTAGCACACAATATGCTTTGTACATTCCATATATGGTGTAATTTGATCAATAGGTGTAAGCCAATAATTTGTCCACCCAAGAAAAAAGGATATGAAGAGATTATGATGCTACCGGAACATGAACGAGCGGATGCAAAAGAGGAAGTTGAAAAACAATACGCTCTAAATTACGCTAAGTGGGTTGCTTTCAACAGTGAATGGGAATCATTGTGTTGGTCTCTTACCGAGGAAGAGTATCATCTAAATCTTGCGGAGTTTATCGGCCATTGGGATACTCCCGATTATCCCGGTGTTGTATCGTATGTTCTTCGCCAATGGTTGGAACCACACAAAGAGAGGTTCGTTAATGCCTATACCAACCAATATAAACACTTGGGAAATCAAGCGACAAGTTTAGTAGAGTCGGCTCACCATCGGTTGAAGAAGAATCTGTTTGGATGTGTTGATAATTTCGTAACCGTGTGGAATGCTATGGATAATTACTTCAAGCGCGACATTGATAGAATTAAAGAGAAATTCCAAAAAAGCCGTATATTCAAAATGACCGGAAAATACGCCGACCACCCATTGTTCAAGGGAATCCATTACAACGTATCTCGCCAATGTATGAAGTTGTTGATCATAGAAGTCGAGTTGATTGATAAGTGGGAAACCAAGAGGGATGAGGTGTGTGTATGTAACATGAAGAAGTCTATGGGACTCCCTTGTCGCCATATGATAATCAACTACGAGCATGGCGTAATCCCTTTAAGCGACATTGATCCATATTGGAAGCATCTAACTTTCATCCCTCCTCCAAAGGGAAAAGAAGCCGGAGAGGAGTTTGGTGATAACGACGTGGGTAGAACCGTACTAGAGATGTATCGTGGCATGAACAAGCTCCAAAAACAAATATTTTGGGATGACATGAGGAAAATCATATATCCACAAACTTCGGAGAATGTTTATGAACCGTCAAAAGGCAAACGCAAAGGTAGGCCAAGCAAAAAAGAAACTAAAAAACAACTAAGAGAATATGCAAAGGTGTTACGTAAGAAGAAAAGTGAGCAAACCCCATTTACTAGAGATCCATCGGCCCATGAGTATACTGCGGAAATGTACTTGGAGCAAACCAAGAAAAGGGGTAGGAGTATTGAGGAGAAAGGCGAAACAAGTGAGCGAGATTTGAAGAAAAAAGGTACGATGTGTCCATCTCAACCAAGCCAACCATCTTCCGGCGACGTGAAGCTTAAGTCTCCAATTTGCCCTATTCAACCATCTTCCCTAGACGTGAAGCTTGATGCTCCAAATAAAGACTATTTGAATGATCTACCTCTATACATTCGAGAATACGTTATATCCACCGACGACGTTCCTCCGGATGGTAATTGTGGTTTTCATGTTGTCAATCAGCAACTTGGGCCTTTCATCGAAGGTGCAAAGCTAAATAATGGATGTGCAATCACTCATATAAGGCAAAGGTTGTTGTCCAAACTAAAGGAGAATCCGGCATTTTACAAGACAATGTTGTGCGATGGGGTGGGTAGTCTCAATGAGCAATTTGTTAAGTATCAACGTCGTCTTCATGGGGGCCATCCGATCACAAGGGATTATTGGATGAGCATACCGATATGTGGACACTTAATCTCCGAGGCTTTTAATTGTGTGGTTCATTATTTCTCAAAGTATGCTAGTTTCACCTTCACCCCGAAAACAACCGTATGTGTCGAGCAACTCAAACGAAGGAGATGTGTGATGGCATTGACTAACAACAACCACTTTATAGGCCTTCGTTTAAAACCCGATTGTCCACTGCCTCCAATATCCGGAAACTCTTTTTGGCCTGCCTTTAACTACAATATAATGTTGGGTTGGTGTATTATGTATGCGCATAACATGGAGATGTGGAAAGCTTTGTCGAAATCTGACGAAATTGTACATGAAGGTCAAATTTCACTTGATGATGATTAAATGACACATGCAATGGAACTAAGTATGCTTATCAATGTAATACTATGTTTTTTGAAGTGTGGTATTCATTATCGAGATAATGCTAGTATTCTTTTGAGTTGACAGATAATAGTTCGGCAACCTGTAATTTTGTGCAAGTAACCGAACTAAAGTTCGGTTACCTGGTGAAAAAATACAATTTGCCGAACTCATGTTATATATGAGTCTTCAGAGAAAGTTTCGGCTACCATTGATATAATACTTTCCTAACCGAACTAGAAAGTTCGGTTACAGGCTAGAAATTTAGAAAACCGAACTTTTAACCTGAAGCCTCAGGGGAGTTTTCGGCAACCAGTTTAAATGTTGCGAGGTAACCGAACTCTGTCTTCGGCAACCTTGTAGTATTTAGCTGTTCGCCGAAAATTAAGTTCGGTTACCTGGTGAAAAAATACAGTTTGCCGAACTCATGTTTTATATGAGTCCTGAGAGGAAGTTTCGGCTACCATTGATATAATACTTTCATAACCGAACTAGAAAGTTCGGTTACAAGCTAGAAATTTAGAAAACCGAACTTTTAACTTGAAACCTCAGAGGAGTTTTCGGCAACCAGTTTAAATGTTGCGAGGTAATCGAACTCTGTCTTCGGCAACCATTAATTAGTTACAGGTTACCGAACTAACCTGTGTTTAAATTTCAGGTTGCCGAAAAAAATCATGTATTCAAAATTTCTTCCATATAAAATTGAAAACACAAACCCAATTTAAATTAAAAACAAAAACAAGGTTCTAAAACAAATATAAAAGTTGTTATACATACCAAACTACGAAATCCATAACTAAGAAGTTTTTTGAAACTAAAACCATACGAAATCACTAACGACCACCACGACGAACCCTTTTACCACTTCCTTGTTTACCACGAGTTTTAGGTTGAACTTCCTCATCACTTGGGGTTTCATCTACTCGTCCGGTTTCCTCCATGGCGCGACTTGAACATTCTCCTTGTTGTCGACCCCTCTTCAATTGCTTAGACCTACTTGGCTCCATCATTCTTTTAGTTATAAGACCCTCCCACTCGCCGTAGTAGTAGGTTTGTTCCTTAGTCGACATCGGCTCTCTACTGCGGATTTTAGCCATCAATTTCTTCAATAATTTCGTACCCTTCTTCACCTGATTCCAATTTTAAGCATAAGTAAATATATTTTCAATACTTTCAAACAACAAGTATAAGAGAAGACATTTTCTTACCACATTATCCCATAACATTTTTGCTTCTTCTCCACAAATAGGCATCTCCTGTGACCTCTCTTTGCCTCCCTCTCCTTTGCCTTCCCCTTAGCCTTATCAGTCTTAGCTTGTTGTTCACTATTTATCACAAAAGGATGACTAATTTCTTGATAAAACCCAGTATAATCTTCATCACATGCATTTACATCTCCACCACAAGGTACACAATCACCTAAAGGTAAGTAGTAGTTACGAAGTGCATTCCAATGTCCTATCGTAGGAGTTGGTTCATGTTTTGGAACAAAATATTGCTCGGTGTTCTTTGTTCCTTGAACCACCAAATTGAAATTTTCATTCTCCACGTCGGGATCCATTTGGACACAACAAAGTTGTCTTAGTATTCTCCTTGGATTATATATTGCGTAGCCATTAGGATACCAAATTGGTCCATAGTATGCCGAGACGGTAGAGAAACCATTCATATCTTCTTCATCTACAGGGACATCATCGGGTACGGCGTATGGGTGAAATACCACATCGTTCACCGTAAGTTTATCCAATTTCTCCCTCAACGAAGTCAACTGCTCTTCTTTAGACTTCTTTTGTGCGTCCAAAAACAACCATTTTCCCGCTGTAGGTTCGTCATAGGGATAAGCTGTCTTTTCCCTAGCCAATCCCAATGAAGGGAAGTGGTCATAAATCCAAACCTATGCGAAAATGCGAAAATATTAACCACATACATGAAAATTTATTTGAAAGCAGAAAATTTTGGGGAATAATTTGATAACTAACAATGTAGAAAGTTACCTGAATAAGAGTTAAGTAACCTCCAATTTGATTTGTCTTAATCCTCGACCCTTTGCTCATCTCTCCTAGAACAAAAGCAAGCACCCCAGTGGCCCAAGAGTATTGGTTAATCTCATCGAGATTCTCCAAAAGCTGTAGATAATGTGCATCCACCCTATTTCCAGAAGTGTCTGGGAAAATGACGGTTCCTAGCTGATATAACCAATAAGCGGTGACATGATGCCTAAGGGTCTCCTGGTCCATCACCAACTTTCCTTTTTCCACCTTCTTTCTTGTCCCTCCAAATGCTTCCTTCAACTTTACCAACTTGAATTTCTTCAACCTCTTCTTAAAGGCTCCATTTGTCTCTCTTGGATTATACTCATCGCCACGTTTAGGGGACCTCACAGAACGTCGAAACTCACATTGAGCCTTTCTTGCATCCCATCCTAGACATTTTAGAGCCAATTCTTCAAGAGCTTCATAATGCATCGAGGGGTTGTAGCCTTCTCGAAGACATTTACCTTCCACTGGTAAGCCGGTTATTCTCGAGCAATCGTCGGGAGTAATTCCCATCTCGCCAAATGGAAGATGAATTGTATATGTCTCGGGATAGTACCTCTCGAGAAATGCGGATACGGCAACAACGTCAAAATCCGCATGTGCATCCTCTATAGCTCTCCATAAAACACACTCTTTCACCTTTGATTGAAAATCGTCACACTCCAAAGATAGATCCCATTTGGACGCCTTTTGACGCCGAATAAGACGTACTGCATCCTTATGATCCTACGAAAAAAACATAACACTATTAATACTTGACGAAACATGTCTCAAAAAAAAAAACATTTTGTTAGGTAAAAATGAACTTAAAGAATACCTTTGTCGCATAGATCTTCGCAGCCCATGAGTGTTTGTAGCCAAACAAGGTGGCCCCTCCATCATTTGGAGTACCATAAGTTGGGTTCACTGATGGCAAACACAAATTATCAGGGGGAATGTGTGAGTATCTATCACAAGGCGGCTTCGACTTCTTTTTCTCTTTAACAGGAACAATTTCTTGCTCTTCTTGCTCTTCCTCCTCTTCTTCCTCTTCCTCCTCTTCATCCTCTCCCTCCTCTTCTTCCTCTCCCTCTTCTTCATCATCCTTCTCTTCCTCTTGTCCTTGTCCTTCTTTGCCCTGTCCTTGTTCTTCTTCCTCTACATTCTCAACATGTTCTCTTTGTTGTTCAACCTCTTCATTTCCTTGGTCTTCATTTCCTTGCTCTTCTTCATCATCATTCTCTTGATTGACTTCCTGGAACGATCCCCCTCCATGTTTAGCATTTTTAGTACCACGGTTTCGGAAATCCAAATGTATTCTACCGCAAGGGGTGGGAGTTCTCAAATCTTCGGCTATTTGGGGATTAGATTTTTTTCCTTTGTTCCTAATGAATGAAAACCACATTATTACCTAAACAAAATATTGTCTTATCAAATAAAGATGAACATGGGATTACATCAAACACAAAATGTTAACAGGCTGAAGTTCGGTTATCTGGTATAAGTTGAGAGGTAACCGAACTACAAGTTTGTATGTGACAGATCAAAGTTCGGTTACCAGATAGAAAGTGCGAGGTAACCGAACTATATTTTATCAAAGTTCGGTTACCTATATAAATTTATCGAGGTAACCGAACTCATATTTTTCATATACAGAAGGAGTTCGGTTACGTTATTTTTTTGCGAGGTTACCGAACTATGACCTTAAAATTACTAATTGGCCGAACTGTTCTTCATATTGAAAGTTCGGTTACCTATATAAATTTATCGACTAAACCGAACTCAAAATTTTCATATAAAGAAGGAGTTCGGTTACGTATTTTTTTTGCGAGCTTACCGAACTTCATAGTTCGGTTACCTTAAAATTACTAATTCGCCGAACTGTTCTTCATATTCAAAGTTCGGTTACCAAATTCTAGGGTTTTAAATTTTTCTCCTAGCCGAAATCTCTACTGTAACTTTCATTTTCAGTGGTTTTTGATGATTTCTTCAACAAAAAACGATTCAAAGGAATGGGTACGAAGGAAATTACCTGCGGATTTTCATTTTGAGGGAATCAGACTCCTTGGTTGATGTTTGATGCTTCAATTCGTCTCCCAACTTTGCTTGAAGTTGTTTATCAACTTCAAATTGATTTGGGAGATTCGCAATGCTAGCCAGACCCGGACTCAATCCTGGAATTCTTGGTGTCTGCTTAGAACGCATTGTTTTATAAAATTGATTAATCGACGATGAATTTTTTCAAATCGACGATGTATACGAAGAAGAGGAGAAGAAGAAGAAGAAGAGGAGAAGAAGAAGAAGAAGAAGAAGAAGAGGAGAATAAAAAAAATTTGTTTTAAAACTGATTTTAAGTTTTAATTTAGGGGTTAGATTAGTGGGTAGTGGTTAAATTAGTGGGTTATTAGGATTAGTTATAACCTTAATTAGGATAAGGGCAGATTAGTATTCCCTAATCTTTTAGGACACCCCTTAAAATTTTGGGTGGACATTTGAATAAGAAAGGTCCCCCACTGTTTTGGGCTAGTCCCCAAAACACGGTTCCTAAGAAGGGTGCCAAGCCTTGAGGCTAAAACTTGAAACGAAAAGGACCCAAGTCCAACATCTTACATCAAGACCAAACTCATACAAAAGAAATCCTTGTCACTTACGAATAAGGGGGAGTTTATCCATTCTGAAAATGTCTTTGTTCACCATGCCCTCGTCATAGAGAATTCTGAAAACATGATCCATTCATGATTTTCAGCTGCAACAAGCTCGAAATGATCAAGAGTCATCTGCCACACAATACTCAGTTTCGAAAGCATTGATACCTCAAAGACCAGCCGCACACGGGCTGACATACCTGCGCGTAACAAAGTAAACCAAAAAAGGTGATTGCACAAATATGACAGAAAGAATCACGTTTTATAATGACCAACTCAACGTCAAGATTGAGACATTCATAACTTGGATTCGCAAACAACAATCTCCCCCACCCCCCTCCCCCACCCAAAAAAAAAAAAAAAAGTAGACACGGACATAATAAATCATGTTCTCTCAAAATTCAACCAAACACTCATAAGAAGAGAAGCAGACACAAAGGAAAGACGTAACAAAACATTCTAAGAAAAGCTGGCTAGCTCGAGTTCCTTTTGCTTCGAGTCTAGCTTCATCGAAGTCTCTGCACCTCCACAATCATCTTGTAATAAACTTTCAATTGTGGAGCAACTGGGAAGTTGTAGACCGGCACGAAATGAGCATAAGTAGCCGCAACAGTAGCCACATTTCCTTTAAAATCGAACCAGGTCGCTTTGCCAATCAAAGATCCAGGACTACAAATGGCAACAAGAACCACAACATCGGCATATCCCGCGATGGAACCACCATGCCCTCGGTGCCTCCTCTTCCTAAAAGCAACCATAAAGCCAGCATTGAGTCCCGATTTAGCCGAGAAGAACCGGATCAATGAGAAGGTTTACGCTTCCACAATAACTATTTGCAAAGAAGTTCGCTTAGTAGAGCTTGTAGATAGCTTCGGACTTCGACTAGTTCCTGTCACTAGCTCTACTCTTACCAGACAATCTGCATCACCTATCATCAACAGAAGAGCAAACTTCCAAAGATGGGATCCCCAGCCATCACCCGTGACAACAACTGCTATTACCCCCAATTCCCAGCTTCAAAAGTAGTAACGATGACCATTGTCATCAAAATCCGCGTCTACCATTAACTCATCATCCCACTGTCATCCGAAGAGACTGCTACTTCCAAGTCAATAAAAAACTATCAACCCCAAAGATGAAAAGATCAACATCGACATTCATACCCACACAAGAAAGCAGATACAATACAAACGAATCAGAAAATGCAAGCAAACGAATGCATCACAAATGATCACAGTATTTTCGAAATCCAACACAGAATGAAGCTCAAGTGATCTCAACCGAAGAAGGTAAAAATCCCGGGAGCAAGCGGTAAGATCTTCATAGGAGCAATACGGAATCCATTATGACTGGGAGATGAATGCCACAAGCCTTTGATTGGTTAAGCCTTGAAATATCGGAAAGAGCAACCAATTGCGTGAAACAAGTTACCAAATCCGAAAAGAAAAGAAGGGGGAGGAGATGGAACCAATGATGAAGAACAAGCCAGCCGCCTCACCCATCCTTATGTCATCAGCTCAACTATGAAAGTGTACGGTCTGGGCAAAGCAATCACTTCCAAGGATAGATCAGAGAATTAACATTGAATCTCAACAACTTCTTCGACGGATCAATGAAACAAGAGCTTGACATACACATTGCAGCATCTTCCCACTATCATACAACAACTGAGCAAACCATGCAAGCTGAACCCTATTGATGATAAATAAAGTTTGGAATAAATAACTGAAAGAAATACAACTAACACAAGAGAAAATCATGAAGGTGGTAACACGTCACCGTGAGAAGATACAAGGGGCTGAAGCAAAGAGAAGAAAACTAGAAAACCCTAAGACGAGAACGATAAAACGAAGACACACCTCCGAAAGAGCAACGACCGTTGTCGAGATTGTCGGTAATATTGCACATGGGAGAAGCAATAATGGGGGCTCCGAGAAGATCATGGAAATCAAAGACTCAGAGAAATAAGCTTCAACGAAGTAATTTTACATGGACTTATCGCGTTGTACTCTTTTCCTTTTGTCAAGGTTTTGTCCCATTGGGTTTTTCCTTGTCAAGATTTTAATGAGGCAACATATTCGAGTCCAATTATGCTCCAAGTCTTCTCAAAGACCATACCAAAGTAATGCATCCAGCTGAAGTAAATCCAAAACCCGAAGTCCTGACCAACATGGGGCTTCAAGAAGACAAGAAGACATATCGAATCGATAATCCCACTGACGCATTCTAAATACAAGCTATGACTGATTGCCAAGCCTACAAGTCTTGACACAACAGTCAGGGGGCTAATGTAAGCACATGGATTTGGCAAGAGCCGAAGACATGAGAATGAGGGCTTCTGGTAATGACGAGCCGAAGCCACCATTGACAATGACGTGGCACGAGCGGGCTGCTCCAAAGCGATAACTAGTGATTGCCTAAATAACCCATGCTGTAATTGTACACGTGTACGGCTAATAATAGAAGACTTACCAAAAAAGATATTAGGGTACACGTGTATGGTATTTCCATATCAGGTTTTGCCTATAAAAGGAGAGCATTCCTCTAGATAGAAATATAGTTTTCCAGAGAATTATACTATATATTGGGATTAGTCTCCGCACATCCCAATGATAATTTAAGGGTGTTTACACGTATCCAAGTCACTAAGGTACTAAATGGGTTCGTAGTATGAGTTATTTTGTTTATGTTTATCAGTAAGTTACTAGCATGGTAGGAAAACTATACCTTGTGGAATCATATCTCTACCTTTGTAAATATTGATATCCTCCATTACAACTCGACTTTATTAATTTGGTAGTAATGGTTTACTAGTTCTTTTGTCAAGTTGAAGCTGATATCGCTAGTAAATTCTTCTCTCGTGTTTACAAGTGTGCATTTAACACTCCATCATCATTGCATAAAGAAAAGGCACCAGTTCAACAAGAGATTCATACTGAATAAGATTAAGATTTTAGTCTAATGGAGTATTTAATTGCTGGTGATGCTTACTAGTTCATATTGGATCAAGGAGACTGAAGCAACAGGTCAACACGAAGCAGTTATAACCACAACTTCATTGAGTAATCAAACCAAATGATGAACCCAAAGGTAAAGAATTTTTAGCCTAATCATCAATGGTTTTTAACTACAGTATTCTTGTCTGAAAAATTGGTTTTGTATGTTGCATAATATGACCAGACTGCGTAACACTAATCATGAAGTACCGGAAGCTGTGGAGACGCTTATTTGTCCCTGGCACACCTACAGCAGCTCATTATTGAAGCCACATTACCTGCAGAGTGTTCCAGTTTTTCTAATAAAATTCTTGTCTCAAAAAGATAAAAATATATGTGCTTGATTTCTTGTGATAAAGATCACAGAGAGTCAGTTATTCATGGAAAAGTAAGATGCGACCATCATATTATATGTCTTCCATTTCAGAGTTTGCATAAGATAAAACCTCACAAATTGGGGAAAATATTAAATTAAATACACAACCGTCACCCAACAACAAAAAAAATAAAAAAAATCAGGTGACAAAAAATCCCCTTCTACAAAACAAATGGAATTGGATGCTGCTTACAGGTGTTGGAGTAAATAGATCTTGTTTTTCCTATCAAGTACCCTGAAGTTTCTCTCCTTCTAGGTCTGGTAGTATCACATCTTGTACCCGAAACGCTAAAGCTACAGAAAAATCCGTAACGGAACGGAATATCTATCAAATTTTGGGTGTTCTCGGTGGCAGAATTTACGACTTGAAAGAGAACTATCAAGCCATATTGTAATGTAAACGAATTATAGAAGCAAATAACAATTTAATTTTTATCAAAATTAATAAAAAAATGTGCAAGACCTAATATTCATTTGCCTCCATAACGAGAATTATGAGGTCAAGATAAAAAAGAGGATGCCAATGGTGAGTACGAAGCTGCAAAAATTACAGGGTTCCTCTTCGTGTTACCATAACGGATCCCTACAATCTTTACAACTTCATACTCCCATTGGCACGAACACTTTTTAGGCACATCGTTTATGTTGAATCGCCGGAAAAAAAAAGGAGAATCCGTGAAAGAAAGGGAAAGACAGACCTAATACAAGAAAGGACGAGAGAAAGGATATATCTTTATAAAGGCGTACTAGATTTTTTGCCCGTGCTACGCACCGGGCAGACTCGTAAACTGTTTTGCCTCCCCCGTCCCGATATATGCTTAGAATTTTTGATTTGGTATAACTCGGCTTCGCCTCGCCCCGTTTCGATACATGCTTAGAATTTCTTATTTGATGTGGTTCGGCTTCGTCTTGTCCCGTCACTTAGGATTTTTGATTTGGTGTGGCTCGACTTTGCCTCGTCCCGTCCTGATACATGCTTATAATTTTTAATTTGGTGTAGCTCAGCCTTCGCCTCGTCCTGTCCCGATGCACGCTTAGGAAATTTTATTTGGCGTGGCTCGACTTCGCCTAGCCGGTCGCTTAGAATTTTGTGCCCATGATACGCATCGGGCATGTCATACGTAACTTGGCTCTTTGTATTCCTTGAGATGTTAAACTTGATTTTCAATACAGTTAAAGTGAATCTGTAAATTTATGGGGACTGTAAAATATAAGATAATCCGGAGCACTATTTGGTGACTGGTGAGTTAGCCTGAGTTAGTAAACCCCTCAAATTGTAAGAGGATTCTTTGCATGCTCACACAATCGGGATTCAGGCTTTACAACATGCTGTGAGAGAAGTTCCATAGCTGAAGTTGTAGCCGTAAAGATTAACATGGCTCAAGTTATTTATCCTCTTCTGGTACTAAAATGTCTGAACACAACTGAACCGTTATTTCAAACCATTATTTTGCTGATGAAACATGTAACAAAAATTATTTTTTGAAAATTTAATATACAATAGCATTGTTCCTCTCTAATACAGACTCCGCAGCTGAAATGTGCATATACATAAAATACTATTGCTCATCTGAATTAATCTGGTTTACAAATTCAATATTAAATGTTCTTTTCTAAATGAATGGTAAAATTATTACAGTTGCATTTAGGTTTCTTCAAATGCATTTACTTACTCGCCCTACAGAGCACTCCCCTTGCACGCCATTCTGCTCGGCGATATAGTCAGCATATAGATTCCTTCAAGAGACGCTGCAGATGAGAATCCTTAGATTGTCTGTTAGATAGCGTCACATACAATTTTTTTATAGGAAGAAAGTCATTAACATCAACTTATTTCTTGTTTCCAATTTCTTGTCCAATAACTCGTCTGTTAAGATAAAGACAAACTCGAGAATCAAGTCTTGGGGCTTAGAAGTATTGAACTAAGTCTTGGTCGCTCTAAACTTAAATAGACCTGTATCTGTTCTCAGCAATGATCCTTGGGAAAGGCCTATCTTTGATGCTTGCATTTGAGTCACGATTGAGTCCTTAACACTGCAAACATATTCTAATCGCCTTGGATGTTGCATTTGTTGTAGCCCAATTGTCGCCAGTTATCATTATGCTCGTAATGCTCATTGTTTTTAGGAATGAAACTACTTGCTCTTCTTCTGGATTTCCAGGATCAGTTATGGCTAAAGCCTAAATCTCCAAAAACCATCTCATTAAAAGGGAACCAAAACAAAAGTGTGTGCAAGCTTGCTCACTCCCTGACATGAAATCCGTTAGTACATTACTGGGCAACCATTAGTCTCTTATTACCAACCAACAACACTTTCTCATCAACTTAATTCATGCAGACCTTCAAATTCCTCCACTTCTGATGTATTGATATGTGTTCCAGGTTGGATGCATAAATTTGCGCAACTTCTTAGTATGTTGTACCAAGCTATCAGATGCTCACAGTCTGCCTGCCAAATATAAAATCTCTCTCACTTCATTATGTTAATAAACAACACTGCCAACAATAAGCAAATTAGTTTCTTATATTCATTAAATAGACAAACCTCAAAGCCCACAAATTAAATGCTTGTATAATCGTTAACGGAATTCATGCCTACAGTTTCGTAGGGAAAGGAAAAAAAATATGCTTAGCTTCTGTTAGCCTCAAAAGTAGCTAGATTTGTATAACTACGGTTAGTATAATTCATCTGTAGTACACATAAGCTTAAAAGGATTAATTTCAAAGAAGAGTTTCCTAGAAAAGCTTAGACAGTCTCCATTGTTGATGTTTTGAATCAAGTGTACATTACTGATGCTGTTAACTAAATTTAGAAATCTTACCGGCAGATCTGCATCAAGTTCCCCTGAAACTAAACGTATAGCTTAGATTTGTCTCAATGTACACCAATATCATACTACAAAAAATAGAATGTCAAACAGCTCAAATTTGAGAATAACATTTATTCAATTAGGGCTAAAAATGAAAAATACCACTTGCTATCTCAATTGTACAAACGTTAAGTTCCTTAACTATTCCCTAGCAAATTGATTAACTACCTGTGAAATCCCGTCTGTTGTAGCCATCCTTAAGCTCTTTCATATTCTTCACCTGTATGTCCAAATTTATTATTTCTGATGTTGTAACGCAGTATTTCTCATACCATTGATGCTGCAAAAGAATGACAGCAATCTGTCAGTACTTTTCATATTATTGATGCTACAAAAGAATCGCACAAAAATGTGTATAACTAATGTCTAAGGGGATTTTATAATGAAGTTTCAAAAATAGAATCGCTTCCACCAAACATTTGCAGCCTGGGCGATTCGTAGTCTAGGAGGGTACAGCTTGTCTTGCAGCCTGATGAAGCAAAAAAGAACGTGGTGTTCATTTCTAATCGTGAATGGAATACAGCTCGTTGTCCTTGCATGAACACTAATACAGTTCAAATTGTAAGATGATTCCTTGCATGATCCCTGCTAATTCAGAAATCTCGATCAACCATCAGTCACAAACTTGTTTGTCAGTACAATTATCACCATAGTATCATAAAAATACAATTGGATATACTATAATGATTTGGTGTTCTGATATGAATTACTGGTTTCCAATACAAAAATTGGCAGCATCCACCAGCACTTTCAGATAAACACAACACATTGCATAAGCAGAAATGTCATCCAAGGAAGCAGGAAAATATCTAACAATAAAAATCCTTCAAAAGATCCCTAAAGGGGTGGCAATTTTTTTCCTCCCTATAAGATGCATTTCATGTTTAAGATGTCTATTAATTTCCATGGGGTTTCCTTACATCTATAAGGTTTTACTCCTGACTATGACTTTAAATGAATACAACCCAAGGGTAATAGGAGAAACAAACATGCAATTGAGCTCAACCAATAAAAACAGTAAGATGTTAAAAATCACCCATGACGATCTAGCTTCAAATTTTTGTTGGCCCTGCAAATGTGTGTTTTAGCATTTGATGTTACTGCATCAGTGGAATCAAAATGTGATGCAAAATCATCTGCAAAGATCAACCAAAGAAAGAATAATGTATGAGAAAAAAGAAAATGGTTATAACAGCCGTTAAGATATATAGCCGAAAAAAATGTGTTTCAACTACACAATTAAGGTCTCACCGATTACAGCACGTTGATTCTGTGTCATTCTTCAATCTTAACCTGACCTCTAATCCTTGGCAAACATAACCCCACAGGCCCAGAAGAGTCGGTGGTTTAGGCATTTTTACCAACACCCTATGTGCGTGACTTGGCAGAGATGAATTTGGCATGTACTTTTGACCCTCTGCAATTTCTCCTTCCCTGCAATTCTCAGCAATCAACAAATCACAACAATAAATCATGTATCATTTATTACAGCCATTCATCAAACACAACCAACAACAACCGCGGCAACAGGTTCCTTTTTGTCTAAAATCTTCAACTGGTTTCCAATGCAAGCCTAGTGACTTGATTATTCAAGCCTGAAAAACCACGGTATTGTATGTGGAAAAACCATGGTTTGATGTGGAAGAAAAGTATGGCAGAACTAAAACCAACGAATGTATTTGGGTTTGTTATCTAGGTTTAGGTAAAACCAACGAATGTATTTAGCTTTATTATGAACGTGCAATTGGGGGATACGCCGGCATTGAAAAACCATGGCGGCACATATCCCCCAATTAGTTTTTGTATCCCCAGTTAATCCTTTTTTATTATCTAGGTTTAGGTAAAACCAACGAATGTATTGTCTACTTAACCGACGTTAAAAACGTCCAGTTAAGTATTTGGGTGTAAACCAAGTGTAACCTCTATTTTACATGTAGTTTGAATAGTAAGTGGTGTATACCCACGTATGTACTAACAGTGTGAATAACGTCCAGTTAAATAGAAAGAACATCCGGTTAAATATCGGGTGTAAACTGAGTGTTATTGGAATTTTAATGTGTTAACCAATAGAGTCTCGCCAAGAGTCCTCTCCAGATTTACTAATGCTCAAAGCTTTTATCTAATTTAATTTGAGGGGGTGTTACACTTACCATGCGACGTGGGAGCTCATATGACTTAGTGTTTTAAAAGAGGGGAGATTGAGATAACCCTAATATACAAGAAACGCAAAGATAGGCCTAAAACTTCCTCGTGGCCAAAATCCGGATAAAGACATATAGGTTTCTAAGATCACCCGGTCTTTTCCAGCAATTGAGTGAAAGTAAATAGGCATAGGCAAAGACACATAAGAAGGTAGTCTGACATTCACTTCAATCCAATCTTTTTCGGTACCACATCTTCACTGTGAGATCTCTTCGACGTATTACCCGCTCCATGACCCGTTTAGTCTGACTCACACCGAGTCAGATGGTCAACTGAATCAGCTGTCTAACTCAGTCATCTTCTTCACCAAAATCTCAGAAATTATTCCAAGTGTGAAGTTCTAAAGCCAGATCTAGAGGTCAACTTCCAAGGACTCTAGATTAAATAATATAAATCCAAATTAAACAAGCGTAAGCTCATTAGACTCACGGGATCATCCTACAAAACTTTTTCGTACTGAATATTTTCCAGTTATCATTCTAACCTATCTAGAAAGACTCTAACTTGTATCAACTCGTGACTGTTACTACATGGTATCAGCTGCGTCGGTACACTTTCGACCAACTATATCTCACACGTTACTTAACCAAATTAAACAAACTTTATATGAACATAATTACCACACGGCGTACTACAATTTACGTTTATATAGCTATGTTTTTTTCTCACTTTAAGGTACCTAAAGACGTCTCTAAAGATTGGCCAGAGACACAAAAACCATGCATAAAATCATAATTATCAAAGTAATAGTCAACTTCTATTCAACACCTATGAGATACCCAAATCATAACTAACACATAAAAATCAACTATTAATATTACCTTTATTGGTTTAGCTAGTTTCCACTGTCTCCATCAACACCTCACTCACTATCATCTTCTTATGCAAGTTTCATCACAACTCATCATCATAATCCTTTCTAATTCCTACCCTTACCCCATTAAAACCTTTCTCTAATATCCTTCACAACTCCTCCTCCTCCTATTACTACTACTGACTTCTTCTCAACTTTCATTGCCAACTAATCACAACAATCTCTCCCTCACGATTAGTATTATTACTATTACTACCTAGCTATATCTCTTTTTATTTTTCCTAGTCTTATATATACGAACCAATATATATTTCCTACTAAAACTTCTAAGAAAACACCACCACCTCCACTATTCCCCTGACTCATCTCCAAGACCACCAAAAGTTAACAGCACCTATGCTTGATTAAAAAGAAACAGGAAGAGGATAACCATTTTCAAATTCAAATATAAAAGTTGACTTAAACATTTTCAAATTCAAATATAAAAGGGACCTATTATTTCATGTCTAACAGTCTACTAAGGAATAACCATCTACTAAAGAAAGATCCATCAAAAACAGAGGTTCGGTCAACTTAAGTCAACGGTCACAGTCACTGTCAAGTCAAAGGTCGCGGTCACCGAAAAGGTCAACTACAGTTTGGCTAATTTCTATTCCATCTTTCAGGTCTCGTATCTTCTCCGTTCGGTATCCGTTTTGCGCGATCTAGTAGTCCATTTCACGTAACTTTTCAAGATGTATCCAATGATACTAGTTCCGTATCTAAATTATTGTTATATTAATTTCTATTAATTAAAATTCATATTAGATTAATCGAGTCATTAGCGGCTATTTCCTCTCTTGACTGGTCTAATAGTGTTGACGAGCTTGAGGGTCCTTACATTTAATATTTCTAAAGATTTTATTTTCACATAGAAGGTGTTGTAATTTTGTGTTCGGTGGAAAAGACTTCAAAGTTGTAGTTTCTTCCGAACATACAAAAATATTTCTACAAAAAGTTGCACATTCAATACTGAACACAAAAACTGGCAAACTTCACATTCATCTGGAAACTACATCGGTGTATTATAGATTTCTATGACCATCTGGTCTTTTTCAGCAATTGGATGAAAGTAAATAGGCATACGCAAAGACACATAAGAAGGTAGTCTGACATTCACTTCATTCCAATCTTTTTCACTACTAGCAGTAGATGTTTCATTCTCTTTATTATAATCATGAAATTTTCACATCTTCACTGTGCGATCTCTTCGACATATCACGTTTAGACACCCATCCATTTCTAAGAATTCGTAGCAGGAACGCACAATGTACAAATTAGCTCCTCTGCCATCAGAGTGCAAATTAGCTGACAAGAAAGACTCATAACCCCTTACGTGATCCTGAATATATCTTGTTGTATTCAGAACGACGATAAAGAAACCTGAGCGTGGTTACCAATGTTTATGATGTAAATTGATGAAATGTGAATCACGTTCAATAATCAATTTCCAACGTTTACATACGCACTTGAATCCCATAATTAGTGGCTTCATCGGGAGTCTGCTCGGTATATTAAAAACCGTGAAATCAGCATCATCAATTAAGCTATTACTGACAATGTGATCTGTTATAATCAACACATACAAGCCTCCTTCTCTTCTCCTTCTTCTTATCTTTCCTCCTCTTGTTTTGCTTCTATTGTTTCTCCACCTCCACATATTTTACTTTCACATGTAATTCCTCTTCATCCTCGGTGTTGCTGCTTTGTTCCGGGATGTAAAATCCTTGCAAATCTTGGCATGGAAAATGCTTCCAGAAGATTTGGAAATGATTGACCAAGCTCAATTTCGTACTCAACTTGGGGCACAATAGTTTGATCTTAGGTATCAAAAATGTTAACATGCATAAAACTTTCCAGGGGCGAAACTACATCTAGGCTTGGCCTGGCTCAAGCCACCCCCAAGCAAATTTGTTTAGTTAAAATTGGTTTTAAGTTTGGCCCATTTTGTCTTAAGCCTAGTAAAAACTATGGTGAATCCAGGGAACGAATATCCAAGAATGTGTAAAAAAACTTTTGAAGCCCCTTCTATGTTTAATTTCTGTCTCTGCCCCTGAAACTTTCAACATCTTACAGTTGTCAATAAGTTATTGATCAACCAATGGCAGTAACAAACTAAAATTTGGTACCGTATGAAACTAACACACAGGGGCGGATGCAAGACATGACTTCTCGTGGCTTAAAAGCCAGAGGTAAAAGTTGAAATTGACCACGAATTGTCTGATTTTCATGTATTAAATTTTATTTTATTTTGACTCAAGCCAAGGTGAATTTTTTTTTTGACAAGACCAATCCCCTTCCATGTGTTAAACCTAGCTTTGTCACCGCTAACAAAATGCATTTTACCTGAGTTTCAAACCACGTGCTAAACCATCATAAAACTTAGAAGCATGCCCATATTATATAGTTGCAAGTGTTGGTTCTTCTTATCAAACCCACAGTGCGTATATAAGAGTACAAATTCAACAGAATAATGTTTCAACGGAGGAGTTTAACGATGAAGAAGAACGGAGGTATTTAAAAACGTACTAGAGTTATTACTTAAATGTGAACAAGAAAAATTGTACACCATGGGGATGTAGCTCAAATGGTAGAGCGCCCTCTTTGCATGCGAGAGGTACAGGGTTCGATACCCTGCATCTCCATTTTTAATTTTTTGTATATCCGTACCTCATCATCATCCATGGACAGCGTCAAATGCTACAGGGGACCTTTAGTGTGTGAGACTAACAACTGTCACAGGAGACATTTTGTGGCTCAGATTCATCAGAATAGCGCATGTGGCATAATCTGTTATTTAGAACAAAAAAAGAAAAGGAAAAAAAATATAGATAAAAATATGTCTAGCCCAGGTTCAAACTGGGGACCTTTAGTGTGTGAGACTAACGTGATAACCACTACACCACTCAGACGTGATCTGTTGGTGCTGGACATGAATCTTATCGACTCAAAACAAACTTGTACTTTTGAATAAGGCTTTAAGAGGGAAACATGTGCGTTAAATAATGCTTCAAGAAAAAGAAAATATCCTCGGCAGGGAACGCATTGCTATGGTTAATGGTCTGATGGTCTCGTAGAAAAGTGTTTTTAATTTATTTATTTTTGATGGAAGAGGATAGTACCTCAAATTTTCATTAACATGAAATTGCTAACAATAGCACCGATTACATCAATGAACGGATTAACAAGAAGAGTACAATATTTACATAATTTGAAACTTAAAGATACGAATAATGAAAAATTGACTAGATATACATAATCCGACAAGGAATTAAGTGTCATTTTAATGGGATTTACCCATTTTGTTTGATCATCAATGGTACGAAACCGTTGTAGTTGATGTTCACCGTAGTACTTAGATGCTTCCATAAAGAGAAAGTGATATGCCCAGATTATTTCGATCGATTTCGATGTTTGTTGATCTTGTCTCCAAAAGAACTGATCAATAAGTTGTTGAAAAAGATCGTCATTGACAAAGTGATCGATGATAACGCAACACCACCAAAATGCGCCTTTAAGGCCATGATAAACCACCAGAACGGTGTATTGGAAATTTGGATTGCAATAGTATGCCATCCACTTTTATTTACTAAGATATATACATATACAAATCCTACGCTACTCTGCCCTGATCCTAACAAAATCAAGATCCAGGCAGAAAACTAATTTAGGTAAACAGGAAACCCCTTAAAGTTTAGATGAAAATAGGTTGAAGATGACAGTTGTTGAAGATAACTAAATCTAAATGAATATAACCGTAAACAAAAGATAAGAGAGTTGCAATTTTTTTAATTTCTTTTATAGCACGTTTGGCTACCAATAGCAGTAGTGTTTCTGCTTCTTTGGAAGTCAGGAAACAAAAAAAAAAAAAAAAAAAAAAAAGTTAGTTTTTTTGCTTATAAGTCATTCTGAAATTGTTTGCCCAAACAAATTGTTTTCAGAATTCAAAAAACAACTTCTGGATTTATATCTAAACACGTTATTAATACTTGTGATATATGTCAACGAATGACAGAAAGAGTTTCTTTGACCAACTTTGTATTGGGCATTGCCCAAAATATATGAAAGAAAAAATATGTGTGTGCCGCTTGTGCGGTTTATGTTGGGCCATGAATGTCGGCTAGGTTTTATCTAGAATCTTATGATAAAAAAAAATCTTCGAAGTTTTCCAAAAAAAAATTCCTAATTGTTCCTTTTAAATGCATTTTTCCTTCTCATCGAAGTAGAATTTACCAAATTTAATAATACTAGATGACTATTGTAGATACGTTTTTTCCCAAAGCAAATTTGCCACCGATTGTAGCAACACCATCTACTAAAATTTGTCTCCTTTAAATTCAAGGACTATGTTGATACGAGCCAGTGCATTGAACACAACCAAAATTGTTGATTAAAAAAAAAAAAAAAAAAAATTGTCAGGCATTTCATCAAACTTTAACAACGTGATGTTTTCGTTCCTAATGTGTTCAAGAACGGTTAATTTGTTTCCTTAAGTGCTCCAACTTCAGGAACGAATGCTTTTGTTTCTAAGAACGATTCATATATTTCCATAATTTTTCAATGAATACAAACGTTATTAGTTTCTTAGTCTTTCCTCCTGAAACAACTCTTTCATTTTATAGATGATCAATTCTGTTTTTATTTGATTTTAAAATATAAGGGTCAATTGAATGAATTTACCTCGTAGTTGTTTTAATTAAAACAAATTTAACAATTACGTGTCTGATTAACATACTAACTTAACTTGATGGGAATAAAATTTAAAATTTTATTTTGAACGAAATTGATGAAGAAATCAATCTAATTTGACCGGTTCAATTGATTGTTTGATTAACTTTTTCCTGATGTATTGTATGTTTGATTAATTTCGAACCAATGAGTTGTTTGTTTGGATGTATTTGACTAAGATTTCTAATCAATTTGTTTAATTATCTCAATTTGTATCTTAATTTCATGAACCAAAAGATTGATTTTGATTTTTTTGTACAGTTAAAGGAATCCTTCTTTTGGTCGTCGTTTAATTAAACTAGATGACCATGTGTGAACGGTGGGTGTCGACCGAAATCTCAAAATTTGCAACAGTCTTTAGCAACATATATAATTGTTATTCGATTTCGTTATTCAATCTTATTTCGACTCAATTGACGGAAAAATTTGATCTTTTTTGATCGATTTTATGTTTTCTAACAACATTTGGAACTGTCAGTATTCGATTATCAACTCAATTTTGAAAAAAAACACGATCCAATTCGGTGTTGATGGTGGATTTTCGGCAAGGGTTAAAATCGTAAAATCACTGCATGTTTCTGACCCGGCTTCAGGAATGTATGTGACAATTCATATTTTATGATCCGTGAACCAATTCACGATCTCTGACTGAGCGAACGTTCCTCTCAGAGCTATGATGAATATGTTTCTCGAAAGGCCTCTCAACTGAGCTTTCGATGCTTCACACATTTCATCATCACCTCTACATATAATTGAAATGATTGGGCGGCTCCTAGACATATTGCATGCTAGTATAAAGCCTAACGCCTTCAGGACGTCACGCTGCTCGTTGTTCCCTGACTACGTAGAGAGACCGTGTATAGAATCTCTTAATGATTGGGAGGCTCCTAGACATATTGTATGCTAGTATATAGCCTAACGCCTTCAGGACGTCACGTTATTCATTGTTCCCTGACTATACACCACCTCAGAACGAGTATGATGCTTCAATTATCTCATATCTCAATTCTGCAAATAGGTTAATTCTAGCGTGTCATTCATCAACTGAATTCCTAGAAAATAATCTATTATATCTCATTACTCTGTTTCATGGTTGATCCTCAGCTGGATTCCATGGATTAGTAATAGATACTCAACTCATTTTATTACTCTGTTTCATGAATTATTCTCAGCTGAATTTCATGGATTAGTAATAAATACTCAAATAATTTTTATTACTCTGTTTCATGAATTATTCTCAACTGAATTTCATGAATTAGTAATAAATATTCACTGATCGGGCATCTGGGCCACTACCGAGTAAGCCCCGAGAAAATGGTGCGAGTGTATTGAGCAATAATGCACAAACGAGCACCCAAACGCACGAACGAGCGTTCCAAAATATGGACGAACGAGGAACCTATGGAAAATAGGAAGGCAAATAATATTAAATAAAATAAACAAGAGGCGTGGGACCGGGCCCAACGGCCGGCCGGTCCCCCTCTTCCGTTACTTTATTTTATTTTAACTTATTTTATTATTTTCCTTGTTTGAGGAAACTCCTTCGTTTGAGCAAAACTCATAGTTTCTCCATATTTTCCTTCAAACGATGAAAAAATAATAAAAAATAGGGAAAGGTGTCACGGGATCGGGCCACCTAGCCGTCCGACCATGCCCTACCTGTGACCAGTCCCACACCTTATAATTCTTTATTTTCTCATATTATTATTTCCTTCATCTCATGAAACTCCTCCGTTTGAGCAAAAACCCTAGTTTTTCAATATTTTCTCAAATATTTCTCAAACCATGGAAAAGCCAAAAAGTCAAACGGTCACATGACCGACTAGGCTTCTCACGTTAAAAATTAAAATATTATTATTTTAATATTCTCAAAATATTGATCGCACGAGCAAAGTTCTACTTGCTCATTCGAGCAAAATTGAGAGTTTCAGCCAAGATCAAACTCTTCTGAAAATCCAAAATATTGCTCAAACGTGCACCAGAAAATACCAAAACTCTCAGGACTGAGACACGGACACTATGGTGACACGGGCATGCCACCTTGACCGACCAAGGCCATCCCTTAGGCTTGTAAGGATCCGGTCCCACACTCTTTCATAATTTTGACCTAATTAGCTCTCAATAGTTCATATTGGGTCCAAACTCTTTCCAACCAACTTGGAATTTGCTCAATCGACCAAAAGATGGTCCCACGACCACTAAGGGCCGGTCTCATGACCCCTTGGCCGGTCCTAATCTCTCCATAATTAGGTTTTATTACCTAACGCTCAGACGAGCACTATTTTAATAAATGATTAAACCTGCATTTGATCATCCTTTCACCAACTGGTCAACAAAGGACTTTGGTGCATGCTCACTCGAGCACCTAGGCGCTACATGGTCGGCCATCATCCCATATAGCCGGTCACTCCTTCACTCAGTGACTTATTTTTCAGTAAATCATCAATTGATCAGCAATCGATCAAAATTAGGGTTTCGAACTGAATTTTCTACAAATCATAATTCTGAGCAAGTTCAAACACCAATAATTTTATGCTGATCCAGCAATTATATAATATTCGGTCCAGTTACCAATATTTTAATTAATATTTTATTTGGTCATGTCACCAATAATTCATCAAACGAGCAATATTTGCTCAGACGAGCAATATTTTCTAGGAATATTGATTCAACTATCAATATTGAGCAATATTTTCTCAATCAAAGAATATTGATTCAAATATAATTATTCAGTAATTTATCAAATGAGCAATATTTGCTCAGACAAGGAATATTGATTCAACTATCAATATTCAGTAATTTATCAAATGAGCAATATTTGCTCAAACGAGGAATATTGATTCAACTATCAATATTCGGTAATTTTTCTTAAACGAGCAATATTTGCTCAGAGTATTAATATTGATTCAACTATCAATATTCAACAATTCATCATACGAGCAATATTTGCTCAGACGAGCAATATTTGCTCAAACTATCAATATTCATCATATTGATTCAACTATCAACATCATTCATTTGAGAACTATATGTCCCAGCAGACATGTTCAATCAACGAATCATAGAACATTCGGCAATCATGCTCGAATGAACAATATTTAGACTCATCGTCTAATAAAGTCAACAACCGACTAATTAAATACACGTCTGCCTTGCAGACTCACAAATCATGAGACATCAATCATGTCACATAGGGGGATATTAATTAGGCTTTTGGTCTGGCGGCCTACGGCATGTGTGTTCATCCACAATGAGAAATGTGAGTAAGTCGTGCAAGCAGTTGAGGGAGTTAGCAAAGTAGTGGGTGGACAATCAACCAAGTCTCCGCACGACCTGGAACTGGTTAAACCACGATTTCCCACTTTCCCACTCTTTCACTCGAGCAACCGTCACACTTACTGGAGATCAAGGTGTCTACATTCTAGCAATATAAATAAGTTTTTGAATCCACAATTGAGGACAAGACTAGTCTGAAAGACAACATCTATCGTCTAACCAAGAATCATCGCGTGAGTAATATTCTCTCTCAATTGAGCAGAATTCAAACTTATTCTTCATTTGCAGAAAACCACAACACATTCATAATCCTTGATAACAATTGATATCACACACTTCTAAGCTTCCCTCCTACAGATCAACCCTCTTCCCTCTTTGTGAACGAATTGACTCTGGAACGGCCATTTCTTGGTTTAGGCCGGAGTCCTACAGATTGATCTATCGAACTCAAAGCACTCCCGTGCAGTGCATCTATTTGAGGTTAGGAAGTTTGCTCGGTTGAGAAGTCTCCGTCCGCACGGTCGTTTCTCCATTTCCTAAAAAATTAGCAAATCGTTTTTCCCCGTCAACATTCGGTCAGATTAAAATGAATTGAAAACAAAATTAAAAAACAAAATAAAATGACACGTGTTGCACGGAGAGAGTGCGACTTACATTTGCAGTTTAACCCACTATATAGAAGGTATCCCTTCGATCAACCGATAATTAAAATTTGTAACTCAGTTCTTTTGATCGTCACCTTATTTGACACCTTTGATTTAATGTCATTAAATGATAACTTTTAAGCTGTCACAGAGAAGTTGCGAAAAATCATATTTACACTCTCCTTGAAGATAATAAGAGAATGAGTTATGTGACGAGACACACTCGTGATAACTTCTGAAAGGAAAAACTGTTAGAACACTGCTCGGTCGAACTCGAAAGTGTTTCTATCTCAAGCTTGTTTGTCAAGTTTAGTTGCCAAAATTATAAGTCTTGATTTCTAGTCTACTTATAGCTAAGTCTCGGACTAGGATAGTAAGTGTAGTTGAGCTCTAGACTCCAAGGCGTTCATCATGCAAAGACGAAGAACTACTCAAGGAACTTGTGGAACTTCATCGACAAAAAGGTATGTGGAGACTTGAACTTATCTATCACTCAAAAGTCTATCTATTCTATCTCCTATCTTGAGACAAAAGTCGTATTGCTATATAGACTTCGATTATACACATTTGCTATTTCGAGCCGAGTTTATCTCACTTATCTATTTCTCGAAATATGTGTTGGTAAGCTTTCTCTTTGGCCAAGTTCATTTCTACTCGTGACGAAAATCATGTTGAATATTTCAATAATTTGAAAATCGTTTTGATGAAAAATAGTTTGTGAATAACAACTATATAACATCCTCTAAGAAAGTTTCGATGATTGAAATGAGAGTTTAGAACATGTAACCATCTTTGGATATACACATGGTGTGTTCTCACATTTGAGTAAAAGTCCAAAACCGGGAACCCAAAGTATGTGTACCCGTACGCGTACTGGCGGTTGTTGGAAATCCGGGTAAGTATGCGTACCCGTACGCATACTGGCAGAAAGTTCACGTCCGTGAATTTCTGCTAGAGTTTGAAAGTGAAAACAAACTCAATCCGGTTACTTTAAGTACGTGTACCCGTATGCATACTTAAGTAGGTTACTTTCTAAAATAGGTTTGTTCATGAACTAAAACATTTATATATTAAGGAATGCAATCTTTGCAAACCGTGGCTATAATGTTCATGAAGCGATTCGAGTGAATCAAAATCGATTTTGCTTCGATTGTGTCTTGTATACTTCTATAAGATCTAAGCAATTGAACAACTCTCTAACTAGTTCATTTGAGTCATTTGAACTAGTTATGGTGAAGATGAATAAGGTTGATATGAAAGTTCTCATATGGCCAACCATTGGTTAACTATTGTTGAACCAACTAAGTGTACACGTTTAGGTACGGTTACTCAAAACTAAATGAAGTTACATTTCATTTGTGTATAACAAGCCAAGTTCGATCTAACGGTTGAAAGATATTAGCTTGAATCTAATCAGGTTTTCATCTAACGGTGAATATTAAATGCTTTGTTATCAAGGTAACTTAGATTGCAAACCCTGATTTGGAGACTATATAAAGGAGAACTCTAGCAACTAGAAACCTAATACCTAAAGTCGATTCTCCTTTAACCTTAGGTTTCTCACGAGACCCTGTAAGTTAACGACTTAAAGACTTCATTGGGATTGTGAAGCCAGGCCCAACTATTTTCTCTGTAGTTGTGTGATCTGATCTTGTTGTTTCTATCGTGATTGAGTACAATCGTAAGATTGGCTTGAGATTTATATCTCTGATAGGCAAGATAGAAAAGTAGTCACAAACACCTTCGTCTTATCGTTTGTGATTCCACAATATCTTGTTTCGCTAGTCGATTAAGATTATTGTGAGGTGATTGATATTTCTAAGCTATTCTTCGGGAATATAAGTCTGGTATATCAATTGGTTCCTGTTCACCTTGATTTATCAAAAGACGGAACAAAACTCGTAGGTATTTCTGTGGGAGACAGATTTATCTATTCCTATAGACTTTTCTGTGTGATACAGATTTGTTTATCAAGTCTTCGACTTTTGGTCGTAGCAACTCTTAGTTGTGGGTTAGATCACCTAAGGGAATCAAGTGCATAGTATCCTGCTGGGACCAGAGACGTAAGTTGCGCAACTGTACCTTGAATCGGTGTGAGATTGATTGGGGTTCAACTACAGTCCAGAATGAAGTTAGTTTGTAGTAGGCTAGTGTCTGTAGCGGATTAATACAGTGTGGTGTTCAATCTGGACTAGGTCCCGGGGGTTTTCTGCATTTGCGGTTTCCTTGTTAACAAAACTTCTAGTGTCTGTGTTATTTCTTTTCCGCATTATGTTTTGTTATATAATTGAAATATCACAGGTTGTGCGTTGAATCGATCAATTGGTAAATCCAACCTTTGGTTGTTGATTGAATTGATTGATCCTTGAACATTGGTCTTTGGTACTGTTCAAGTTATCTCTCTTGTATTCAATCGGGCTCGCAAATTATATTTGTTTGATTGAGGATTGAATTGAGAGATTGAGATATAAACTCTTTGATATACTTTTTATAAGATTGAGTCTAACTATCTAGTTGATTCTCTTGTAAGTATATTGGAGTTAGTCCATACAGATTGCTAAGCGAAAATATTGGGTGAGGTTGTTAGACCCCCGCTTTTTCAATTGGTATCAGAGCAGGCAAACACGCTTAAGACCTCATAAGTCTGTGTTTGTAGCGATCTGACTCAATGGACAGAAATTCTATCTCCATAAACGTACCACCAGTCTTCGATGGCTCAAACTACTTGTGGTGGAAAATCGCTATGTGTGCTTTTCTTCAAACTCGTGATTTTCAAACATGGGTACGTGTTTTTAATAGCTGTGATCCTCCGGTTAATATAGAAGGTGATGTATCTATACCTAAGGATATTGGTAGATATAGTCCAGAAGAAATCCTTGCTGCAAAGAAAAATTCTGACGGCTTAAATGCTATCATACATACCATTACCCCAGATTTCCAGCATCATGTGACTACTTGCACAAAGTCCAAAGAAGCCTGGGATTTCTTAGAAACCGTATTTGAAGGGAATACCTCTGAAAAAGAAGCTATGCTTCAAAACCTAAATTATGATTGGGAAAACCTTCGTATGGCAGATGAAGAGTCATTTGATGAGTTTAATCACAAAGTGTCAGAAATTGTTAATGCATCTTTTGCATTGGGTAAGACTATTCCTGAAAAGGACATTGTGATGAAGATTCTCAGATCTCTGCCATCCAGATACGATTCGAAGAAGCATGCCATCGTTGAAGGAAATAACCTTGATATGCTTTCCAGAAATAATCTAATTGGAAAGTTAAAAATTCTTGATCTTGATCAGAATACAGTCAGAACATCTGCGTTCAATGCTGTGACCAACGCAAGTGAATATCCTAACTTGTCTAGGGCTGATGAATGTTGTTCCAATCATGTTGATTTTGATAAATCACTGATAACAGAAAAGATCAAAGAATTTGTAAAAAGGAGCAATAGATGTGATAAACGTCTCTCTCCAGTTAATGCTTCAGATGATTCAATACAAAATTCTTCCCTGGGTGTCAACATCTTGGATGCGTCTGATGAGTGCAATGAACATTCAGCTCTTGCAGCAGAAACCTCCACCTACTCAACTTCTGATTCAGAACTTGGGTCTGACACAGAGATTTTTGAATTCTTGAATAGAGAGGTTCTCCAAGAAAATCTTCAACTAAAGGCTTCATTGAAGAAACTTAAATCATTCCTCCAGGTGAAAAATCTTGAGATAGATTGTCTTAATGATTAATTCACCAGAACCATGTCCCTAAAGGATAAGGAGATTAATACTCTTAAGGATGACCTGTAAAGGTTATCTGGGAGTTCTGACAAAATCTCAGCAATGTTATTCGGTCAGAAGTCCTTTGGGAACACAAATGGTTTAGGATTTAAAAGTAAAACTGTAAGCACAAACAACTCTTTTGTTCCGACTGATCATGGAACAATGGTTGTTAATCGTTATGTCAAACAGGAGGCACTTCAACAGAACAAAAAATCTTTATTGATTTGTTCGTTTTATGGAAATGCAAATCATGTTCAAAGCACGTGTTGGAGATTCAAAAGGAACAATAAAAGAATTTCCAAACTTCAAGAGAACATGCAAAGGATGAATCTGGCATTGGATAATCAACAAGGGTTCCCTAAAAAATATAGTAATTCCGGATTCAGACGAGGTAAGAAATCTGTTTACACAACAAACCTTGATAAGCCACTAGGTGGTAAAATATGTGAGCATTCGGCTCACTCTGTCACTGTCTAATACCAGTAACATCCGCATCCGCATCTTTAACTTGAGAAAATGAGGTTTGCATTAAGATGGCTCAAGTCCTTGTATTTGTGTATTTTTTATTTTTGTTAAGAAAATATCCTCCTAATAATTTAGATAATGGATGATAAACCATGAAAGACTTATTCAAAGCTCTTTTTGGGTTTGGGTGTCCATAAATCTATTTATAATCATTTGTAATCAAGTTCTTCTTCTCTTTTCTCTTTGAAAGACACAGTTTCATGGCTCCTGTAACTAGAAGTACCACAAAAAGGGATGCAGTCGAAGTAGTTAATGTGTATCTGTGTGAAGGAATCACTTCCTCAAGGAAGTTGAAAGAGAGATCTACAAATGATGGAGAAGGTTCTTCCTCTAACTGCCTCTTGTCAGTTTGTCATTATGATAATAACTTTAAAGGTATGGTGAAAGATTTCGTAAACAAAAGAAATAATTTAAAATCTCAAACTGTTTCCTCTTTAGAAAAGATAACTCACTATGAACAAAAGTTGTCTCTAACAAAGAACACCTTGCGTGAGCTAAAAAGAGAACTTAGTGAGTTGACTGATATTTCTGAAGATTTAGAGGAATTGAATGATCCCATAATCAATGGATTTTTAAATAATGAGAAGGAATTCTCAGTAGATTCTCTAAGAAAGCTCTATAATGTCTAGGAAACTTCTTATGAGAATTTATTCTTATGTTTTAAAAAGGATAACTAGGGTTTGGAATAGCCATTATTGTGAGTACACATAGCTATTTCCAACGATTTTCATCTTGCAATGTTTTTAGATTTATTTATTTAAATTCTAAAGTTTATTTGGAAGATGATTTTGCAGTATTAATCTTTATGGTTTCATATATTGCAACTTGTTATGGGATATGTGTGTTTGCGTCCGTAAACCTTGATTGTCCCATACATGGTCAAAAGTTAAGTCTTTCATATGTCGGTATGCAAGTATTGATAAAAGATTGAATGAACTTTTGAAAAACAAAAGTTAAACCTATTATGTCATTATGCAAACATTGATGGAAGATAGGATGAACTTTTGTGTACAAAGATTATGTATATTATACGTCATTGTGCAAATAGTGATGATGAATAGAATGAATCTTTGTTTATTCCGCAGTATTGATCTTCCCTAATCCATATTTTTATGTAAAATACTATGCGGCTCCGTAAGTTTTCTTATGTGAGCATTTCCGATTAAATTAATCATGGGTTCTCTTGTGGTTAATTTAATTGAGATTTTTGGAAACAAATTCATATTCTTATGTGATTTGTTAATGTCCAAAGAAATTCTTCTTTTCTTATGAAAGTAAGGTCGCTCTTGTTGTTCTTTCGGTAATGACATTTTATGGGGGAGAGTTCTTTGTGAACTTGTGCTTAATTGCCAAATCTTTGTGGGGAGTGCGGCTGTGGAATATTATAGGGGTTATCTTGTATCTTTATAAACTCCTTGATGAATGCATTTAGTCTTGGCTATATGATTGCATCTAAAAATTTGATATGTGCTTTTCCTTCAGTCATGAAGTATCTCTATGGAAATTTCATTATGATCCCACTAATTTTCGTACCTTTGCCAATTTTATTGACAAAAAGGGGGAGAATTAATGTGTAGTTCACACTACAAATACATATGGTTTTCGGATCATTATGTGAGGGGGAGTGGTTTTCATGTGAGATGAAGTACTGACTAAGGGGGAGTGATACATATCACCATAGTATTGTTGTCAAAGTTGTGATACAATTGAAATTTGATGTTGTATAATAATACTATGATATTGTATAACAATGATTGAGAGCTATTGTTTTCTCATTGTTATGGCTACGGATCTTAAACAACGATGATGATGAACTGAACATCTTTAGAATCATTAGAGCACTTGGAAGTGATGAAAATTTCGAGTAATGTTGAAGAACCAAGGACATCAAGAATTTGGATGAGAAGCTACAAAGTTTATTTATTTTTTATTCCATATGTATTGATAGTTTTGTCACTAAAATTGACAAAGGGGGAGATTGTTAGAGCACTGCTCGGTCGAACTCGCAAACGTTTCTATCTCAATCTTGTTTGTCAAGTTTAGTTGCCAAAACTATAAGTCTTGATTTCTAGTCTACTTATAGCTAAGTCTCGGACTAGGATAGTAAGTGTAGTTGAGCTCTAGACTCCACGGCGTTCATCATGCAAAGATGAAGAACTACTCAAGGAACTTGTGGAACTTCATCGACAAAAAGGTATGTGGAGACTTGAACTTATCTATCACTTAAAAGTCTATCTATTCTATCTCCTATCTTGAGAAAAAAGTCGTATTGCTATATAGACTTCGATTATACACATTTTCTATTTCGAGCTGAGTTTATCTCCTATCTTGAACCCGTACGTGTACTGGCGGTTGTTGGAAACCGGGTAAGTATGCGTACCCGTACGCATACTAGCGGAAAGTTCACGTCCGTGAATTTATGCTGGAGTTTGAAAGTGAAAACAATCAATCCGGTTACTTAAGTACGCGTACCCGTATGCATACTTAAGGAGGTTACTTTCTAAAATCGGTTTGTTCATGAACTAAAACATTTATATATTAAGGAATGCAATCTTTGCAAACTGTGGCTATAATGTTTATGAATCCATTCGAGTGAATCAAAATCGATTTTGCTTCGATTGTGTCTTGTATACTTCTATAAGATCTAAGCAATTGAACAACTCTCTAACTAGTTCATTTGAGTCATTTGAACTAGTTATGGTAAAGATGAATAAGGTTGATATGAAAGTGCTCATATGGCTAACCATTGGTTAACTATTGTTGAACCAACTAGGTGTACACGTTTAGGAACAGTTACCCAAACCTAAATGAAGGTGGATTTCATTTGTGTATAACAAGCTAAGTTCGATCTAACGGTTCAAAGATATTAGCTTGAATCTAATCAGGTTTTCATCTAACGGTGAATATTGAATGCTTTGTTATCAAGGTAACTTAGATTGCAAACCCTGATTTGGAGACTATATAAAGGAGAACTCTCGCAACTGGAAACCTAATACCCGTAGAGTCGATTCCCCTTTAACCTTAGGTTTCTCACGAGACCCTGTAAGTTAACGACTTAAAGACTTCATTGGGATTGTGAAGCCAGACCCAACTATTTTTTATTTAGTTGCGTGTTCTGATCTTGATGTTTCTCTCGTGATTGAGTACAATCGTAAGATTGGCTTGAGGTTTATATCTCTGATAGGCAGGATAGAAAAGTAGTCATAAACACCTTCGTCTCATCGTTTTTGATTCCACAATATCTTGTTTCGCTAGTCGATTAAGATTATTGTGAAGTGATTGATATTTCTAGGTTGTTCTTCGGGAATATAAGTTTTGTATATCAATTGGTTCCTGTTCACCTTGATTTATCAAAAGACGGAACAAAACTCGTAGGTATTTCTGTGGGAGACAGATTTATCTATTCTTATAGACTTTTCTGTGTGATACATATTTGTTTATCAAGTCTTCGACTTTGGGTCGTAGCAACTCTTAGTTGTGGGTGAGATCAGCTAAGGGAATCAAGTGCATAGTATCCTGCTGGGATCAGAGACGTAGGCAGCGCAACTGTACCTGGAATCGGTGTGAGATTGATTGGGGTTCAACTACAGTCCAAACCGAAGTTAGTTTGTAGTAGGCTAGTGTCTGTAGCGGCTTAATACAGTGTGGTGTTCAATCTGGACTAGGTCCCGGGGGTTTTCTGCATTTGCGGTTTCCTCGTTAACAAAACTTCTGGTGTCTGTGTTATTTCTTTTCCGCATTATATTTTGTTATATAATTGAAATATCACAGGTTGTGCGTTGATTCGATCAATTGGTAAATCCAACCTTTGGTTGTTGATTTAAATTGATTGATCCTTTAACATTGGTCTTTGGTACCGTTCAAGTTATCTCTCTTGTATTCAATCGGGTTCGAAAATTATATTTGTTTGATTGCGGATTGAATTGAGAGATTGAGATATAAACTCTTTGATATACTTTTTATAAGATTGAGTCTAACTGTCTAGTTGATTCTCTTGTAAGTATATTGGAGTTAGTCCATACAGATTGCTAAGCGAAAATATTGGGTGAGGTTGTTAGACCCCCGCTTTTTCAAGAACTTTTTAACCCTTGGCTATTACATCATACATATACACGCATCCTGAAATAACATTTAGAAAATAAAATGTTTTATGTTTTTAAATTTTTATAATCCCTATGTTAAATTTTATTTACTTCTTAATCCTTTACCAAAGGAAACTCAGAACTAGCCAAATTTTGTTAATTTTCTATGTTGTTTTCAAAATCTAAAACCTTAGATGGGTTTTTATTTCAAAACCTCGTAGAACCTCTACACTCACGGTATAGGACATATAAACATGTAAGAGATTTCTCACGGCCATCTCAGGTTGACTCATTTTCTAAAAGAAAGGGAACTTTCACGTGACCATCAATGAGTTACTATAGAAGAGCAGTTGTCGATTTTTCTTCTCACCATTAGACATAACGAAGATAACAGAATGTCACAAGAAAGATTTTAACATCCCGGAAAAATTATAGGTAGATGCTTCGATGAAGTATTGAGAGATATAATTGAACTTTCTAAGGATCTCATAAAAACCTCATTGTTTTTCTGAGACTCCAGTTGAAATCCCCAACAACTCTAGATATTAACCATGATTCGATGTACGTCAGAATGTTGATGTAGATGGTATCTCTTATAGCGTTTTCTTGGCTTTTTTTCCCCATTTTTAACTTATATTGTATATATCCATACATATGTTGAAGGATTGCATTGGCGCTATAGACGAAACTCATATTAAAGTTATTGTACTACTCACTCACACAAAAAACACCTTACTTCAATATGAAAGGAAACATAACATGGTTAAATTATGTTTGGAAGGCACATCCGGAGGTATATTTATGCTCAATACCACGGCTTGAAAATACTTATATAAATTACCACGAGCTTTCCAATATACTGGAGCCGGGTATTATCTAATTAGCGAATTCCAATTGTGTCCCAAAGAATCTGTCGCACGTATGTCGCAGTTCAATGGCCCATATAAATCTGGAAAGTACTGCATTTTACCATACCGTTTCTCTCTCTTCAAATATTGGGATTGTATCTCGCAATAGATCCTTCAAACCCTAGTTCTTTTGGTGCAAATTATACCACGACATAGGTGCTTTCACCCATCAAGTTCATTAAATGTAAGCTAAATTCCATCCCTACCGCGACCGCAACTCTAAACACCATAAAATTTACTGGAAGAGAATGAAGGAATTTGGTTCGAAAAAATTAGATTTTCAGTCGAAATGCAAAAAAAAAAATGCGTTGAGCAAACAAGTCTTTAAGAATTTATAATAAGATTAATACATAAAGATCGGAGAAATTGGTAAAATGAATAGATTTTGGGTTGAAATGACAAAAATAACCTAATTGAGCAAACTGGCTAAGAAATAACATGATAACCACCAAAAATAATTAAAATTAACAACTATATAAGCATTAACAAGTCTAAAATAATTTATATTGTTATTAATACACAATATTGAAGGAATTTGGTTCAAAAAGAATAGATTTTGGATCGAAAAAGAAAACTTACTAATAGAAAATGAATAAAAAAAACATACTAATTACACCACTAGTTGAAATTAACATCTAATGTTAGCCTTAAAAAGTATCAAAGAATACTTATTGAAGATTAATACACAAGAGTGAAGGAATTTGGATCAAAGGGAATAGATTTTGAGGCGAAATGACAAAAAAGAATCTTATTAAGAAAACTTTAAACTCCACTAACAATTGATTCTTACAACCTCTTTGCTCCTATTTAAGTGTTTTTCCGTGATTTTTTTTAAAAAGAAATCTTTAATCATTCGGTTGATTATTGCTTGTATTTTTTTGGTATGAAGGTGAGATTCACTGTCATTCTTCTTGGTTTTAAGTTGTTTTGACATAACCAGAATAACTAACCATGAAATTCTCACAATTTTACTTAGGGAAGTGAGTAGGAATCATGGATCTATACGGTATTAGATTTACTGTGTAGTAAAAGATTAATTTTTATTTGTAAACAACACATCATTATTGGTGTTGGTGTCGTAACATGTTGGAAATTAGCGTAGTAACGTGTTGCAAACGTATTGCGGTTGTGGGTTCCACCCCATCCCCACACTCACCCACCCACTTCTTCTTCGTATTATTATTATTGTTATGAAAAACTAAGGAATAATAATAAAAATAGGGAAGAGGCGTCACGGTTTCGGGCTCACCGACCGGCCAGCCATGCAAATTGATGATCCTTATTATTATTATTATTATTATTATTATTATTTTTTATTTTTTTATTATTTTTTATTTTTATTATTATGAAGGGATGCCACAAGGGACTTTTATTGAAACCAAAGAATAACAATTACACAGGAACGGGAGGGAGTCAGGCTACAATCTGAGCACCAACACCCTTCTGGATAGCTAAGCCTACTCTATGAAAACGTAAACCACCCACTTTGTTATTCGCGTCATAGTTGACTAAGCAGTTCTTTAATCTCTTCAACAAGGCACTGAAGTCGTCTCCAAGCTCGCCTAAAGTCGAAAAGGCCAAGGCACACAAGTTGTAACCATGGATCCTGCACGTGTCCAAGTACTTGCTGCGTTTTCGGTTGGTTGCTGCAGAAATGGCATGTCCTAGAGTGAAGCTGTGAATTCCTCTTCTTGAGAAAGGTGAAACCCCAGTTACGTCAAAACAGGTGTCTTTACCATTCTCCCAATTGCATATGAGAATATCTGCAGGTTTAAGAGCATTATCATTGTCGGACGATAAACCCAAGGATGCTTCTTTCCTAGACGCAACACCATCCCTATAGCAAATATCCAAAACCACCTCTCTTACCAAATCATGAGACCGACTTCACTTGCACAATGGAGGGCATGGTCTCCAAATATGTCCATATCTCGCCCACAACAAGAGCATATACAATCTTCAGGGAACATAGGAATGCCCAGCCGGTATTGAGCCGCAGCTCTGAACTGTCGCGGGCCTAACGTCTGATTAAGTCCGGGAATATGAATAGTTTTCAGCCAGTCCATCGCGTGTGCAACCTTGTTAAATTGCCACAATATAGCGTTTCTTGGTGTTAAAGTATACTTAGATGGTAACTCGCGCTTAACAACTTCAAAAAACTTTGTTGCCAATGCTTTCATGGGCTGTGGGGCAGCAGAAGTAGTGTTGAAAAACGAGAGACCACAGAAGTTCATGTACCTATCGAGAGCGAACTGATAATTGTGACTCGGGGTTGAACTGTCCGTGGAGCCTGGGATGACACCCTGCAACTGTTGTGTTTGAATGTGAGATGCTAAGTAGTAGTAATAACTGGTGTCGTCCATAGTATAAACCCTCCATCTGAAATGGGTAAAGTAACAAGTCGTTGTTGGAGTTCACCAAAGCCTGCTCCATCCCCTGTGACTAATTGCCGTAGGTACTGAAAAAGGTGCTGATCGTAGTGCTCGGTAGGTGCCTGCAATACTTGAGGGTTGGTGGTGCGTAGAGTGAAGTATAAACGGGAAACTTCGGTGTAGTTACGGAGAAGCAATAGTTCACTATGTGGATCCTGAAGTTTCTTGACGGAGTTCATTAGGTGGATGGTTTTGTCAACACGAAGCATGATTAAGTCGCTGCTATATTGTGTGTCGAGACTGACAGGGCCACCTAACTACTTTACACCCTTTATAGGTCTGCCTATATCGGTAGGTAATACACTATCCATAACACTTCTCGGGTCAGTGGAAGGCCAGAAGATTTCCGTCTTCTTAATGTTTAAGTGTAACCCACGCTCAGCTCCTTCTTGGCGAATAATTTCCAGGGCCTTTGACACCTCTAAGGTATCCCCAATAATGGTTCCGTCGTCAAGATACCATGCGTGCATATCCAACGAGCACTGAGTGGAAATGTTATGAACAAGAGGATGCAACACCAATGCGAACAAGAGAGGTCCGAGGGGATCTCCTTGTTGTACACCTCGGGCAGAGGATAGGATAAACTCATTATAATATAGTTAAGCAGGTTGGGCATAGCAGAATTCAACCCACCAGGCTATACTAGGGCACCTGGTTTTAACTTCTTTGATGAGGATTGATCTATCGACCAAATTAAACGCATTTGAGAGTCTACCAGCATCATAGTAAGGTTGGTATGTGTACTTTTGAGCTCCATCAATGTGTTAGCAGCGTGTAGGATACTTTCGCCTCCACAGGGAACCCCAACCCCAAATTGGTAGTCGCCTAGGTAGCTGGCCATTTCTCTTCCCACTGCGGTTGCAGCAACTTTCGAACAGAGCCTACGCCAGATTGTCCCAACTGCTATCGGTCTAAGCACGCCATCAGGCTTGAATAATGGCGTTAGAGGGGCGCTGGCGACATACTTTCCAAGAACTGCAGGGAAAGAGCCGGCTAGCCACAGATTAGCAACACCGGCTATGGATATCAGAAGGTCTTCGGAAACTGCTGCGGCAGGGCCACTCAACACATCGAGTAGGTGTTGATCCCTGAGGCCATCTCTGCCGTAGGAGGTACCTTTAGGGAAACTCCTTATGGCTTCCAGCACGGACTTGCTGGTAACAGACATAGGTGTAGCTGTAATGCAGTCTGTGGGTATAACCGGGGGAGGTGCGGGTGGATGTTTGGCTTGCAGATCATGTAATGTGGCTGGATTGGATGGTGCTACACCATTATAAGAGAGAATTCTAATGGCGGCTGTATAATGCCCGTTACTAAACTTCTTCCTGCAAGCTTCAACGTTGGTTTTCCGCTTCTGCGTATATGCCTTCCTGGCTTTCTGAATCTCTTTATGCACCTGCAGAATCTGTTGAACCAACACAATACATCCCTGTGGTTCTCTCCATTTGGCCAGGGCTTGATTAATTATTATTATTTATTTTATTTTTATTATTATTATTTATTTGAAAAGCAAATAACTTTATTATTATTATTATTTATTTTATTTTATAAAAAAAACACCCACTAAGGCATTTTATTAGAAAAACAAATAAGGTCTTTTACACGTCGGTAACAGGAAGCCTAGCAACAAGCTGGGCTAGGCTTATTATTATTATTAGGAAGTTCTTTTCGGTTCTTCTTAAAGAAGTTTTCAAATATCAAATCCAAACCAAACAGATAACTCAACGAACTGGACCCCCACCGGATTAACCAACACAAACTCATTTAATCGCAAAATTGTTATATAACAAAAAAGAATACAAATCGAAGGGCATATTTATTATTCCTTATTCTGGCTTCTCTATTCACCGACCAATAGTTTATTCACATTTCACATTTGTCTTTCACAAGTCACATTTGTCATCAGTCTTTCACACAGTTCCTCTCTTCTAGGGTTTGCTGCTTCCTATTCTTTCGTCTTCTCTTTTATGGCCGATCCCGTAGTTAGACAGCTTGTTGAAGCTTTAAAGAAGCTAGAACTTGTAGAGACTTCAAATGAAGGATCATCAGCACCTATTTACACAGGTTTTGAAAAATTTATTGATGGAGTTAAGGTGGTTACAGCTTCACTGCAACAGAAGTTGTTACTAGTAAAGGAAGTGGTTGGAGCTCAATCATCTGAAAGTGGTGCTCAAATTATCCGATGTCGGATGATTCTAAATAACCCAGATAATTAGATTTATGATTATACATAAGAACAAAAAAATGAAACCAATATGAATTCAGATAAAGAGTAATCTATGAAATATATGTAATTCAAATAAAGAATAATAAACTATATGTTTTTGTTGTATCGGTAATTCGGTATAGATGTTCCTTAAATAAATATCATCGAAATTGACTTATCTAAATTCAGACATTTAGACAAATAAAAAAGATTAGCTTTTCTGCACCAAATATCGTAAGATTTGCATCATAATATCCTCAATGAAAATAAATAAATAAAATAACTCACAACCTAATATTAAAAAGCTAATTATATGTACAATTTAATAAAAGAGAGCTTTATATGCATTAAATACACAACAAAGCTTCAATTTTGGGAGATTTACCAACTAGTCTATTCGTCTTTATTTATCCTTGTCTTCTTCATCATCACTTTTTCCTCCTCCTCCTCCTCTTTTCATTTACCTTGTGGAACAACTTATAGAGCACAACACCATACCTTACTTCAACACCATTAGGATTTTGGAAAGTCTGATAGATTTTGAAAACTTTATATGCACTTATTTTTTAGAGATATTTATATACTGCATATATTCTAGTTGTACCGGTTTTGTTTAATCTTCAAGTTTCAATATACTCCCTACCTTCAAAACTTTGATAATCACACTGCAAAACAAATAGTTCATGTTGAAGGAAAATGATTTTAAAACAATAGGTAAACAACAGAAACACAAATATTACACCTCGGAAGGTGCATGCCTTTTCTTATGATCAGGCCAGACAAAAAGAACACCTCAACAATGAGAACAACCGAAGCATACTACTGTAACTAACACTAGGTTTATCAGAAACTAACTTCATGTTTTGTATTATAACTATGGTAATACTTCAAACAAGTATAATCAATAAAAGACAAGAAAAAGTATTGGGAGAGATGACCTTGAGACATTATAATGTTGTGTGTGACAATTTTTACACTCTTCCATGCTACTAAAAGAACTAGGCTAGGAGAATGATCAAATTAGTTACTAACACTATCTCTAGCCCCTTACAATCCCTAATAATCCTATATGGGCATACACATTAGAGTAACCCTAACTTCGATGAATTGAAAGTACTCGGTGATAAACTGACAGCCTTTACTAAGTTGCATTTTTCGAGAGGGACTAAGAAAATAAAATAAAATTAAGAGACGTAAAAAATAAGAAAAAACTGAAACAATAAAATATCTCTATTTCCTAAATATTATCTTGGGATGTGTATATATCTATGAAATAATATTCATGGGTTAGATAGTGCTCCCTTACGGAAGTTGTCACGAGGATGACCTCGTCACATTAGGCCTCTAAGAGAATAAGAGAACTAGAATATATACTGCCTTTTTTATTATTTTCATCTTATCTTCTTTGAAAAAAAATCATAGAAAGGTTTTCACCTTCGCCAACCTCGAGTAGAGTAGAGATTTGTGTAATATCAATCCCCTAATCCAAACTGTGATATTTTGGAGGAAAACCGTTCATGTGGGGCTTTTAGCATCACTCTTATATAAGTGTGTCCGGGTGGTATTGTCTCGAGGACGGTGTTTTGAACATGTGACTCAGTATTTGTTTTACCATATTAATGTTTTATAGATATTGTTGTAGATTTTTAATAATCCTGCAACCAAGGTTGTACTGCTCAACCGAGTCAATCGAGTTCTTCGCGACTGACTCGGGTACCGTCTTTTAGATGATACAATCAATAAGTACTCAGACATGCAAAGTTTTCCAATTGAAATGACGAGGGTACCAAGTACACCACAATATTTTCGATATGAATCAATTTAAGACACACCTTGAACAATCTAATTCAGACAAGTACTGTCAAGGAGATTACTTTTCAACAAGGTAACACTGAGTAAATAGAGGAGGTATCAAACCGAACCTAAATATTAGGATCAAACCCAAGTGTTGGATTAATGTACAAGTGTATTTACTTTAATTATAAAGACAAATCAATATAATGTGGAAGTAAATTAAATCACATGACACAAAAAAAATTGTTAAAGAGGAAAATGCAAATGCACAAAAACCTCGGGACCTAGTCCAGTTTTGAATACTCTCAGAATTAAGTCGTCATATAATTAAAGACTAGTACTACCAACTTTGTATAGCTGAGACCAAGTAAACTAACTCCAACTTACTCAGTTCTTTCATTATCCCCGCGCCTACTACATATCTGGTATACGTACTTCAATCATAATATAAAGTCCACTATCTTAAGTTTCTTCACCCGCTGTGATGACTTCTAGCACTCAACTCCCTTGGATCGTATTCTGAAATAATAGACTAATCTATTTTCGGTAACCTCTGTTATCAATCTCACATATCAACAATTTAATCAGAGATATGTTGAGTTACAAATGCTCTTCCATTTAATCAATAAAAACTCATATGTATCGGTTAGATCAACTAAGATATACAGACTATCTGAGATAATCAATCTTAGTTCACAAACTATTAGACTCGGATTCTGAAAAGAACCACCAGATGATAAATCGTCGATCTATACAACAAGTTATAAGACGTCTATCAAGATAAACAAGCTTGTCGGATCCCAGACAATGAAGTGTGCATGCAGTACAATCACAAAGATTGAATAACAATAAAGAAAATCTTCTAATCTTCAAATCTTAAGTCTTCAATATATTTGCACAAACAACTTGATTCGTTTGTGATCGATCATGCACATAATAGAATCTGTTAACAATAATGATCACAAGTCCTATCTTTAGATCTTCAATTAATAAATATCAGATATCAAATCGTTGATCCTTGATCTAGTTCGAGTGACCCTATATCAGAAGATAATGAATCATGAAATAAACAAACTAGGTGCAATAAAGGTTAAACTTTACCGTTAGTCATTCAAAGCAATAATGAAAACTAAAATAAGAATACGATTTAGTTTCCCACTAATGGTACTACTTAAAGATTCTTGTTCCCAAATAAGTCTTTAAGAAGCGGACATAAGATACTTCACCTAATTAGATTACTTTCATCTTCGAGAGAGAATTACGAGAATACTACTAGTGGTATTTCCTCATATTCACTTCAAGATGAAATACATAATCTTCACTAATTATAATGACCAAGGTAGTTTGGACACCAAGGAATTTCCAAAACCGAAAATATGCAAAGATATGCAATAATACCAATTTCCGGGTTTCACTAATTTCAACGTTGTCCAACTAGTATACCGAAATATCTCATGGATGGCAACTCATTATAAACTAGCATACAAGTATACTTTACTAATATATTATCCAGATATAGGTTTTAATTACTGGGAAATTAAAGACATACAAATTCCAAATATCAAAAGATATTATGGAATATTTCGGTTCGGGATCCCACCTTGAGTATCAAGGAAAACACTTGAACATTAAGTAATAAGAGTTTAGCACATGTTCAAAATATTATATCGACATTAATGGACTCTCCATGTTAAACAAAACATATTCTGATATCTATGTAAATCCTAAAGTAATAGACAAATCAAAAACACGTTTTATAATTGGTTAACTCAATAGGGATCTGTCCTTCTATAGATACCAATGTAATGGGTCGGTCCTGCTATAGATCCCCATGACCAGTCCTAGAGTCGATCCTTGTTTAATGGGTCGATCCTATAATGGATTCTTTGATTCATTTTAACTATGGAACAAGTTTCTCAAATGTACTTCCTTAAAATTAAATAATTAAATATAGTTTTCTAGGCATGGAATTAACCCAAAGTGCAACACACTAAACTAGTTACGACTTATCAAATAGTGTTATGTCGTATTTACGAAGTTCAAAAGATAAACGTTATACTTTGTAATCCAATATACTAAACTTGTTTGATACAACTAGTATATACTTCCTTGACACTTTGATCATAATATAATGATCAAGTCACCAAATACTAGAGATATATAAAAATAACTTCGTCTGTTATGTTTTTAATATAAACGACTTGAAACAAACGTAGTTAGAAATGGAAACAAGTCAAGTTTGCATTACTAACCTCAAACAGAAGAATGATGTGTACGTTGATGTCGGTACATCTTCAGGTTCTTCAAAGCAACACGAGTTTGTCTCAACATTTCTAATGTCCTAGTATAACCTAATGAAGTTGACTCTAGTATTATAATCAAGCATCTTCGAGTTTTGGAGCTAAAATATGACAACCAAACTTGACATACCAACGCTTGGAGGGTTCAACCAAGCAATGCTCTAACAACTACAATTACATGCTGAGTCATGAGTTCGTTTGAATCCCAACCCAAGTAGCTCGACAGGTTAGGTCCAAAGTAGTAAAACTAGCTTCCAAACATCCTTTGTGAGGTGAAGAAACCATACAAACTTAAAGGCCAAAGGTGGAGGCGCAGTACCAATAAACCCAAATATATGTTTCTGCTTTTAGTTACTTTTTCAGGGTTTTTTTTTTTAATTTGTTGTTCTTTCATGTCATTTTTTTACAATTTTTTTATCTCTTCAGAAGAAGATGACCCAAAGCAACCGCTCAAGCGTGAGGATTTAAGCCACGTAAAAAAACTTAAACAAAGTGTTAAAATGAAAGTAACTGGTGTATAGTGATGAACAAAGCATAGAAATTAAAGAACAGTAAATGAAGTCATACTAAACACGACTATTTTTCTTTTCCGATTCATAATGTTGAGCCGAAAGGTCCCCTTAGTCGGTGCTAAAATGTAGTTGATAAAAAGCTAACAATCACACCCAAGTAGATATAAAATCACTACTAAGTTAAAACATAAGTAAAAAAACATGAAAGAAAGAATTTGCACTTCATGGATAAAACATTTAATTCAGACCTTGGGGAGATCAAGATGGAATCCTTAGATTTGAGGCTAAGACTACGTATTTATAGACATAAGGGGCACCTCCTCGGTGATCAGGTGCTCCTCAAGGGAGTATATTATCTAAGTTACATACATTCTAAAGTATTCCTAGGCTTGGCCTTGGGTTTAACACATATACTTAACATTATTTGGGCTTGGGAGAGGGCATATGGAATATGGTTTCCACACATGATATTCTTATCTCCCGTTGCATGGAAAGAATCTCTCGAATCAATAATCCAAGACTCATTTTGCTCGTCCTCAAAGAGTAGTAGAAAACTTTTTGTAATCATTTTCTTGTTATCAACAAGGACCTTCACCAGTTCTGTAACTGCAACTACATTGATTTCTTCTTAATTAATTTTGTTTTCACCGTTGTTAACACTATTGTTTCTTTGGAAAACCATGCTTGAAATTCCCTTCTTTCTTACATGCCCAACACTCCGTTATAACTCTAGGTCGGGATTGAGATCTCTCCTTAGACTTTCCTCTAGACTTCAATCTATATTTGTCATTGTTTCCTTTTGAAATTCTGTCTCTGTTATCTTGCTGCATGCTTAAGGGCTAAGGCTGAACTTGAAAAACTAGAACCATTGTAAACCTCATTTTACTTTGCTATGATCTTCTTTGCCTATCAACCTTTTTGGCACATCATCGAGCTTCAACTTCTCACTCTTAGGAGAAATATATTATATAGACGTTGTTATTTTCTCCCAACTCTTTTTGTAATGAGACAACAACCGAGTAAAGCTTGGATTTCACCATCAAAAGTAATACTAACTTTTGAAAGTTTAGTAATAATAGATTTGAATTTCCCAAGATGCACGCGCTGAAATCGTTTTTCCTTCATGCATCTTTAGATTAAATAGTTTTTCACACTACATAATTTTTCCCGAGGCGGATGACTTTTGATACAAATTTTCAAGTATATCCATATAAGAGCCTTCATGCTAGTAATCTCTTGTACATCATCGTAAAATTCCTCTCTTAGACATCTATGGTTCACTACCACAAACTTGCGATCAAGAACCAACCATTCTTCATCTTCGAGTGTCTTCTTTTTATCGACTCCACTTAACGAAACACCAATGTATTTTTTTCATGTAGATAGTTTTCCTTCTGAAACTTTCAAAATACAAAGTTCTTCCTACTAAAAGTTTTAACCCTTGCTACCATACTTTCGTTATTATTACTCATAACTCCCACTTCAATTGTTATCAAAGGAAAATCAATAGTCTTTGTTGTTAATAAACCTAAACAACTTTGATAACTTCCAAAAATAATTGTGCCAAACTTATGCTCTACTACTAGTTGTTAGGAAATATAAAGTAACCGATGCACACAATTCTTTGAATCTAACAAACCGCTATACTCTTGGATCTTGGAACGTTATGATGAATAATTACCAAACCATAGGCAATAACAATAAACAAGAAAGTAAAATCAAACTTATAAGACGCAAGATTTGTAGTGGTTCAACAATATATACAATGTGTATATATTGTCTACATCAACTTTGAGCCGGACCAATTGAAATTCACTATGAAGAAATCGATCACAAACGTATAACACCTTCGTTGGAGTTCCTGCAAACCCTTATTACACCGCAGCAATTACCCATGATAATTACCTTGTCACTTGCTCCTCGCCAATTTGCACTCACCACAAAAAACCTAACTTTTCTCCAAAAGCTAATACAAGAAATCTCTCACAATCTCTCTACATTCACACACACTCCATACATCCTAATACCTATTTATATAGGTTACAAACTTGGCTTTTAAGAGTCACTAGCTGCTTAGGGAACCCCTTCTACAAATAACGAAAAACATAAAAAATGAAGTACACATTAGGTTCATGAACCTATAATTCGAGTTCACTGACCTATTGTAAAAATAATTCTTAGAAACTTTTATACGCACATGCGTTCGTGAACCATAACTTAAATTCATTAACCTATTACGATAAAAGTCTTCAAGAATTTTCTTTTTCGTTTGGGTTCACAAACCCCTGAATTTGAGTTTGAAAACCTCTCTCTAAACCTTCAATTTCCTACAATCACTATACCCGACGAGCAGCCGTCTGACTTCGATGTCAGATTGCCCATCCCATAGTAGCTCCATAATTGTCAAATCTGTGTGTTTTCCAACTCCATTTGACAATTTGGACTTGTCCTCATTATACAAAAGAAAAACAAGCCAACCAACAAACACTCCCCCGGTTGTCCTCATTATACAAAAGAAAAACAAGCCAACTAACCAACAAACACTCCAGAGCTTGGAGGTCTCATAAAAACACCTCTCATCTATATCCATCTAGGGGCAGGATATGATGACATAATTATATTGACATTATCATGACATGGTAAGGATGTTTTTTCTACAAAGTCCAAGCGACAATGAAGTTGAAGCTAATTTTTTGGTGATATATTCCTTTTATAAAGCTCTATGCTCTAACCAAAAATGAGAATATTCCGAGACGTGAGACTATAAGACTGTCATCTACCATTTTGAATATCAACTTTAGAAGATTAATGGTAGGAATTAAAATTTATGGATAATGAAGTTTCGTATTTTGAATACTCTAATTTTTGGTAGGAATACAAAGCTTTATAAGAGGAACATGTCACCAAAACATTAATTTTAAATTCGTTGTTGTTTAGGTTTTGTATAAAATGACACCACTGTGTCATGATAATGTCAGTATTATCATGTCATCGGATCCTTCCCCATCTAAAAAAGACTTATGTATCCCAAAAAAAAAAAAGTGAAAAAAAAAAGGCGATAAGGGCTAGCCTCTTTTTCCAGTGTTCTAAACTGTTTGACCAATAGCACTAGCAGCAAGCAATCGAGGTACAGAATCAATCCGCATTTCAAACTTCCAAATTCGTCGGTTGCGTAACGCATTGATTCCAAATTTCAATGACCGTTATTGACGGCCGGATTAAAATTATATCATTCGACACTTTTTTGCCTTTCCCTTCCCCATCTCTGTCTCCGTCTATCTTCCATGGTGTGATGTTAAAACACTTTTACAACATCACAGAGGAGGAGAAGTCGGTCTTTTTCTGTCCACCACCAAACCCTTCCTCAGCAGAAGAAAGACTCTTCGTTCAAAATTATTTATTTATTTATTCTAGGGCATCATCGTTCGTTTATGAAAATCCAACATCCGAACCCTAAATTGATAAATTATTGAAATCTAATTTAATGGATTCTTCTTCTTCTCTGGGTTTACTTAACCAGGGTGGGGCTGGTGGTGGTGTTGATATCTTTGAGATTTACCAGCGATATTGTGGTAATTTTTAAATTAAGTTCTTTCTCACTCTTTCTGTTAACTGATTGTGTATGTTTTAGGCTTTTAGCTCCATTTCTTGTTTTAAGGGGTGTTCTTGAATATTAGATGCTGAATGTTTGATGGGTTTGTTAAAAGGAATGAACTTGTTTGAAAAAGATTGGACCTTTTTTGGTTGTCTGTTTCTTACTGAAATTTTTCTGCTTCTTGTGAAAAAGATTAGACCTTTCCTGGTTGTATGCTTTGGATTTAGGCATTAAGCTTAGGAAACCCATTTTGTAGTTGATGTTTTGGGGATTAGTCTTTAAACCCAACAATGATGGAAGGGAAAATCTGAAAGTAAGTATGTTTAATTCATGAAGTTAGTTGGATGATTAGCATATAGGTTTGTTTCGGCAGATGGGCATAGTGTTAAGGATTGGTGTTGGGTTACTAGTAGCGACCAGACATATTGATAGAACATGATACACTGTCTTCTGTACACCGGCTTCACTATCACTTCCGGAACATGTATAGTCTTAACTGAGAGATAGAACATTAGTGCTTTTGGAAGATTGACAGTAAATCGAACATGTTTCAAGCAACCTCTATCTGTAAGAAGAATCTGTTGCCGCAGTTAAGGGTCCTTTTTCATACAAACCTGTGTTTGGATGATTATGTGGTGTCCACAATGTTTCTTTGAAGTGAACTGATTGCGGGCGCCAATTAAGTGTAAGTGGTCTCCACAGTTGAGGATGTCTTGCAAACATTTTGTTATATCTCTACTGATTTAGATAACAATTGGTTTTGGTCTTCTATATATGATTACGTTCTTGTCATACTATTAATTGATATATTGCATCATTAATGTGAAGTGAGTTGATTCTCTGTACTGCCTTCTGATGATGACACTTGGTAAGTGAAAACACTTCAGTAACGTGTTGGAATTTTCAATGTAGATATTCGGGCAAGAAGTGATCATGCTGGCTCAAGAGAGGCACTGGCTCAGCTTTTGAAGTTGGTGGAGTTAAGGGGGCAAACAAGGTGCAAATGTGTTCTCTTTCTAAGCACTTTGCGCAACATCTTTTACAATGAAGTTGTAGATGCCTGTTTTTATGTTCACTTCCTTTTTGGTTTTGGGTGGCTTAAAGTCTCGTGAAGGGCAGTAATTTTTTAAGGGTTTTAGTTTGGGATACCTTGGATACCTGTCATTGGCAGCAGTTTGATCTATTTTCCTATGGTATTGCATGTTACAGAAGAAGGCAGGTATCCAGGAGTATTTTCAGATGAACCATATGTAGGTTCATAATTGGTCGCATCAAGGCAATCCTGACCTAGGTTCACTTCGTTAGTTGTTAATATTTGGCCCTCACTGAGCTGAGGGTCTCCAGTTGAGTTCAACATCAGATACCGATTTAAAATAAAAATTCCTCATACATACTGTTTTAAGCTATAATAGAACTTCTTTTCCTCAATGCCTTAGACTGCACTAGTTTACCATGATTACTTTGGGCGCAATCATAGTAATTGAAGCATGTAGTTGTAGTTCATTGGATTAACTTTATTTTCATCTTTTGCTGACCCCATGAATTTTTGTTTTTCCTATGGCAGGAATTCAGTTTCGTATGATCTCTCCAAGCTCATGTCACATTTGAACAACATAGTAAGTTAGACTTTCTCCTAAGTTATATTTTAGTTGCAAACATTATCATATGTTATCCAATAATATAAAAGAATTGTGCTTATTGAAGTTCTTCTGGCGTTTCCATTTTAGATAGATTCCAATCAATTTGCTTGCTTCTACGATTTTGTGTTCTTCATTAATCGGGAAAATGGACAGAAGAGCATCAGTAAGTTATCTTTTATATGTTGGACTTGGATATTTTTCTAAAAATCTAGCGAGTCGTTGCTCAATTACTAAATCCGTCTACTTCTTCCTCTTGTTTATCTTCTTGCTGATGTCTCCTTCTCATGTTACTCCATTTTATTTTATTGGAAAAACTTTCAGCTGTAAACAGAGCAACTGCTGCTTGGAGATTAGTTTTGGCTGGCAGATTTCGACTGCTTAACCATTGGTGTGATTTCGTGGAGGTAAAGCATTTGTGTAGCTTTTTAAATGATCATCTTTTTTTGGACAACAAAGGAAGTTCTTTCTTAAAAAAAGTTAACTTGCAAGTAACATTCACTACATGGAGGTCACCAGTTTTCTGTTAATTAGTTCTAGTTACACAGACATCTAGTCCTTTATCTTTTTGTTCATGTTGAGGCATTCCTTGTGTACAACATCCTTACTGATGGATTTTTTTTGTTTGTTCAAAATTCTATCTGGTTTTAGAAAACAAACTATTACCTTCTTTTGAAGCTAAAATGTTAGATGTGGTAGTTCATATTGGAGAACTGATGCTGAAGTGTTCTGACTAGGGAAGTTCACATCAAGCTACTAGGCTAATCAAATTGATCTGCGTTACTGAAATCATGAATTATGGTATAGCAGGATAGTGAAACTTCGTTAATCTAATAACCTCACTAAAATAATAGTTTTCCTGGACCCAATCTGACTCGGGCCAGTTTGATAAATGAATAACCCCAAATTACTAGAATCTTGAGTTCAATAGTATGGTGCCTCATCAAAGTAGGAGAATCTAGAATTTTATCTTGGAAATTGAAAATTATTCATAAATAGCTCAAAAACTTGATAATTTATTTTTATTTCTCTAAATTCATGAATATGTTGGTTCAAGACTATTAAGTTATTGAAGTTTTACCGTAGTTTGTTCGTAGATCTGACATGGTTGTGACAATTATTATTAGTTATTTGTAATAGCACTACACAGCCTATAAACTTATCTGTCAAATGTTTCATCCCTTTCAAGTGCATCTTCATAGAATTTGTAGGTATCACATGAAACAAGTTTCTGACCCCTATTTGCCTTTCGATGAGTGTTTCGTTTCTTACTAAAATCTTTTCATGGTGACCAATTTATTTAATTTGAAATCAGAAACACAAAAAGCACAATGTTTCAGAGGATACGTGGCAACAAGTTCTGGCCTTCAGCCGCTGTGTAAATGAAGATCTGGGAGGGTATGATCCTAGAGGTATTATTTTGTGTTTAGGCTTCCTATTTATTGACAGTTTCTCTGCTTAGTCAGAACTGCCTGTTTCGTGTTCTTTTATTTTGTCAAATGGTCAATGGTCGCCAGATATCTGTTATACTCTACCCAAAGCCGTACCTGCTTATGTCTTTCCTTTCTACGTTATAGTATGCCTAATCGAATGCTAGGAATTGGGAACATAAGCAATGCAATCTCATCAAAGCTTGTTGCAAATTTTTCATAAACAAACTGGACAGAGTAAGCTGGTCCTCAGACTGTAACTATCGTTACATGACGTTTGCACCTTCTTTTGTATCGTTTGTGGAAGCTGGTCCTGTCCACTTGTGAATTTGAACTATTTTATTGGGATATGTCTAGAAAATATACATACTTTTGAAGAGTATATCAGAAAAGCAATTATGGAATCATTTACTGTATCCTTTTTCAGGTGCTTGGCCAGTTCTTATCGATGATTTTGTGGAGCACATGTATAGGTATGATATTATTTTCTGTTAATCACTCTTCACTTTGTTTTTATTTTCTTTCTTTTATCTGATCTTGCTGCTAGAATTTGGAGTATATTTCTTTTCTTATTTGTTTCTGATTTTTTATTTATTTTGTAGGATCATGGTGCCAAACGATAGCAGTGGCAGGAATCTTAGTTGCAGCCCTCGTGGTCCAGGAGCCCCAACGTGGATACCCGACGATACCCTTCCTGGTATGCATGAGAGTATACGATTTCAGATCTATGTCTTAGGAGAGAAGCATGAGTGAAGCATGTATTTATTTTGATTTAGTATGTCTAATGTAGTTCTCTTACATTGAAGGGCTGAAAGTATTTTCCGGATCAAAGAGGAAATTTCGCATGTACTGTGATAAATATGAGGTACCAGTATCAGCCGAATCTTCATCTATGGACTCTATGGATTCAGAGTATTCTAAAAGGAGTAGGGAGGAGGCTACTTCCACCGTAAGCAAGGAACGTGAAGCCTGGGAAGGAAACCCACCAGGAAATGATTTGGAAATGGTTAAGCAAAGTGGCTCCTTGTCTCTGCACAATTCCGCACCATGTGCAGTTGAAAGTAGTCTGGCGATGGGTTTTGCTGGTCTCTTCACTGCTGGATCTTGCTCTCCATTGGATAAGAAAAACCAAAGCTCGTTACAAGTAGGTGCTTTCAACTGCAATAGGGGATCATAGAAATAGTATCCAGAGTTGAAAATGTGTCGGACACTTATAGATGTGATTGTAGTGGTTGAGTTCGTTTTGCACAGTCCCAGTTGGTTTATGTTCCCTTCATTTTTTTTAGACGAATAGATTCTCCGTGCCTTACTCTGAAGCACCCATTTTGAAGATAATTCCTACAAGGGGTGAAGAATAACAGCAGTGATTTATTTAGTTTTGTTTATTTTGGAATGCCATTGTTTTCTTCAGCGTTATGTGACGGTCAAAAAACAAATTCAGAATGTAATTAGAGTTGGTGGAACACATTTTTTCCCAGAAAATTACTGAAATTCATTTCAGTCATTGCCATTAGTTCATAATATCATTTTTTTCCCAGTTACATTTACATTTAGCTCTTGTTACTGTAAAATGAGAAATAAGAAGACAGAGCAGATGGTCCATAACATTTTATTAACTGAAGCAACATTTATACAAAATTAGAAAAAAGAAAGAAAGTGCAGGAGCGATAACTCTCCGCTGCAGGTAAAAGAACCATTAAAAAGGACGAAATCTATCTCTCTAACTGCAAAAGAAAAATGACAATTTGAGGATCTTTGCTAACTCGACTAAAACTATTTTGGATGTCCATCCCCTTTATTCAACTTTATTAACACTAAGAGGTGGAGAAGAGAGGAGAAACAATGAAGATGTCTCAATATTTACCAAGAAAACCACGTTTGGCAGTTTTTCATCAGAATGTATTTCTCGAGGACTAATGATTCCCCGTTGTGCCAGCTGACTTGAATTACTGGCAGTAAACACAGATATAACCAGCTTGCAAATTTTCCACCAAGAAACTACCACTGGTACTTGGCAGCAACGAGGACCTCCTCATAATTTTGAGCAGCACTATCCCAACTCAGATCCTGCATCATTCCACGTTTCTGAATTCCCTTCCAACTTTCCTTGTACTCCCGATACGTGAGTAAGCAATTCCCCATTGCATGTATAAGCTGATCAGCTTCAGCCCTACCAAAGGTCCACCCCAACCCTGACTCATTATAAGGATCAAATGGGTGCACAGTGTCTCTAAGCCCGCCTACAGCATGAACAACAGGAACGGTCCCATAGTTCATTGCATAAAGCTGGTTCAGTCCACAAGGCTCGAATCTTGATGGCATGAGTAGAATGTCAGCCCCGGCAGTGATTCTGTGAGCCACTTTCACGGAAAATCCAACCCATCCTCTAACCTTATCCCTATATTGGCCTTCAAAATGCTTAAGCATGTCTTCCAAATCTGGTCTCCCGGTTCCTAACATGACCAGCTGTATATCCTGATCCACCATCCACGGCATGGCCGCCGCGATGAGATCCACGCCTTTCTGGTGATCTAGTCTCCCGATGAAACCAATTAGAGGAACATCTTCGCGAATCGGCAGGCCAAGCTCTTCCTGCAGTGCTGCCTTGCATCTGGCTTTGCCAGTATGAAGGGTCTCTAGAGAGTAATTAGTGTAACCATCAGATTTAAGGTGAACATCCACTTGTGGGCTCCATTCTGTTGTATCAATCCCGTTTACAATTCCACTCAGCTTCCAATGGTTATCATTTATAATGCCATCCAGACCCCAACCACCTTCTTGTGTTTTAATCTCCCAGGCATAAGCATTACTCACAGTTAATATACGGTCAGCTGTTTTCAAGCCAGCAGCAAAGATATTGAAGTGATCGCCACCCAGTGGGTCATACAACTTGAAATGGTCTAAGTAATGTCCAGGAAGATCCACGTATTTGAAATCGTCAACAGGACCACGACCCTGGATGAAAGGTGATGATAAACAATTGGTTACAACATGATCTTCGAATGTCTAGGCCTTGCATGCACCAAAATCAGAAAAGATTTTTTTTTGTAGCCCCTCAGATGGGAGTTATCAAATGTAAAAACCTCACTTTCCATATGAGAAACTAGGTAATTCTCGTAACCTATTTAGTAAATACTTAACTAAAAGTACAAACAATGCTCTGAAAGACAAGAGTGAATACCTGGTGTGCTATATTGTGGATCACAAGGACGGACCGAGTAAAACTCATCAAACCATTGTCACGATAATAAGCCTTGAGATATACTGGTAATAGCGCAGTGTGCCAATCATTTGCAATGAAAACCAAATTTCCGTCTCCATAGCAGACCCCGCCACATGGAACATGCCAAGGAACCTGTAAAGCAATCTTCCAGATCAAAACTAGCATTCATATTCATGGTATGATTTCGGACATAATATACCATCAGTTAAGTACCACTATTTCTTAATAGGCTAAAGCAACAATCACTATAAACTGCATCACTGTATAAATGTCACCACCAAACATAATGCTCCACTTCACAGATTATAGCTGATTTGCATACTTCGGCTATAATTCATATCTGTTTCTATAGAATCTCAATTTATGATTTAGTTTTAAATTATACCTCAACAGCTGCCTTGCAGAAGAGAACCATTCGTTTTAAGATATCCTGTAACAAAATGGGAAATAAATTTTTTGAAAATTTGGAATGTAGACATAAAAGAATGCAAAAGGTTAAGATGGATGAACAAAAGGTTGAGTTATTAGACTTGGATAAAACATCTTGATCAAATGACATTTGAGCTTCAATGTTAAATATAAACTAAAGGCTAAAAAGGAATACACTGTAGAAAAGTTCATCGAAGGTGAAAAAGATCTTACCTCCCGCTTTCCTCCGTATATATTATGCTCAATATTTCGAAATACTGGGCTATCTATAAAAACAAAATCAACACCATCAATGTAGGCTTGGAAGTAGTTTACCTCCATATTCTGCACAGAAGAGTGAATTAAACAGTTATTTCGTAGGCTATTATGCTTCAGAAGAAAGCCATATTACAGCTAATTGCTGCATACCTGCCCATCTACTGTATACCTCCTGCGGATTCCTGTGTGTTCAGGTTCAGCATAGTTTCCATAATATGGCGCCACAACCTGCAGGACAACACAACAAGGAGATCTTCAGTTCCTTATGATATATGTATAATTTTCCGACATATTGTACGAGTTCCAGGATAACAAAGTAAAAGTCATTATCAGTTGGTCACATAGATGCCAACTCGGTCATAATATAAGTAAAAGACATGATTTGTATTTTTTCCAATCCAAAACCAGGATAACCACTGCAACAAATTGAATAGTGCTTCAACATTTTCATAGAACATTTTTGCATTATCTTTATTAACAAATTAGTACAAATAAGAATTCTTTTCAGTACTTTATGCTCAGTAAGTTTTGCTTGGACCAGTTATTTGGAAAATAGGATTGTTTTATTTTATCAAAAGATTACCATAACTCTATGTCCGCGCCGAGCCAATGCCTTTGGTAAAGCCCCAGCAACATCTCCAAGTCCACCTAAAAGATGTTAACAAAAATCAGAATCTGGATAATGTGAACAGATTTGCTTAATATTTATATTTTTACTTTTAAGTTGTGTGTTTCAACACTACAGACTGCACAATTAATTCTAGCAAGCAAAGCAATGTATGAGACAGTAGCAACGAAAAAAATCCTAAACGTAAAGCTGCATAAGATTATGATGCAATATCCACTCTCCAAAATCTTGATCCATAGAAACACAATCATTTTTGACAATAACGGCTGGCAGTAATTTGGTAATTACCTGTTTTGGACCAAGGCGTACATTCTGCAGCCACCAATATAATATTCATGACATTAACTCCAGCCAGTGGAGGGGATCCGATGTTTTCTTCTACTGCAATTCCATTGCCTTCACTTTTCGAATCTCCAAAGCTCACATTTCCAACCTCCTCGGCCATTTCTTCTTTCACACTATAGGACTCAGAAGGTTTAAATTGATAAAACGGCACTTTCTCAGACCGATATGTTTCAAAAGAATCAATTGCTTTCGACATCTCTTGGGCATTCTTGTTAGGGGGAACCTGCTCAGTTGGCAATTTCCTCTCAAGCACCTTCTCTTCTTCAACACCAACAGGAATATTAACTTCAGCTGAAGGAGAATACCTGCTAGAAGCAATTCCACTTGCAGATTGCTCATCAATGTCAACTCCGCTAATAACGGGGTCTTGTGTTGATTTATCAGTCCCATCGAAGAATATTAGCTCGTCTTCTGACTGGGTAATACTCTTTCTTATAGAAGACACTAGTTCTTTCCTTTCTGCAATCTGTCAAAAGATAAGGACTTGCAGTGAGGCATACACATCAGAAAAAGAACAAGATGTAACACGAAATTATAGCATTATAAGAAAAGAAAATGTTCATACATCCTCAACTGACATAAAATAAACTACTGAACATTGGAAAGAGAAAGCTATTCATTCGATTAAAAAAGCCTTTGGTAGGACCAGTCCAAGTAAATGAATCTACTTTGAATAGAGAACGGAGAACTAATTATTATGCAAGTGTTCTTGCTGAGATGATTTTGCAAATTCAATTCCTGATAAACTTTGGGTTGTTGCTACCAAAAAAAAGAAGAAGATAAACTTTGGGTTGTAATGAAACTAAACATGGGGGGTTTTATCAACATAGTGAGATGCCTAAGGTTCCCAATTTCTCACTCACTGCAAGATTGAGGGACATATTGTGCCACCCCTAGTAAATACTAAATACGCATGATTAAATGCATGTTTACTACTTACGGTTTTCACCTTAAATTGGAATCCTTATTCCCAAAGATAGGAATTACTAATAATGCTGTTGGAACCAAACATTAAATCGTGAAGATGTTGGTTCAGCTTGAGATTGGAATAACTGAAACCCAACCCGAAATCCAGCTGGGACTTTGGTTCATAACTCATCAAGCAGCATGACTAAGGCAGAGGAACTCTACGGATGAGTATAATGTTATACGACCACCATACTCTCACTCCTACTTAGCTATGTGCTAATCCATCCTTTTTTTTCTCCGGTACGTCTCATGTTGACCTACATTGAGAAAACCCCATAAATCTGACCTCAAGTTAGGCACATACAAGCATATTGGATCCACCAGTGGGTCAATTTTCTTTCTATTAAACGAGTCCCTCCCTTGTTGTTCTAGACTTAGATCACAATACAATTTGTAATACTAGTAAGTCTTTTTAGATCACATTTTAACAGTGTAGATTTAGTGATTATAATAGAAAATGCATCAAATGAAAGGATTAATTAATGTAATTAAAAAGGGGAACCTTCAGAACATAAATAAACAAAGTTAAAGACAAGACCTGTTGAAGCAACTCTTTTTGTAAAGCTAAAACCTTTTTGCTTTTATTAATAGTAGCTTGAATTCTATCCTCAGCCTCATCATCACCTCCATCATTACCACTCTTTCCAATTGCTAAAACCCTTTTGCTTTTATCTCCATTCTCAACCTTCAACAACCCACATTTGGAGCCACCACAACCCAGAAAAGATCTTTCTTTTGAAGAGTAACAATGGAATTTAGGTCTACTACGAGTGTGAGATAGAACAGAGTTCTCCCTTGTTGCCCCAACAATGAAAGAAGGAGGAGATCCAATTGAAGCCATTAGAAAAAAAACCAGATTATGAATTGATGATTGGAGCAAAACCCGGATTAAGAAATGTTGATTGGAGCAAACCCAGATGAAGAAATGATGATTGAAGCAAAACCCAGGAGAGAAAATTGAGTATGAAGAAGAAGAATTAAACGAAAATAGTGAAATTTAAGAACAGCGGCCAAGTTAAAAAACATGGAAAAAATGGATGTGGGTGTGGGGGACTGGGGAGTGATACAAAGTGTCACAATCTTCTTTGTGCCGGAAAGAAATTAAAATGTGAGATCAGATTTTGATGTGGAAAAACTACTAGGAGAGAATTTAAAGGAGGGATTTTGTTTTGGATGAGGAAATAAGAGGCTGACAACAAAGAGTAATAGAAATGAGTGAAAAACAAATCTGACCTTGGAATTGGAAGGAGAAACACGTGGTGACAAATGGATAAAATGAAAACCATATTTTTATTGTTTTTACTCATACATTATTTTTTTTTATAAAATCAATTCATTAATTAATGAAAAATAGAGTTCACAGGAAATGTGTTGGTAGTCTAGTGCATGGTTAGTAATTCTCCGGATTATTCCCGAATGATTCGTGAACGTATCCGAATTGACCGAATCCGAATGATACTTCCGAACTATTTGTACTCCGAACCTAATTCGCGGATTATATGGACCTCACGAATGATTCGCGAACGTATCCAAACTGACCGAATCCGAATGATATTTCCGAACTAGAACTCCCATAGATAACTCTCTGACCAGAGTTCTGTTGATTGGTTTTTGTTTGATTTTGTATATACTTTATATTTAAATACAATTATTCAGTCAAAATTTTCTTTTGGTATTTGTTTAACTAGTGTTTTATGTGTTGATTTTTGTTTAAAGGTCTATAAACTCGTACGTATGCGAATCCGACCTATCCGAATCCGTATAATTCCCGTACGTATGCCGTCCCGAACTACTACCCGTACCCCGAATTGCTAACTAGGGTCTAGTGACAAGCTGACTTCACAACAAATACGAAAGCCGTATCCAAATCCCTATCCGAACCCACCCAGTCATATAAAAAGAAGAAATGTTTCCTCAAATTACATTCCCATGTCTGATGTCTTAGATCATGATTATTCTATCCACTTCTCCATCATCCTTTCTGCCTTTGGAAAATTTTCTTCGGTCTTTTGCTTCTCCCTAAGGTAATAGGGTGGGTGGATACTATAAACGGAAGTCCTTTTACTTCTTAAAAAAAGAAATCTGAAGCTAATAGATTATTTGGATATCAGAAGCAGAAGTCAATCTTTGAAGTCATAAGTAAAAACATTTTGATTCACAAAAAGTGAACTTTTTTGTTTCTAAAAGTCGTTCTAACACTATGTATCCAAACTAATTTCTGACGTTATTGCGTTTAGAAGTCGAAAAACAACTTCTCAAATAGTATCCAAACATTTTATAAAACAGTTTGCTTCACCGGAAGTTATTTTCTTTGCTTCTTGAAATCATTCGGATACACAAATTGGTTAGAAAACTTTAAGTCTTTTTTATTCATCTATCTTACTAGAACAAAGAGATTTCAGTAATATATACAAAAACATATAAATCGTAAACCATAAGTATTTCGACATGTCTACCATTTTTTTCTCGGATAGATCAAATAAAAATTCTTCTAAGTAGGGTAAGAAAAATTATACTCCCTCTGTTTTTTAGGCCAAATTGAAAAAGTGAAAGTATTTTTTTTCCAGAAACGGAGGGAGTATAAAATTCCACAAAAACTATTATCATCAACTTATGACAATTTTTTCTCGTCTTTAATTGCCATCCTATCCACTCCATCAACTCTTTCGGATATCCATCAGGTCTTTGGTTTTTAGAAAGACCTCATCAACTCCTTTCTGGTTTGCAGTTTCTCCTTAATACGCACCTCTTAATATTCTTGACCATATCCATCCTTGTCGGATCTATTCAACTTAATATGTCTGATTACGAATATAGCAATCTCATGATCATCCCAACCTCCTACGAAATCTTGTTTTCCCTTCTCATATGAACCCTTGGAGAGCTATGGGGCCTAAAAGCTTTTATCTTGGAATTTTCAAGGGATTGGTAACTCGGACACCACATACTATTTGTATGATTGCATTCAATGTTATAACCCTGATATTATATTTCTCTCAAAAACCAAACCTCAAACTCCTACAGTATTATCCTACCTTAGAAACATTAATTATCCAAATTACTGTTGTATAGCCTCTCAAGGTCTTTCCGAGATATTGCTTTAGATTGTAAAGATGTTTTTTAATTCCAGATTATGCATTGTCCTTGTCATACTGTTCACATCTTAGTTCGGTCTGGGCCTCGCAATCAGGAATGACTTCTCACCTGTATGTATGCAACCAATAATCCTATTAAAAACCAAAACCGGTGGCACTATTTAATAGATATGAGGCCATCAGTAGATGTTCCTCGGTAAGTAATTGGTGATACTAGTTTTTCTATTTTTGATACGGCAAAACTGAGTTTCGGTGGTGTTACTTCTCTCGAACACCTGGTGATTCGTCAATACTGAATCGGTTAGGCCTTATGGACATTAGGATTTATGTCCGTCATATACTTAGTCCTGTTAGTTCTCTGCTTGGTATAACTCGCAAGTTTTGATATCTCAAGCTTGTTGTTAATGTTAGATGCACAAAACTATATCTTGATTTCTAGTCTGCTAGAGTCAAGTCACGGACTAGGATTAAAATATGGTAATTGAGTATCAGACATAATTGAATAACCCTCGAAGATTGAAGACTGAAGAACAAACGAATACATTTAGATAACTTCATCGACAAGAAGGTATGTGAAGACTGACCAATCCTATTTACTCAAGACAGTTACCATTTTATCTTATGAGACTCTGTCGTGTGATTTTAAAATATTTAATATTTTAAAGAAGAAATTTCGAGTGAAGATTGTCTTGATAAAACTCTCGAAATATGATTCAAACAATGGATGTTCGTAGGTCCTTAACAATCTTAGTTAAGAACAATTTATTGTTCATGAAATATTTTTGTTTCAAGTTGATCATTTGGAAATTGCCTAAGTAATGATATATATTATCTACTAGGGCTTAGCCCGTGCCATAACGGCACTGGAAAGGATATGTATTTCAAATATATCCATCGGTTCATACATATCATAACTGTTGGCAAAAAATCGATCCAGTCGATCCAAGTCCAAATGTTTTTGAGGTGTTGGTTAATAAACATGTCCTTAGCCTCAAATATTTTAATATTATGTCTGTAAGTCATACAATCCTTTAGGACAAACATAGTTAATCATTAACAAAATCCTCAAATTCCTATGGGCCTATGGGTAATAGAACACTACTTCATTCACTTCTTCAAAACAAAGTAGTGTCCTTACTTCGAAAACAAATAAATCATCAAAGGTTGTTTACCAAATTTGTAACAAAACTGAAAACGCAAAATTACTTCAAAATCAATCAGATTAATCTTACAAAATATGTTAGCTTCAGGAATTAGTTTTCTTCTTTTGGTGATATAAATTATTCCAAAGTTACATAAATTTGTGTTTATTCATTTTCCTAAAGTTTAATAATCTGTAATTCTTGATCCATTTCGTTTCTTATCTACTTATCTTCTTTCCATACCTATTACCATGAACTATTTCTCAAGCATGCATAATCACATGAGGTCGAGGAGAAATGGCAGAAACAGAAATCATAACAAAATGGGAATAAAGAGAGATATGAGAAACTAAATCAATTACAATTGATTCGCGTGTAGCCTTGTATATGGTCAATCTTTTTTATAGGTTTCATCTTCTTTCCTGCCCCGACCCGACAAATCTTAAAACCACAGCAGTTGATTTATCTTCTCCCTAGAATAATCTGGCCTTTAATATTTATTTTTATTTTAAAAAATTAAGGAAATAAAGAAAATAAAATGAAAATTAATATCAAATAAAAAAAAATAACCAAGGGTAACTAAATAATTTATCTACCTTGGGACACCTTCTCATCCCACTACCACTACTTCTTTCATTACCACCACCATTATCGTCATCACTCAACCATTCTCACCAACACACCACCATTATCCCCACCGCCGATCCACCAACCCCGCCCACCATCACAACCACCATTAATGCCTACTGATTTAATATAAAATAAATTTATTATGTATTGTATTAATGAAAATATATTTATTTGATTAATTAAAGAAATATTTTATTATGAAATATATCAATAGAACATTTATTATTGAAAGTTAATTAAGCTAATCATTTTACAGCCGTAGATTTAGCTTTCCCAAAAATGAATCCAGAGTATCTTGCGTAAGTTGTCTATCAATCAGATTAATCTTGCATAATCTGTTAGCTTCAGGAATTACTTTTCTCCCTTTGTTGATATAAATTATTCCAAATTTACATAGATTTGTGTTTATTTATTTTCCTAAAGTTTAATAATCTGTAATTCTTGATCCATTTCATTTCTTATCTACTTATCTTCTCTCTTTACCTATTACCATGAACTAATTCTCAAGCATGCATAATCACATGAAGTCGAGAAGAAACGGCAGAAACAGAAATCATAACGAAAAATGCTTTATCTATTACAATTGATTCGCGTGTAGTCTTGACCCGACCCGACAAATCTTAAAACCATTGCTATTGATTTATCTTCTCCCTAGAAAAATCTGACCTTTATATTTATTTTGATATAAAAAAATTTAAAAAATAAAAGAAAAACAAATTTAAAAATTAATATCAAATAAAAAAATTTAACCAAGGGTAACAAAATAGTTTCTCTACCTTAGGACACCTATCTCATCCCACTACAACTACTTCTTACACAACCTCCACCATTAATGTCATCACTCCACCATTCTCACTAACACCCACCACCATATCCCCACCGCCGATCCACCACCCCCGCCCACTATCACAACCACCATTAATGCCTACTGATTTAATATAAAATAAACTTATTATGTACTGTATTAATGAAAATATATTTATTTGATTAATTAGAGAAACATTTATTATGAAATTTTAATAGAATATTTATTATTGAAAGTTAATTAAACTGATCATCTTACGGTCGTAGATTTAAGTTTCCCAAGAATGAATCCAGAGCGTTCTTTATCTTGCCTAAGTTTTATAAACTTTGTTTTATAAGCTGGTTTATAATTTCGCATGTGTCATTGATCAAATTTTAGATAGTGGTAGTAAAAGGTTCTTTGAGACTTGTAAATATTCGAGTTTTTAAATTTAATAAAAATTATATACAAAAATATTAACAAAGTGGGCGAGAGGTACTAGGGCTTAGGATTCCACCAAATTCATTTCTTAAGGTTCAAATAATAATTCTTTTAACAATTATAGCTCAATAAAAATATAAAATAAAGTGACTCTTATTTTTGCCAAGATAGATTCTCAAAATATTAGATGTAAATGTTAAGCATGGGACATCAAATCACCTAAGCTAAGCATGACCCATCTAATCAAATGACAACTAATTAAATCAAATCATAATTTCAATTAAAATTAGTGCAAAAGTCATGAAAAGAATTAAATATAATTACCCAAGTGTGAAATAAGGCTTCCTCCATCGCCCCAATTTTGGGGTTTAGCTCATCATAGTAAACGTGCTCTCAAAATATTTATTTAGGCTCAAAAATGGTTTACAAAGATGAAATAAAGAGAAAATGGTGTAGAACAGGATTTTGCGACGCACAAAAATCGTCACAAAAGGAACGATAAAATACAAGTGTTGTAAACACTGTTGCACAGTCGCTGGAAAGGAGTTGGGAACTGCCGCAATTAAGTGACAGTTTTCAACGACTTTCCTTTACAGGCTTTTGTTCTTCGCGTTCATCAGCAGAAACCGAGTTCTGCAACTTGTGATTTCTTCTTCTCTAGCTCTCCTCAGCTCCCCAAACTCTCGACCACCCTTCCTTGTACCTGGAGCAATCTATTTATACTCCTAATCCTCCTTTAATCCGGCCATATCTCCCAAATAATCTTCATTTATCAATATTATTCTCCACGGCCAAAATTTCCATTTTTTTATCTTCCACGCGTTCTCAGCTGTCAAACTTCCTTATTTATCTTCTTCACGCATCTCTGTAGTGCAACACACTCGAAACTCATGCATTACACGCCTCAAACTCGTGTCAAATTCACTTGAACCCGTGAAAACTTGTGTCCACTGTTTTGGATTGAAACACATTATTAAGCCAAATTTGATCGGAAACAACACCCATACCAGCTTTCTATAGTCATATCACGTCTACCCACTAAGTTTCAGGGATTGAATCTCACTAAATCACGTCCAAACATCCGATCGAAATTCTGCTGTTAATGAAAATATTTTCCCGCCAAAATTCATTTTTTGAATTTGAGAAGAAGATGTCCTCTAATCCTGCACGGGTGTCCCTTTAGCACTTGTCTTATGGGATGCAAATAGTAATTTTTGGGCGTAGATAGTAATTTTTCCGGGGTTCCTCCGACACATTTTTGGGGTGCTTCTGGTGCATTTCTGGGGTGTCTTTAGTACTCTATCCTGGGGTGTAAAACACCACTTTTCGAGCCAATTTCGCCGCAAGAGCTTATTTTTCTAAAAATACCTACAAAGACATAAAATAAAATAAAAAAATACAAAACCGAACACTAACAATATATACAATTGAGATATATTAGAAACAATAATGCGTCTATCATTCATAATGGCACGACCTCCATAATAAGTAAAAGAAGAATTATGTCAATTTTGACCCTTGTCATTTTTTTGTTGGCTCTATATATAGTGATAATTTGTTTCCATGGTTGTTTTTTTAGAATTGCTAGGTTGACCGTAATAGGTGTCTCGAAGAAACCACCGGGTGAAACATGTAGTGGGACCAATTGAAAACCTTTATTATGCCAATGGCAGATACATTACCCTATCATCGTTAAATTTTTCTCGGTTTGTTTTTAGGGAATTGCGGTCAGCCTTTACAATTTTTTATTTATTTTTTGTATTATAACCAGCTTATTTCCACGTAGAGTAAGAATTCCCCACTACCTGACTACCACAGTGACCACTTACACTACCACCACCAGAACCGCCCATCACCACTACCTCATCACCATCATCACCGGCTTCATGGACCACCACGGCACCACCCACAAATACTACCCAATTGACATGATTATTAACTAATTTATTATTTATTTAATGAAAGTATTTATTAGGATAATCATAATACATTTATAAGGAAACATTAATAAAAAATATTTAATGATGAAAGTATGTTCATTAAGAAAATTGTGAGACATTTATAATGAAAGACTAATAAAATATTTAATGAAAGTTCATTCATGAAGATAATTATAAGATATTTATGATGTAAGAAGATATTTATAATGAAAAATTAATAAAAAAATTTAATGAAAGTATATTTATTAAGATAATTATAAGACATTTATAATAAGAGATTAAAAAAGTATTCATTATAAAAAATTAATGATACAATAATGATGTAAACAACAACAACCATCGATTTAGCTTTCCCAAGAATGAATCCAGAGCGTCCTTTATCTAAGCTAAGTTGTCATGGAAATGTTTCGAATTGCTTAAAGAGAGTTTTCAAAACTTTATGAATTCTGGATGCAGGGTAGGTACGCATACCCAGTACGGGTACCTTGTCAATCTGAGTTCGGGAATGGGTAAAGGTACACATACCCAGTACAAGTACCTCAACGAATTGAGTCTGCGAAAGGTTAAGGTATGCATACCCAGTACGCGTACCCTTGGATCCTGACTTCACGGATTGACCATAGGTATATGTATACCCGGTACGCATACCTACCCAGTCTAAAAATAAGCAGAAGCTCAACAACTGTTCTCCAAACATGTTTATATTTGCTACAACTCTCTTAAAAACTTCTAAAACAACGTTGTACACTAAATCTTTATGTGTTTGTGACTCACAGTTTAAGTCTTGAGTGTTAATGAACACGACTTATGCTCGAAAGTGAACCTTCCGATACACGGTTCCAGAACCCTAGACCATAGTGTATCGTTCTTCTGTGCAATCTCAAGGCGGACTTCTAACATGCTTACATAAATCTATAATAAGAATTTCATCTAAACAGAGAAAGTGTTTGCTTGGATCTCAAGTTATCTTAATTTGCTTGAGTTCAAAGCTAACTAGATCCTTGAAAATCCATAAATAGAGAGACTCTTGCAACATGATTTCTCAATAGCACTTTTGTTTCCTAGTTTTTAAGCTAGAGTCATCCTCTAAAACCTATGTTTTCTCTGTGAAATATAATTAGGTTACAACTTAAAGACTTCACTTGGCGATTCGTGAAGTCAGGTCATACTATATGTTACCTGATAATTCATGTATCCTTATCTTGTTCTTATTGATCTTTGAGGGTATCGTAATCTCAGATCAGGAACAAGATAGATAGAAATCACAAAGTTCTCTTCGCCTCAGACTTTATGATTCATCAAGATAGATATCTAAATTCTTCTTTGATTTATTTGGATTGTTCTTGGCAGCGGGTTTGTAATCCCGGCTTCTTATCTAACTTAGTGTAAGTGTTTCAGATTCGTGAGGTTTGCTGGACTTTGTCTATTGTGAACATATTTGCAAACCTAGATCAAAAGGAAAATCAAATAAGATTATCTGTTAGAGGCATTTTGGTATTAGAAGTCTCCACTTAGGTTGAAGCAACTCTTATGTTGTAAAAGACGTTAGATAAGAGAATAAATTATGTAGAGCTTTGCGAGGTCCAAGAGACTTAAGGAGCACCACTGTAGCTGAATTTCTTCGAGTGTTAGTTCGGTCTCAACTACATTCTAGTCAGGAGTATGATAGTAGGCTAGCGTCTGTAGCGGCTTAATACAGTTTGGTGTTCAAAGATGGACGAGGTCCCGGGATTTTTCTGCAGGTGCAGTCTTATTAACAAAACTTCTGGTATCTTGTGCTTTTCCTTTTTCGCATTATATTGTTTTATCTTTATAATAGGAATAGCACAAGTAGTATGTAATCAATCTAGATAGTTTAAATCCTTGTTAATTAAGATCAAAAACAAGACTCACTCTTGTCGAATTCATATCTTGAATTAGATGGATCGCAAGTTTCATATTTGTTAGAATTATGGATCCTCTTGGTTTTGAAAACGATTAGTTTGATATACATAATGTTTAAGGATCTTAAATTTGGATATACTTGCAATTGTATTAGGTGTTGTCCATACAGGTTGTCGAACAAAAAAGTTGGTGGTTTACTTAGTAACCTCTCATTTTCAATTGGTATAAAAGCATGAAAACACCGTTAGACCTAACAAGTCTGTGTTTGCATGGAAGGGACACACAAGACAAATGGGTTCTATGGTGACTCTAAGGGCCGCTCTTGTTGATGGAAGAACGCCTAGGATGAACGAGGTAGACCCCATCGAACGTGTTACACCATATTTTGGGTTTATGCCAATACACAGATAAACCGATTCCGGGTTGGTTTTCAGAAAATTTGATGAGTAAATTTCAGAGATTTAAAGTTGAATCATTATTGAGTTTCTCTTAAAAGGAACAAATTAAAGGGATTTAACTCAATCACTTGAATTGTTTGTTTTCGAATATTCCTTTAAAACCCCAAAATAATGATAATTCAATTGTTGTTTGTGATTAGGTTTTAGTTTTTGATTTTGATGGAAATTGAAAATAAATAAATTGGGTTTTGATTATAGATTTTTGTATTTGTTAATAGCAATTATTATGATTATTATAATTTTTTTTAGAGTTATTAAGGTTTCTTTAAAGGATAATTTAGTATTTTACCATATTTTGGACACCCCACGTCACCCTCTCTAGGTTGGTTGAAGAAAACTATAGGCCCCAAATAAACACACTAGGCCCAAACTAGGAAGGTAAAAATCTGTATATTATCGAAAATATTCTTTCAATTTAGCTCATGTATGTTCAGATGTGGCCTTATAATTTTAAGATAAATAATCTTCCCCGTCTCTTTACGGGTCATTGCCCCACACCACCACTTCCAATAAAAAAATTATTCTATTATGCATGGGTGTTCCTTTATATACCCCATAAAAACACTAGTGGTACCCTTTATCTATATACTCCTTACATTTATCTACTTACCTCATCATATGATATTATATTTTAATACCCGATAAATATAAATCGGTCGGTATCTATTCCTTCATTAGAATTTTTAGTTTCAAATTACACTTTCAGAATATTCTTGATATCGTTTCGGAAACATACGACTCAATTAATGGATTTCAATCACTTATTCCAATCAAACTTTTCAAACTTTGGAGTTTGTAGTACTGTTATACAGGATATTAATCCGACACCGCAACTACCAGTAGATTATAAATAGATGATGGTGGTGGGGGAAGGTGATTTTCACAAGGCAGCTAAAATATGAGATGCATAAGTACAATTAATATAAGGTACAGATTAAAATTAGGGTTCTTTTTGTTAACTGAATTTCAATCTAAGGTCTCTTTTGTTAATTGGAAACTTGATTTGTAGGTTTCTTGTTTGAAGAAATGAATGAGTGAAATGTTGTTTATTGGTGTTTGATTGACTTTATTCTGCCATCATTGAAGTTGATGCGGTAGGCATGAATATATCTCATGGATCTTTGCATAATTCGATTTCTTTTGTTATTTGTATGAGGCCATTGTTATCTTGTATACCCATATACAAGATAACACCTATTACTTTATTATTTTTTGGGTTGGGTTTAGGAATTTTCTATCGTGATTATGGTTAACATTTTCTTTTTTTAATAAATATCAAAATCCCACTGTTACCCTTTAATATAAAAAATGAGAAGCTTTAAAAACTCTATTCCTTATGTGAGTTTCTATCTCTCCCTTAACTCTTTTCGTCTTCTTCCAATTTCTTTTGTTTATAAGTCTGATTCTTTTCCCAATCCAACTGGGTGAAGAAAAAAAAAAGGAAATCGGAAAAAATGTAAATAATAGCGTGTAAAGAACTTGCTGGAAAAAAAAAATTTAGAGTTGTAAACTCTAAAATTTAGTTGTTGCTTTCAATCTTGATAGAAATTTTACATCCACGAAATCAGAAACCAACACATAAATAAAACTTAGAAAACTGATTACCCATATTGGGTGGAAATGAATTTTTGCATCGGAAAAAAAAAGAAGGGTATTGATGAATTTTCTCTTTTACCAATTGAATTTAAAGTAGATCAAAACGTAATAAGCAAAGTTTAAGATGAATGGGAATATATTTGGGTCTTGTAGTGATAAAACAGGTTAAATAGATAGTTGAGGTTTTGAACAAGTATTTAAGATAGTTTCGCAGAGATAAGTTAAGATGAAGATGCATTTAGGGATGGATTCACCGTTCACGGTATAATAATAAAAACAGAGAACATGAAGATAAAAAAGGAAAGAGTGAGATAAGGAGGAAATTTCGACTGTTTGACTGTGAGTGCCTTTATTTTTCTTTTGACACAAGGGGTACGAGTGGAACTTAAGTTTTAATTAAAGAGAAAATTAATTTACGATTACTTTGATAACTGATTAGTATTCCCTATGAAACTAAAAGTCAAATATGCGTCTATTAACGTGTATACGGGTATACATGTTAACAGGCCCCTTTGTATGAATAGTTGAAGAAGATATAAAAAATGAAGAAGTCTAATTTCATGATTTAGAGTTTATCGTTTAAGAAGTTTTAAGAATCTTTTTTTCCCTTCTCTATTTTATTTTAGGAAGGGGTATCGATATCTGTTGCAGTATAATATTAGGGAAAGAGAAGAGACAGGGAAAAGAGAAGATACAATTGATAAGAGAGTTCTTAGGTTACATGGATATAATACATGTATATACATGAAGATGGGAAAACCAAAAGATATCTGTTTTGGGCCGCACATCTATGGGCTGTAATCACTACAACACTCCCCCTTGTGCGGTTCAATAAAACTTCATATGCAGTGCTTCACATATAGTGCTTCGAATGTAGTTCTTCAAATGTCGTCCTCTCCTTGATGACTTGTGCCGAAATCAATTGCATCATTAAAACTTTGACAAGGAAAAACCCAGTGGGAGAAAACCTTGGTACAACTCTTCACATGTTGTCTCGTACTTTACATATAGTTCATCATATGCAATACGATCTTCAAAGACCAAAAAGTCTAAGTTAATTACCTCGTTAAAACCTTTTCAGGAAAATACAATTGGACAAAACCTGAGCTAAGGAAAAAGAGTATAATTATTGAGAAGACTTGGAGCAGAATTGGACTCGCATATATTGTCTCGTTAAAACCTTGACAAGGAAAACCCAGTGGGACAAACCTTGACGAAGGGAAAAGAGTACAATGCGATAAGTCCACGTAAAGTTACTTCGTTGAAGTTCACTTCTCTTGTTGCTTCACAACTCAGAAAAACCTTGTGGGAAAAAGGAATAACCTTGGAAAATCAGATTCAAGGTGTTTGTTGTTGTCTCATTAAAAACCTTGCCGAGTAACAAAACCATGTGGGAAAAAGCAACCTCGGTGAAGGAAAATAGTTCAACACACCATTAGATGCTCCCCCTGATGTTAGACAATTTTCATTAGTCTAATGCAGTCAAAAGGAGTTTATCACACTTTACTTTGGTGAATTGAATGTTTATAAGACCCTGTTGTTGATTCTGTAAGTTACGTTGCTTAACATACTATCGCGTTTCATTTCTTTGATTCAGATATTTTCAGTAATATCAACGCGATCTTTATATCTTCAACGTTCAACATACTTGATGTTTGTAGTGTTGTCTCGCTAAAAACCTTGTCGAGTAACAAAACCCTTTGGGAAAAACTATTCTCGATCGAAGGGAAAAAGAGTACAACACAGCTTCAATTTCGAAGTAAAATATGTCGACATCATATCTGTGGATCCTCCCCCTGATGTCGGCATCTCCCCCTGATTACTTTCAGAGTTGTTCCAAACAGTTCCTTTAGTCATGTACTTTTCGAAACTGAATATCGGTAATGACTTAGAAAATAGTCCACCATATCTCCCCCTGATTACTTTCGTTGGAGAAGAGATTATTGTTCCTTCATAATCAACAACCTTTGGATTGCAGTTCCTTTAGCATTCCTTTTTATGTCTTTGCAGGGATAAAACAAACTCATGTCAATGGTTACTTTTAAGTACATGATTACATTCATTGTACCATTCCAATGACGTTGCGTTGACGCTGAGCTATATCTAGCTAACAAGTTCCCTGAGGATGTAAAATTTAATCGAGTATATTATTATACTAAGTACAACAATGCGTCTATTGTACTTAGATATGGGAATTTCATCTCCCAACACATCTTCGTCATCTTCCTTTAGACGAAATGGTCACTTACTTCCATTTGAACCTCGACTAATCATGGGAGTGCTATTAGGATGCATGTCTTTGTTAAATTGCATGACAACTTTAGACATATGCAAACTGGTGGAATAATATACCACAAGCTCAGTATTCGGTCGAGCTTTCCCCAGATTTTTCATCTCAAATTCGGATTTCAAATAGCTTTTAAGGTCTCTTAATATATCAAGAGTACCCCGTCATGTCTGTACCATTGACATGAATAGCTACAATTCCAAATCAGGAACTTTCTTGTGAATACGAAAGGAAATATAACTTACTTGTCTATCCCCTCCAAATCAATTAGCCAATTAGACGGGTATAACACATCCGCCTGATTGCTTCTATCTATAAGTGAGCGTTCTATCTAACTGTAAACGCACTATGTGGTTTAGAGTCACTTGATTTGGATAACAAAAGTCTATCAAGTACTTTTGTAAATATCTTCCATCTTTTGATTCTTTCAGAGATACGTAATAACCACATACATATGCTGTATTTCAAGTCCTTTTGAAATTACCAAGCTAACTAAGTAGCCGAACACTATAACGTTCATTATAAGAGGACAATTCCAGGGCTTTGTGAGAAACCTCGCGCCACAAGGCGAGTCTTGATACTTTGAGACTTCATTCTTCCCACTGTGCTCTATGAAAAATAATCATGTATGTCCCATAGGCTTTACACTTGGTTGGTTAGCACTACCACACCAAATACCTTTGTATTTGTCAAAGAACCTACCTGGATTGTTGATATAATTTTAGATAATGGTAAGAATGAGGTTCGTAAGACTTGTGAAAGAAATTGAATTTAGATTTATTTAAACTAAGAGTAGAGAAAATTTTAATCCAAATTTGTTTTTTTTTTTTAGAGTGAAAATAACCAAGACACTAGATTCCACTATTACACATGAATAAACGATGATAAGAATTCCAAAACTCTAATTATTTTTAAAATATCTTTTTCTTAATTCACAAATTATCATGCATATTCTCAAACATTAATTGTATCCCTTAAGCATAGATTATCTAACCAAAGCATAACCTATCTAATTGAATCACAACTAATTAGGAAAAATTATGCAAGCAATTAAAATTCTACAAAATAGTGAATGAGTGAATTATAAAATATAAATTAGAGAAAAATAGAATGGTTACCAATTATTCATGCATAAATAGCTTCCTCCGTGCCTTGATTACGCGAGAATTTTCTCATCATTATCATGGAAACATGCTCAAAATTCATCTTTATTAATGCTCAAAAATGGTTCACAAATGATGAAATGGGAGAAAAATGAATAAAATCGGGTTCTGTAACACTTATATTTGTTACAAAATCAACTGTTACAGAAAACGATAAAGGAATACCGTCACTGGCACTGTTGAAGAACGACGGTCTTGAAGGGACTTATGTTCTTCGTACTTTCTGCACCAGCAGAAAACTTATTTTTCCTGCAACTTCGATTTTTCGATTCTGTGCTGCTCCCAACTGCTCCCAATTCTCTCTACCCCTTTCCTCTACATCCCATAAGCTATTTATAACCCAGAAGCTCCTCCAAAACTCGCCAATTACTCCTAACAATCTTTACAGTAAATAAATATTATTCTCGGGAATAATTTCTTATTTTCTTTCTCTGCGTGATATGAAGTGTTCTGTTTATCTCTTTACGCTTCAAATATCCCTCAGTCAATGCAGAATAACATTCCAGGATAATATATCTTCCAATCAATGAGTGTCTTCCAAAATATCTCGAAAATATGTTCCGAGAATAAAACGCCCTCTGTTTGATGAGATTCTGTGATTTAATTGAAATGAATGCACTTACAACCTCTGTTGTGATCTAACAGGCTGGTACATATCCGAAACAAGATGAAAATCCGACTGAATCTTCCTCAAAATATCAAACATAAAATACGCAGGAACTGAAAATTTGAATTCAGAATTCCCGCCAAAAATTTCTTTTCAAACGATGAAGGTGAAGTGCCCTGAATCCAAAACGCGGGTGCCTTTAACAGCTCGGCTGCCTTGGGGGTGCCCTTATCCATTTTCAGGGTGCCTTTAGTAATTTTGGTGGGTGCCTTTAACACTTTTTCTGGGGTGTTTTCAACATTTTTTTCGGGGTTCCTCTGGTGTATTTCTGGGGTGCTTCCGGTGCATTTCTGGGGTGCCTTTAGTACTCTATCCTGGGGTGTAAAACACCACTTTTCGAGCCAATTTCGCCGCAAGAGCTTATTTCTCTAAAAATACCTACAAAGACATAAAATAACAAAATAAATACAAAATCGAACACTAACAATATATACAATTGAGACATATTAGACACAATAATGCGTCTATCAAATACCCCCAAACTTATTATTTGCTAGTCCCGAGCAAATTTAATCTACAAAATAAAATCCTAACTCACTGTCGCAGGCATCGCGATTGCACTTAGCATGTGCAACAAGCCTTTGAACCCCTAGGTGGCCCTAGTGGCCGAGTTATAGTCTCGGGAGGGTTTACCAGAGGTGTACCCACAAAACCTTTACTCCAGACCCTAGCTATCTACGCAGAACCTTGAAATGGCACTAAAGAACCTCCTTGGTTGGCATACTTATTGATTACGGGAGGAAGTACCCTGATACGAAATTCCAATTGTTGTACACGAGTTTGCACTAAAATTCGTATATAAGTGACAGAGCTCTACTCAGATAGTTTCACTATGGACATCAATATCCGGAGTCAACAAATCACATGGAAAGATTAAGAGATGGATATAGAAAAGCATAGATGGTTTTGATGTTGACTAGGTGAACGGTGTTTTCTCATATCTGTCTGAAGGCCTCCGCCAAGATGAACCTATCCTAATGGACTGAGATACCGGTCTGACTAATATCAACACAACTGGCATATACAAGGGAACCAGTGGTCAATAACCCTAATTCTAGATCAACTCGTCTGGCATATACAAGGGAACCAACGGTCGATTTATTGTACACATTATTTATTTATTTATTTAGAACTAACAACATGATTAGATCTTGTGGATCCAAGCGCATGCTTTCTTGTCAGCAGATTACATGGTAATTCCCATGGATCCTGCATTCCACGCTTGTTTAGGCGACGGAGACAGGGAGAACACACACATATTGCTATCCAAGTGTTAAAATTTATTCCGGTTGGTCTATTGGTCTGGTCTTTTTTTTTTTTTTTGCTATCTCAAGATGAAATCTCAATCACTCTATTTCACCCTAGCATTGGTAACAACTTGAATCGTGAGCCCCACCTAATCACTTAGAGAAACATATTTTAAAAAGAAAATAAAAACAGAAGTGAAAAGGACTCAACGAGATATGGCGAAACTATCATGTTATTTCTAACACCTGAGCTCTGTGCTTTTACGAATAGACTCTTATAGATGTTTCCATCTACTCAGATTGGTTCCTCAACTCCTAAAACCAAAATGCTTCCATCCACTTAGGTTGGTTAGTGCCATCCTTAATAGGCATAAATTTCTAGGCTCTGGAGTTTATTGTAACTAAAAAGTTTTTTCCATACCCCCAAACTTAAATCTAACATTGTCCTCAATATTTCTAATGAAAGAGCAGTACCAAAAATAACACAAAGAGAAGTTGGAAAGATAGTACCTGGGTGAAGAGAGAAATCAAAAACTAATATACAACATACAATGACCCCGATGGTCAATCAAGGATAAGCAGGGTCCTCCAGAGGGACCTCCTCAACATCACCTGTAGGAAATGACTCTAAAAAGGGTTTCAATCTCTGACCATTAACCTTCGAAGAACCATCCGGTGTCTCGATCTCAACAGCTCCATGAGGAAAAACAGTACGGACCACAAAAGGACCGGTCCACCGAGAGCGCAACTTCCCGGGAAATAGATGCAAACGAGTGTCATACAGAAGAACTTTTTGACCTGGAGAAAATGACTTCCGTAAAATATTATTATCATGCACAAGTTTCATTTTGTTCTTATACTCCTTAGCACTATCGTATGCATCTCTACGAATCTCGTCCAACTCATCGAGCTGGAGCTTTCTGTGAGCTCCTGCCTTGTCAAGTGAAAAGTTTAGCTGCTTAATAGCCCAATAGGCTTTATGCTCTAACTCAACAGGCAGGTGACATGCCTTGCCAAATACTAAACGATAGGGTGACATTCCAATGGGTGTCTTAAACGCAGTACGGTAAGCCCATAAGGCATCAGTAAGCCTCAATGACCAGTCTTTCCTATTGGGATTAACTGTTTTCTCTAAAATACGCTTAATTTCCCTATTGGAGACCTCTACCTGACCACTAGTCTGTGGGTGATATGGGGTAGCTACTTTGTGGGTAATACCATACTGTTTCATTAAAAGAGCAAATGGTCTATTACAAAAGTGTGAACCTCCATCACTAATTATAGCTCGCGGCGTACCAAAACGTGTAAGTATATTTTCTTTCAAAAACTGGACTACGACCCTATGGTCATTGGTTTTACACGCAACCGCCTCAATCCACTTAGAGACATAGTCTACAGCGACAAGGATGTATAAATTACCAAAAGAATTAGGAAACGGACCCATAAAGTCAATACCCCACACATCAAAGACCTCAACAACTAAGATAGGGTTCAAGGGCATCATGTTCCTATGGGAAATGGTTCCTAATTTCTGGCAACGTTCACAAGTAACACAGTAACTGTGGGAATCTTTAAACAACGAAGGCCAATAGAATCCACACTGCAATATCTTAGCAGCAGTCTTCTTAGCACTAAAATGACCCCCACAAGCATGATCATGACAAAAGGAAATAATACTTGACTGATCAATTTCATGTATACATCTCCTAATAATCTGGTCTGGACAATACTTAAACAAATAAGGATCATCCCAAAAGAAGTGCTTAACCTCAGCTAAAAATCTAGAACGATCTTGTTTACCCCAATGCTGGGGAATTCGACCAGTAACAAGATAGTTCACTATATTCGCATACCAAGGTAATTGGGTAACAGAGAACAGTTGTTCATCAGGAAAACTATCTCTAACAGGAGGAGAATTATCAGGGATATCCACAACGTTCACCTAGTCAAAACTAATGACAGATGATGCAAGCACTCATCAAAAGACGAACCAAATACTGAAAAATCATCCATAAAGACCTCTAAGAACCGTTCTACCATGTCAGAAAATATGCTCATCATACAACGCTGAAAAGTTGCAGGGGCATTACAGAGCCCGAAAGGCATGCGTCTATACGCGAAGGTACCAAAGGGACAGGTAAAAGTAGTTTTTTCTTGGTCTTCAGAGGCAATAACGATCTGATTATATCCGGAGTAGCCATCTAAGAAGCAGTAGTGACTATGTCCAGCTAATCTCTCTAGCATTTGGTCGATGAAAGGAAGGGGAAAGTGGTCCTTCCTAGTGACCTTGTTCAATTTCCTATAGTCAATACAAACACGCCAACCCTTGGTCACTCGAGTTGGGATTAACTCATTGTTTTCATTCTGGACTACAGTAATACCGGATTTCTTGGGGACAACCTGAACAAGGCTGACCCACTTGCTGTCTGAAATAGGGTAGATAATGCCTGCATCTAACAACTTAAGAACCTCGGTTCGAACTACCTCTTTCATATTAGGGTTTAGTCGACGTTGCATCTCCCTAGAAGGTTTGGTTTCTTCCTCTAAATAAATCTGATGCATACAAACTGTAGGACTTATACCCTTAATGTCTGCTATGGTCCATCCTAAAGCTTCCTTATTGTTTTGAAGAACGGTTACTAACCTACTTTCCTGATCACTATCCAAGTTGGATGCTACAATCACAGGTAAAGTTTCAGCTGGACCTAAAAACACATACTTCAAGGAATCTGGTAATGGTTTAAGGTCCAACTTAGGAGGCTTTCCTAACGAAGGAACTAGAGTAGACTCAGAAACTGGTAATGGTTCGAACTTAGATTTCCAAACATTGCTAGTGTCAAACAAAGGGGTTGAATCTAACAAAGCATTCACCTCATTAATCACATTATCATCATCAAAATCAATCCCGAAATGGGCTAGGCATTTCTCTAGTGGATCTTCTAACAAAGTGTTTGGTAATGACTCCTCGACTAATGTTCCTATCATGTTGACCTCTTCTATGCTCGAGTCATCTCGTTCAGAGGGTAGCTTACTAATATGAAAAATGTTCAGCTCAATGGTCATGTTACCAAAAGACAGATTCATAATACCGTTTCGACAGTTGATGATCGCATTAGATGTAGCTAAAAACGGGCGACCTAGAATTACCGGTATCTGGTTCTCTGGGTCAGGGACAGGTTGGGTATCTAGGATAACAAAATCCACTGGATAAATAAACTTGTCGACCTCAATAAGAACATCCTCGATCACACCACGAGGAATTTTTACGGACCTATCAGCTAACTGAAGTGTTATCTGGGTAGGTTTCATCTCACCAAGTCCTAGCTCAAGGTACACATGGTATGGGAGTAAGTTCACACTGGCTCCTAAATCAAGCAGCGCTTTCTCAACACGTTATTTCCCTATTGTACAGGCAATGGTAGGGGAACCTGGGTCTTTATACTTAGGAGTAGTAGTATTCTGAATAATAGAACTCACATGACTAGCTAGGAAGGCTTTCTTATGGACACCGAGCTTACGCTTTCGCGTACACAAGTCCTTAAGGAACTTGGCATAAGGAGGAATCTGCCTAATTGCATCTAATAATGGAAGGTTGATAGTTACCTGCTTAAAAACCTCCAAAATGTCATTAAAAGTGGACTCCTTCTTAGTTGGTACCAGCAATTGTGGGAATGGGGCTCTAGGAACAAAGTTTGGCTTATCAGGGGCCTTATCAGTCTCCTCAGAGGTTCCATCAATCTCTTCAGCTTCTGATTCAGAAGGGTGAACTACAGCATGTTCACTATCAGGCATGGCAACCTTATTGTTTATTTCTCTACCACTCCTAAGGGTTTTGATTGAATTCACATGATCAGATGATCTTCCTCCTATTTCATGAACTCCTCTAGGATTAGGTTGAGTTTGACTAGGAAAACTCCCACTATCTCTCTCACTTAGAATCTTAGCCATTTGACTAACTTGAAGTTCTAACTTAGCAAGAGATTTGGCATTATGTTGAAAATTCTGCTTGGTTTCCTCTTGAAAACTAGCCTGGTTCTTCAGTAATGCTTCTTGGGTCTTTACGAACATGTCCTGGCTCCTTTTCAATAAGCTAAGAGATTCCTCTAAGCTAGTTATTCTATTCTCAGAAGGGTTCTGGAACTGGGCTTGACCCGAAGGGTTCTTATTATACCCAAAACCTGGGGGAGGCTGAGAATTACTAGACTGTCCTTGACTCTGTCCTTTAGACCAAGAGAAATTAGGATGGTTTCTCCAACCAGGGTTGTAGGTCTCTGAGTAGGGGTCAAACTTCTGTCGGTTTTCAAATCTAGCATTGTTATAGATAGCATGGGCTTGCTCTTCACTATCCTGATCTTCCCAAAACGAGTTACTGGGTTCTATTCCACAACTAGAGACTTGAGAGGCTCTAATCCTATTATCCGGTTCAGCAAAAGACCTATGTTTAGATTGATTCAATTCCAAAGCTTCTAACCTTTTAGACAAAGCAGTAAACTTAGCATCAGACCCAAAGCCTGTATCAACCACATTGGTGCTACTTCTATTGATCAAGAGTCTTTTAGGGGGTTCAACACAAGATTCCCACTGTTGGGATTTTTCAACGACATCTTCTAAGAAGGACAAAGTATCATCGGCATTTTTACTAGTGAACTCACCAGCGCACAAAGACTCGACCGTGGCTTTGGTCGAATAATCCAAACCATCATAAAGAATCCCTACTAGTTTCATTTTGTCAAACCTATGGTGAGGACATTGGGATAAGAGATCATTGAATCTCTCTAAAAACCTATAAAGAGATTCTCCCTCTTGTTGTACACTAGCACTAATTTTCTGCCTAACAGCTATAGTTTTATGCTTAGGGTAGAATTTAAAATAGAAGGCATCAATAAGTTCCTTCCATGTCTTTATGGATTCAGATGGTAGGTTATTAAGCCAGGTCTTGGCTTTATCTCTCAGGGAAAAAGGGAACATCCTAAGTTTCAAGACTTCTTCACTAAGGTCTTTAATATTAATTGTTCCACAAATTTCTTCAAAGTCCCTAATGTGAAAGTAAGGGTTTTCATCTTCTTTTCCTAAGAATATAGGGATCATCTGAAGAATACCAGGTTTCAACTCATAACTAGCCGTAGAGGCTGGCAACTTAATGCACGATGGTCGGTTGGTCCTAGTTGGGTACATGTACTCCTTCAAAGTTGTCATTGTTGGCATAGTAAAAATCCTAGGGGTGAATTCCTCACTAAGACTTAAATTCTCAAAATTGAAGTTTCCAAAAACAGGGCTCTCCAAAGAAGAGTCTTCGAGCTCCCTGTCTTTAAAAGAAAAACCTTTAGGCTCGTCACTAATCAAACGGCCAAAAGTGTCTCTTTTCCAAGCACGCTCACTAATGGATTTGAGCGATTTTGGCATACACTAATAAAATAAAATAAAAAAAAACAAAAAAAAAAAAATCCTAAAGAAGGGAGGTTCTAAGCAAACACACAGCAGGCTGACTCCACCAAAGCAAACCTAAAAATTTCTAGCAAACAACAAGCATGATGGCTCCACTTAGATTGTTTCTAGACCAGCTCCTAATCTTTCGAAAAGGAATTCGTTATAATTTAAGCAGACCTCTCTGGTTTGATCCGAATAAAGTGAGTCGAAGAGAAGTAAGGGAAGCTCAGAGGAGCTTTGATACCCCCACCTCTTTGGCAACGCTTCCTTGGGTTACAAGGCGGCTTTAATCGACTCACAGTAATCTTCCTGAACTTCAAAGTATGCTTAAAAGAGTAACCAATATTTTTCGAACGACTTTCCTATTAAGCTCGTTACCCTATAGGTCTCGTTCTAGTCAATATTTTAGGTTTGGGTTCGCGTAGGTTATGTTTTCCTAAGGCGGGCAAGAAGAGAACGGTGATGAAATCCGAACCCTTATCTTATATGGCCAGTCCTTGCCCTTTACTAGGAAATTAAAGTCCGTATTCAGTCCTCAACATATATTCACCTTAAGGCAGACAGTAAACCCGCTGACAGGGGATTCGCGGGTGTTTCGAAAAACTTACCTCCCGTACCAGACGGGCGAAGAACCGCTGAAGTCGACTCGGGCCACGACTCCTATGTCATGTACGAACCCGAGGGGCCGAGACGATATCGTAATCGTCGTCCTTCCCTGCAAACAGTTTGTATTTAAAACTACCCTTCCGTAGGGTTTAAAAATAAAATAATAATGTCTAAGTGTTCAAATGTCCCAAAAATAAAAATAAAATACAAAAATAAATCCCTATATACAGTTTCTAAAAATAAAATCTAAAAAATAAAAATCTAAAAACCTAATAAAAGAAAAAAAAAATAAAAAAATTTCTTTGTCTTTCTTTTCCTTTTCTTTTAGCTTTTATCTTTGGCTCCTAATCTCTTAGTTACCAAAGTCTTTGGCTTAAATTTTTTTCGGTCCAAACTCCAAACCTGTAGCACAAAGAAATATACCCAAAGAAACGTAAAATAGAACAAAGAGAAAATAATAAAAATATAAAAAAAAAAAAAATCTAAAAACTTTAACTTAAAAACAAGTCCGCGTCGGCGGCGCCAAAAATTGATATAATTTTAGATAATGGTAAGAATGAGGTTCGTAAGACTTGTGAAAGAAATTGAATTTAGATTTATTTAAACTAAGAGTAGAGAAAATTTTAATCCAAATTTGTTTTTTTTTTTTAGAGTGAAAATAACCAAGACACTAGATTCCACTATTACACATGAATAAACGATGATAAGAATTCCAAAACTCTAATTATTTTTAAAATATCTTTTTCTTAATTCACAAATTATCATGCATATTCTCAAACATTAATTGTATCCCTTAAGCATAGATTATCTAACCAAAGCATAACCTATCTAATTGAATCACAACTAATTAGGAAAAATTATGCAAGCAATTAAAATTCTACAAAGTAGTGAATGAGTGAATTATAAAATATAAATTAGAGAAAAATAGAATGGTTACCAATTATTCATGCATAAATAGCTTCCTCCGTGCCTTGATTACGCGAGAATTAGCTCATCATTATCATGGAAACATACTCAAAATTCATCTTTATTAATGCTCAAAAATGGTTCACAAATGATGAAATGGGAGAAAAATGAATAAAATCGGGTTTTGTAACACTTATATTTGTTACAAAATCAACTGTTACAGAAAACGATAAAGGAATACCGTCACTGGCACTGTTGAAGAACGACGGTCTTGAAGGGACTTATGTTCTTCGTACTTTCTGCACCAGCAGAAAACTTATTTTTCCTGCAACTTTGATTTTTCGATTCTGTGCTGCTCCCAACTGCTCCCAATTCTCTCTGCCCCTTTCCTCTACATCCCATAAGCTATTTATAACCCAGAAGCTCCTCCATAACTCGCCAATTACTCCTAACAATCTTCACAGTAAAGAAATATTATTCTCGGGAATAATTTCTTATTTTCTTTCTCTGCGTGATATGAAGTGTTCTGTTTATCT